>OX411546.1:59055462-59088839 GCA_948146395.1 Fragum whitleyi
TTTGAAAATCAATTTCTCAGAATGTAATCGATGGATATCAACCAAATTTCACTGGAATGATCCTTGAGTGATCCTTTATCAGTGTACCAAAAATTATTTTGATTGGATGAAAAATATGCATTTTATGGGCAGAGGACATTTCTCTATCTGTTATATAGTGGAAAATTTGAAAATCATTTTCTCAGAATCTGATTGTTGGATATGTGGAGGTCAATTCTCAATATGTTAAATAGTGGAAACTATGAAAAACATTTTCTCAGAATGTAACTGATGGATATCAATCAAACATTTTTGGTATGATCTTTGGGTGACCCATTATCATGCAGCCAAAAATTATTTTTATTTGATGAAAAATATGTCTTTTAATAGCAGAGGTCATTTCTCTATCTGTTATATAGTTGAAACTATGAAAATCATTTTCATCATCAGTAGAACTCCAAATATCTAAAAATCTAGTCAAAAACATTTATTTGCTTTTACAAGAATTTCAAGCCTGTGGAGCGACTCAAGCCATTCATGGCTTTCTAGTTTCACTCGTAACACAAAACCATCGTCAGTAATTGACTTTTGCCTCAAATATATCCGTGAATGGTATAACATAACCCTATCTTATTTAGAAAAAACTCGCCGATTAAGCAGTAAATACCGATTATTAATCAAGCGATGAATTAGTACTGTCAAAATAGATGTTAGCGAAAAAAGTGGGCGGATAAAAAGAAAATCCTCGGGATGTAATGGCCGTAGATGAAATATTTTCACACCGCATTCTTCACAGATTAAATTCCATTATTGAGGAACGGTTTCTATTCTAAAGCAATGTTGATAGTCGTATATGTTTTACAAGTACACTCGGCTATTTTCGATGCTTCGTATTCCATATAAGTGGAGTCCGTGGTGTAGTAGTATGGATGGTGGCTTTGAGTCGCAAGATCGAATTCCGACCGGTCAAGGAGATTTTCTGAATAGAGAACTTATTCGACATTGTTCCTCTGAACCCAGGTGTATAAATGGATAGCTGTGAGAATGTGGGCTAAGTACTGTGGCTTACTAAGTGCAACGTGTGTCGCCAACTTAAATTTCGAAAATAGGGGGTTAAATCGGTTGGATATGCTTGACAAAGATACAGTAACGACCCCCCCCACCCCCCACCCCACCACCACACAATTCTTTATTGGACCAGATGAGACTTTAAATTCCACATCAGTCGATAGATTCGTAGAATGATTTGATCGAATAAAATTAAATGTTGATTGTCTTTAATGCTTTTGAAATGTTAACTAATGATTTCGGAGCGTTTTTGATCGATTTGAGTGAGTGTTTGGTATGGATGAATGATCCATTTAGAATGATTTCGATTGAAATGAATGTCCATTTCACGATGTTCTTTACTGTATATGTGTAGGGACAATGCGTAGCCTAAAGACAGTCGTCAAATAACCATTTCAGGTTTCCAAGTGCTTCTGGTTCAGACAGTTCAAGATCAAGACCATTAATGAACTTTTTTTTAGTTTATATTTGACAAGAACTGCCACAAAGCGGACTTAAACCCCAACCCGCACTTTGTCCATGTTCCGTTAACGGTTTCGGACAAAGTTCAATTGTGACCTTGATCTTCATAACCCCCCCCCCCCCCCCCAAAAAAAAAAAAATGAAAAACAGAGCACTTCCTTG
The DNA here is from genome assembly GCA_948146395.1 of Fragum whitleyi. Lineage (NCBI taxonomy): Eukaryota > Metazoa > Mollusca > Bivalvia > Cardiida > Cardiidae > Fragum > Fragum whitleyi. The sequence goes on from OX411546.1 coordinate 59,057,134, forward strand.
AGTCATTTGCAACAATTGTATAAAGTTTCATGGTTCTGGCTTGCTGTGTTTTTGAGTTAGAGTTTGGAAACGACATTTAGAGGGATTGGCGTCTGAACGGATGGACGGACAGACAGACATACATAGTGAAACCAATATAACGGCCCTTTTTTTCGTAGGTAGAGGTTAGAGGTTAGATGTTAGAGTTAAGTTATATGGAATGCGTAGTTGTTCTCGTTTGAGAGTAAAAGAAAGGAGCGACATTGTTCAGGGATCAGCACTAGCACCAGTCCTCAGGCCTGAGACCTGTGGTTTTTAGGGAGGACTGGTAGATGTACCATGCTGCAGTTCCTTTAGGCATGTAGATAATGGCATTACTAAGTATTACAAATCTGTCGTTTTTTTGAAAAATAATTGCCTTTCCAATACTAAAATTTGCACTACCAAAATAGAAAGCATTGTAGAAAAAGAAGAAATTGCTTGTCATAAGCAATTTCTTCTTTTCCAACAATGTATTCCTTGCAATTTATCCCCTAAATTGCTAAAAAATCAAACATGATTTTCATGCAGGACCTGTTGTTATCAGGGAGGACCTGTATCAATTTTGGCTTACAGGTTCTTCAGTCTTGTGGCCGCCACCATAGCGCAGTTGGTTAGGCATAAGACTTCCAATCTGGAAGTCGTGGGTTCGATCCCCGGTGGCGACAAAGATCATTTCCGTCGTTTGTCTCTCACCAATGGGTATATAATCGTAAACCTATGTGAGATAGCAGTCGGGGGCCAGGAAAGGGTGTAATGGTAGTACAGGTGAAAGAAATACCAGGAATCCATTGTTAGGTGCTCCGGTCGCCGCGATATAACTGCAAAATTGTTGAAAGCGGCGAAAAACCCATCCAAACAAACAAATCTTCAGTCTTGTGGCAAAAAGGTATTAATGTCAAAGCCTCCTATTCAGACATCATTGTCACAATCTAGTAGGTCAATGACGGCACGGTGGCGCAAATCTCCATTATGAATGAACACTTAGTGTGTTTGTCCAGATGATAACATTCCTCTATATCTCAAATACTTCTTTTCCATTTCCTTAAGAGGTCATTGTATTCAGTGGCGGATCGAGAGGGGGTTCGTGGAGGTTAAAAGGACCCCCTATGTATCCAAATCATAACTAATTCAATCGAAAAATTTTCAACTAAAAAAATGACCCTTTTGGTGGTGTTCGAATCATAGGAACTTCAAATTCTACAAATAAAAGATAATTGATGTGTAGATTTTGAGCAGTTAGCCCCAAAGTATCCCTATGTATATAGATAGGGATACTTTGGGACTAATAACTCGAATTCTAAGCCGACATCGAACGCCCTTTATAGAAATCCTGGATCTGCCGCTGGTATTATTACTTAAGTACGCGGGTTATCTTCATTGCAGAGCCAAGAACCCGTTCATCGATCGATGCAAGGCAAGGCAGCCAGCGCATTTTGAGTCCAAATACCTGAACTAGATCTATGTAGGTTCGCCATTCGCCGTTATATAACTGAAACACCATTGAAAACTGCTTTTACCCCCAAAACGAATAAAAGCACTTGGGCGGCGAATTATTCTACATTGTGAAAGTGTATTTGGCTATTTGAGAAATCATCCAGCGTTCCATTTGTCTCCATCAGCAAAAAGATCAATTTAATAGGATCCAATATTGAGCTGTCCAGTGGCCCGTTTTACTAAACTTCTTACGAAATAAATTAATCCTTTGTCAAAATCACAAATCGTACCTGGTGTTTTATTCATTGTTAGATTCTGCATTTCAACTTTAGAAGATGATTCAAATGAGATGATGCATGGGAGAATTGCCTTTTTAGTTTCTGCCGAAGGAGGAACTTGAATTTTTGACTTACGCAAAAAATGATCGCAAGATGTTCAGTAGACGGGCCCCAAGGCCCGATATTATAAAGCAATTTTCGTGCTCATCTGAGAAATCTTCTTGAATCAAGAATAGAAAAACAAATAATTCGCTTTTTAATCGTAGATAACCGTAGACAAGCCGCAATCTCGTCGCGGATTAAAATCTTCGTAACAGAAGTGCCTGTCAGATTTAGACGTTTCCCTTTTATGTCTTTGTTATATTGATATATCTTTATGACACGTTCAAGATGACGATAGCTGTATCTAACGAAAGCGGTAAATGACCCCGCATGGATTCAGTTAAAATGCATGATTTATGCTTGCTTTTTTTAAGTTCGGGGGGCGTTGACCCCTTGATTGTGAATTTGTCAAATCTGCCGTTGAGGGGGGTCAATCAATCAAATTTAGATCAAATGTAGATTTATTTTATAAGTAAATATTTCTTGGTTATGCTTGTTGAATTCTTCATTATTGTCTCCTTGGCCAAACACCAGTTCTAACTCTGCTTTACGTAATGGTTCAATTAATGGATCATTTCTAAACTATGGGAGTATAAAACATGTTGGAGTTGGCGACGAGACAAATTTCTAATTTGGCTATATTTAAATTTATCAGTTGTCAAGATATTTTGCATGAAACTTTGCGTGGATTTTCTCCATAATAATCCAGGCTTTCAATAGGGGACAACTCTAAATACATTTTGAAGTTTGCATGACCCCTTTTACTATCAAGCATCGCGCAGATGACAGTAGCTTCCGCTTGTGCTGCGCTTTATGTACCATTTGAATCGCATTTACGTGTATTTTTTTTATACTATTTGTATTTTAATCTAAATTATTACGGGACAGACATATAAAAATCCGACGTTTTTAATTGAGGTGCTTTCTCCTTATTTCGTTTATCTTAACTTCAAAAGACTGAAATCCTGAAATGATTTTCCCATTTCATAACGCAGTGTTATATTAATATTAGAGAATTTCTACAAACCTTTATGTGGAGTGCTCCCATGTTATAATGTTATGATAAGAAAATAATAAAACGAGTCAATAAATCAATTTAATTTTGTACAAAGTTAACTTCTATCATGTTTGGTTAAGGTATATATTGAAATAATTATGACCTGAATTTGCTGCCGTTGCTAGGATTATGTTAGAAATCGTTTCTTTGATCTCTGGTCATTTTGCACACAAGCAGTATTGCATAACCAATATGAAATATTAATAACCAAACTTTTACGAGGTATTTTATTGGTTTGTTTGAATATATGGGGCTTAACGTCAATTTCAACATCATAACAGTAATATCGCGATGGCTGATGCACCAACCAACTGTTCCCTGTCGTTTTCTTACATCAGTACAACGACAAGATTTCATCTGAGCCACCAGTAGCTCCATATCGATAACTAAAATATGATGATATCATTTCGTGGGTATTTCAGGGGCCCATTATACTAAAGTTCTTACGAAAAAGATTAATCGTAAATCAAAATCACCAGTCTCTTTTTCAAATATTTAGTTTACTGAGTTTCGTGACAATCCCTATTCGCGTGACGGGACATATATACATGTGATCCGTCACACGAAAAGGGACGATCTGGGAACTCTGTAAAATTGATATTTGTAAAGGAGATTGGGTCTAGCATAGGTCAACCAGAGGTTGCACTTCAAAATTTGTTCACGAGAAGGTAGAATGATTCATCTAGATTCAGAAAATAAGCAATGTGCAAAAAGTATCGACCAAAGTAAGTCTGCGCAACACGCACAGTCTGACTGGGATCGACAATTTACGCACATATATAAATTTTCTCTGAGAGCAGTAATCAGCGCTGCGTTAAGGATGAAAACGTTAGCGAAACGTTTTCGAAATGATACCCCGCTTTGCACGTATGTACACGTGCAAAGCGGGATATCATCTAAAAACACTCGCAAAACGTGTTTACATCCTGATCGCAGGGTTGCTATTGCTCGCCAGTCTCGTTGTCGATTCCACATTTTTAAAGACACACATTCATTTGATTCATAACACTGTGCCATATTCAATTGTTCCATTCCTAAAAAGGCTGAAAGTCAACACCCTTTTTATAAGCACTGATACAAAAAAGGTTAATTTTCGAGCCAAACTGAAGGAAAAAAAAAAAAAAAAAACATCCAGAAAAAGACAATATCATTGTTGTTGGTTGTTTTTTTCTTTAAATTATTCTTATGCTTCGTTTTAATAATAATAGCTAGGCGTTATTAATCATATTTCTTACAGGCGTAAGCTCTTCGTGACTACTGTTAGGGCATATATGACCATATATATGTAAATTGTGTAACCAAAATCAAGTTGAATCTGAGTATCATTTTTTGCTATGTTGCCCAATCTACATAGATATTCGCAAAAAGTATCTGAAAACACTACCGTGGCCAAATATGAGTGTCTTTATTAAAATTTTATCTTTTGTCGTCTTGTGCGACCATTCTAAATACAGCAAAGTACGTCAGGGATGCACTGAAAGTACGTGAGGATAAATTACAAAACAACTTGCCAGCTTAATTATGGTTACAATGTTTTATTGTATATGCTTTTGAATATGAATACTTTCTTGATGATATGTATTGTATTTGTACATGTTTATGCTATATGCCACATGTTATTGTAAATTGCCAAAAGCACAGACTGTGCTGATTTGCTGAATAAATGAAATGAAATGAAATGGCAATAAACTAGTATCGCACCAACTCTTTGTATCCCCTTGACTAATTCGCGGTACTTGTCAGTAAAATGCTTACTCTTCTCATGTAGGTGTTATGTTTGACTACATACTTATGTTTATCAGAGTAGCCTAAACAATTAACCCTTTCCTGTTTTACGAAATTTTGGACCTGTCTAAATTCAAAGGTTTTGCAGACGAAAATTTAAAGTGGATTTAATTTGAAAAATTACCATTCGGTAGGGTAGAAAATAGTGTGGAAAAAAGAAGAAATTGCTAGTCAGAAGCAATTTCTTCTTTTTTCACACTGTTTTCTCAAACATAAAATCAAATGCACGTAAAAAGCGGGGATTAAACAGCAAAGGGTTAAATAAACATTAATGTTGCTTAGTATAAATGAAACATTATCCTTGATTTTATTTATATTCATACGTTATCAAATCCAGCTTCTAGGAAATCAAAAGATTTAGAATAGGTTGGTGAATACGACCCCAGATAAATAAAGGACATTGAATTATTCAAGTACTTCAAGTGCTTTATCTTTAAAAATGTACATTTCACTTATCTCAAATAAAGTTAAGATTAGATAAATCGAAAACGCTAAATAAGGAAAAATTAAACGATAATTATTTTTTCTTAGAAAAAATATTGAGGTTTAAGCCCCCTAGTTTTCAATTCCTGGGTGTTCAAGTAAGAATCAGGGGCCCGTTTTACTAACGATCTTACGAAAAAAATAATCGTAAGTCAAAATCAAGAATCGTATCTGGTGTTTTCAATCATTGATGGATTCTGCCTTGCAATATCTCATTGAAATCGTCTTTAGAAGACGATTCCAATGAGATGTTGCATGGCAGATTTCCATATTTAGTTACTACTGTAGAAACAACTTTAATTTTTGACTTACGCAAAAAATTATCGTAAGATGTTTAGTAAAACAGACCCCAGACGCGTAAAAATGAACACCAGCCAGTACAATGCTTTTACCAATTTGACTGAAAAGTTGGTCATTTTGATGGATCTAAAAGCCCCCTTTCTTTAATTATTTAGGGTCGCGTTTGAATGATTTGAATGAGTATTTGAAATATATGATTGGAGCGTTGAGCGAGTAATTTGACTTTGATCGAGATAAATTTCAATTTCACAATGTTATCAACTGTAAAAGTACAGAATGTTGCGAGAGCGCAAAATGCTCACAGTATTCAATTCAATTCCTGCTTATTTTGAAATACTTATTCGCTGACATGCTGCACCGCTGTCGTTATTTCTTTTTTTCCTTTTCTTTTTTTTCATAAGTGTTAAGGGTCAAAATACCACAATAAGCAGCTATATGACATTGAAGTTATTGCAGCCTAAGTATTACAATTATTACAAGCCAGATACAAGTATGCCACTCTAGAGCTTTAATAATCACCCAGGAGAGGAAGTTTATATTTACCTTGATTTATTATAGGACCTTGTCGCCCACTCTCGATGGCCCTAAAACTATTTTTGAACCTAAATCATTGAGCCCAATGTTTGATATACTTCTAGCTTTAACCGCAATTTTAAATCATGCAACCCTTGTCTTATGAAATAAAATAAGTGAAGGTTACGAAAGAATGTGGTACATTTGTCTAACAAACTGATAAATTCATAATTTTTCTTACGTACAAACACGGTGTATTTATCACATGCAATTGTTATAATCGAATTTTAAAGGTAATCACAACTATAAGAAAATAATGGATTATGAAACAATTGCATGGGTTATTCAGATAGACTAAGAAGCGGCATTAAGATAGACTAAACACTAAGTGAGGTCTATAACGGGGACTTGTGTCTGCGAATCTCCGATTACGAGTCCCGGGAGCTTTAACTTAATCGACTAAATAGCCTGAATCGTCTAGTTGACTGGACAACAAAACTCAGTTTGAACACGATTAGGTTAAACTAGTATTTGTTTCCTTTTGTTTTCAAATTATCTGGCCAACCTCTGGGTTTTGAGGGCATTAACATTTGCAGAATCACGTTAAATCATTTTGAGGGTCTTTGCAAATGTTAACGCCTGAAAAAAACAAAAAAATCCTGCGAATTGACGATAACTTTGCATAAAAAGAAAGACAAAAGTATTTTTTCAAACAGAAATTGAAAAATAATTGATATGAACGATTTAAAACTAGCTCCAAAACCGCTGATTATGGCGTGTAATCGGTTGCAAAATTATATGAAAAAAATAATTGTTCTATAATACGAATATTTTTTCCAAAAATAAATAAATTATGGTAAAAAGAAAATATATATTCAATAAATTAAATTATTTGTTCTATAGTTATTTATATTTATTCAATAATGATAAATATTTATTCTATAATTATGATTATTTTTTTTAAAAAAGATAAATAATTTATTCAATGATCAAAAATATTTATTCTATAATTGTAAATATTTGTTGTATAATGAAAAAAATATTTATTGTATAATTTAAAATATTTATTGTATAATTTAAAATATTTGTTCAAAGAACATAGATAATAATTTCTATAATTTAAAATAATTTATTCAATACCTCACACAAAATATTTATTCAATAATTAGCATTCTGGGAAGGAAGTGGTTAGCCATAGACTGGGAACGTGATCGACTTTCACGATCTAGACTGGCAAATCTACATTATTTCCGGAAGATTTCAACAGGCTCAATTACGAAGTTGACTGTGTTAGTACTTTCAAAGAGAGAAAAAGTGACGAAATTCATCTACCTTTCAATTAAATTTAACCGATTTATTGATTTTCGAGTGTACTCCCCTTTGTCTGGCCAGTTGTTAAGAAAAATCAGTTTGGCGGAATCGTATTACTAAAAACTGTTCCTAAATGAAAGTCTTTTTGAGGAAAGGTGAGCTTTTGTGACCAATGAATGTCCTTCGTGCGTTGTGTGTCGTCCGGCATCAACAATTTAAGTGTTTACACTCAAGAGGCCATAAATAAGGCCCAATATTCATGAAACTTGGTCAGAATGTTGGCTAGGTCACAAGAATGAACCCTATTGAAAATGGGAGGGATCTATGCCATATCACGAGGAATGGGGCCTTGTTGACAATTTTCTTGTTTACACCCTAGAAGCCATATAAATGACCCAATCTTGATGTACGTAAGTCAGAATAGGTCAGGTCACAAGAATGAGCCCCATTGAAAATTGGGAGAATCCATGTCATATTACGGAGAAAGGGGTCTTAATAAAAATTTTCTTGTTTACACTCTAGAAGCCATAATTATGGCCCAATCTTTATGACGTTGGTCAAAATATTGGTCAGGTCACAAGAATGGACCCTATTGAAAATGGGAAGGATCCATGCCATATCACGTGAAAAGGAGTCTAATGACAACTTTCTTGTTTTCACTCTAGAGGCCACACATATGGCCCAATTTTCATAAAATTTGGTCAGAATGTATACCGGGTATATAGTCAAAATGATAATCCCTTTTGAGAAATGTATTGTCATATAAGAAAATACAGGAAAAATAGCCTTTATTCTCTTTATCAACTCTAGGGGTTATCAGTATTTCAATATGTTAATCTTGTCAAAGGTTGAAATACCCCCCCCCCCCCCCCCCGAAAAACTTGCTTAAAAGTGGCTAGAAACTTTTGCAGGGATCATGGGAACAGAATAATGTCTTTCTTTAAAAAATTTAATGATCATTTAATGATTTTTAAAGCATTTAATTTTGCTAGGTGGGGAGTCAAAAATATGAAGGTGAGCGATATAGGACCATTATGGTCCTCCTGTTCAATTCATCTCATTGTCTCTCGCGGCTCAAGGACTGTCATATGAATTTCCTCAAAAAGACTTTCATTTGGGAACAGTTTTAAGTTATACGATTACGCCAAACTGATTTTTCTTAACAGCTGGCCAGCCAAAGGGGAGTACCGCCGAAAATCAATAAATCGGTTAAATTTAATTGAAGGGTAGATGAATTTCTTCAGTTTTTCACTCTTTGAAAGTATTTACACAGTCAACTTCGTAATTGAGCCCGTTAAAATCTTACTGGAAGTAACGTAGATTGGGGAGATTTCCAGTCTATCGTGAAAGTCGATCATGTTCCCAGTCTATGGCTAGCCACCTTCCCAGAATGCTAATTATTGAATAAATATTTTGTGTGAGGTATTGAATAAATTATTTTACATTATAGAAATAATTATTTATGTTCAATCTTTGAACAAATATTTAATATTATACAATAAATATTTTAAATTATACAATAAATATTTTAAATTATACAATAAATATTTTAAATTATACAACAAATATTTACAATTATAGAATAAATATTTTTGATTATTGAATAAATTATTTATCTTTTTTTAAAAAAAATAATCATAAATATAGAATAAATATTTATCATTATTGAATAAATATAAATACCTATAGAACAAATAATTTAATTTATTGAATATATATTTTCTTTTTACCATAATTTATTTATTTTTGGAATAAATATTCGTATTATAGAACAATTATATTTTTCATATAATTTTGCAACCGATTACACGCCATACCTGATGCGTCGGAAAAAAATTGCTTAATGCATTGCATGTCACTTTTGTTTATACCGACATTGCTTGGTAAAGTAATGACGTAATAAAAACTAAAGCGGGAATAGGATCGACTTTTTTTTTAATTTGTGCTCCATATTAATGTTTTACAAAGAATATAGGCCCAGACCGAGGATATTGAAGTTAAAAAAACCCGTTAACGGCATGTGAATTTAATCAATAATCCACGTTTTCTCTCGTTAACGCCCGGGTTTTGCCCGTTAACGTATGCCTATAAAAAAGCACATTTTTATGCAATAATATGGTTAAACCCGAGGTTACCACTTAACATTTGTCATTCAATACAAGGTTTAAAAAATTCGAAGGAAGGCTTCAATAGTTTTCACTCGCAACCTCGAACTGTTTCGTTACTTCGAAGATAATATTGGTAAATTACAACCAGTTATCTCAGTTCATTAACGAACAAGGTCGTGCTTTATCCTCTTGTTACATAACTGACCTCCTGCCCACACCTATTGTAATTGTATTGACTGATAAGCCCATTCTGGCTTTCATCTTTGTCTAGACGTTGACCCCATAACTCATGTAAGTTCATGGGAACTGAAATGTCATTTCTTACCTACCCAGACGGTATTCTTATAATAAGGCTTGACACAAAGAGTAACTGATTGGGCAAATGTAAAATATAAAAGTAAATACAAAATACCAAGATTTCTTAAATAGTATTCTAAAACTGTTCACGAAGCGTCTTTTATACCAATTTAACTTTTCAAACATTTTCCATACAAGTTAACCAAAATCGTTGTAAAAGACTCGATTGGTTAGGAATAGAACAAATAGTCTTTTTAAGTCATTTCAGATATAATCATGAAAAGGTCATGTTGGCCCCGAAATCCTCCGGTCCTTAATGACGTCACCATATTAAACGTTGCAGATATGCTTTTATTCTCATCGAATGCGATTCTAAAAGCACAGGAAAATGTGGCTCTTACCAATATTCTATCATCACATCCGTTTGGGTCTTCATTTTATGTGCTACTTTGTTGACGATGCGTATTCACTGTATCTTGAATGCCGTCCAAAGTAATGCCCTACGTTCAGGATGACAAAACGGTGAAAACAGTTTTTCATATATACACCGCTTTGCACGCAAGTTTACGTGCAAAGCGGGGTATAAATGGAAAACTGTTTGCGCAAATTTTGTCATCCTGAACGGAGTGATGGTCTCCGGGCGATTTTTTTCTGCCACCACCTATATCAGCTGACTAGTCTTTGTCTTTCGGGGCCACCGTATCCGTTATGTCGTTAACCTAATTCTCTATATATGGTCCACTTATCGAAAACGACATATCAGGATAGGCCGTTCATGGCCAAATCCATTACTGTACTACCGGAATATATGACGAAATTGGTATAAATGAGCTTATAACTTTATGTATAGATGCACATGTTTAATTGAGTGATAAAAGCTCAATTTTGTCTTCACATGTACAGCGAAACTTGACCTTTGATCCCTCACTAAAACTTGTTGATCTAAATGTTAATTTAGGAACATATTCGAAATTCCGACAAGTAGGACACGTTTCGATGGCTCAGCGCGAAACAGTTGTAACTGCCTATATGTTTATAGGCAGTTCCAACTGTTTAATGCTGATCAATCGATTATCTAGTTTGAATAGATCCTTTGATACATGAGTCAACGGACAAATCACTCTATTTTCGCACCATCTTTTAAAGTAGTGGAACCGTCATAATTCCGCAACGTTTCGGAGGTAATGAACTTTAACAGTGTGAACCAAGATTTCCCAATGATTTCAAGTCTGCGAAAGCCCTCACAATACGCCATTTTTACTTATCAGTGGTTTCTACTTTGTAGAAAAATAGCTTGGAAAAAAATGTTCCTTTAAAAAGAACTACAAATAGGATAAGCTGACGAATTGTTGCATTTAATGCATTGTTTCATTGCAGCGGGAGACGGCGACTCGCTATTTTTGTCGCATTTACACGAAATTTGCGTGACAAGCTAGCTTATTTTGTAAAACGAGGATTCTGCCGAGACAATGGTCCTTATCACCCGAGGATCACGTGCGGACGAAGATCAAAGGAAAAGAATCGGTAAGACGATGTTAAGAAGTTGACATCCCTCACCGAAACTGTCATCCGGAATTAGCTAATTATGCACCGGGTACCAGAGAGCTAATTATGCACCGGGTACCAGAGATCAAAGCGGTCAGCGTTACATGTATAAACACACGTGATACAAAAAATACAAACGTGTGAAATTTTGCATAGGTCATCGGATAAAATAATCGATTAGAACTTTTTTTGTATGTGCACGAAGACGCTGCAACACCTTTTTCGTGCCCCCCCCCCCCCACCTTAGAGAATAGGTGACGGAATAGACAAAATAATTCAACTAATTAGTAGGACTTCACCTGAAGTATTAAGGACCTTTTGGCCAATTTTACTTAAATTCTTACGATCATTTTTTGCGTAAGTAAAAAATTAGTGAGATATTGCAAGGCAGATTCTAACGAAGAATAAAAACACTAGGTACGATTTGTAATTTTGACTTACGATAACTTTTTCCGTAAGATGGGTAGTAAAACGGGCCCCTTGCCTCTAATTACAGAAGTCATTTGCCGCAAATCAATCTCTAATCGTCTTTCATCTAATATACTTTCATACTTTGAAGCATTGTTTTATCTGAACTCCTAAAATATTGACCATAGGATCTTAAGCCAACTAAGATGATCAACTATAAAGTTGAAAAATAACGAAAACAGTCTTATTGACTAGCGGTTGCCCTAGATTTCTCAATTTCTGAATGACAAATAAGAATAAACTATCATATGTATGTGTATAACAAATATGTTCATTAATAAGTGTATGTTCTCTAATTAGTTAGGCACTGAAAAGCCAAAACAATGTTTCTAGAACAGTTCCTGCAAATTAATGCTTATTAAAAGAGCATTGAATCGAGATAAGAATTCCAGAAGACATACATACAACTCCAAATCTCTTATCAATCTTTGAAAAAAGGCAATATTTTTGTGTCTTTGGAATAGTTTAAAGATAGAATATTGCGTAACTCTTTATTAATTCGGTCGGAAAACAATGGATGGAATTTGGCGGTGACCGTGAGAAAGCATTCGAATTACATGTTAATTATCACATGAAAGTAAATCAATTAATTACCGGAAGATGGGTGTTCATTTACTAGATTGGTCCGACCATTGCTGATCCTGCATTAAATTTAGTGTAATTGGACCGCGTCGTGGAAAAAATATGTAAATCGTCACGTGAAAATAAAAAAAATGGAGGGAGCTGTGGTAAACGAAAACAACCGACCCTGGTCAGACTGCGCGAACTGCGCTGACTGATCTGGCTCGACATTTTCGTACCTAGCTGATTGTATAAAACTTTCATGACATTTTAGCTTCCCCTGTAAACATTCACGAATCTTTTAGTTGATCTCTGCTTGCTTGATCCAGTCTCATCTTTACATATGTATGTATTTCCGTTTATTTATCGTCGCTACCGTAGCACATGCCCATATGAGCGACGCCCCCAGAAGACGGTTAGTTGTTACGGAGGATAGTGCAAGGATACATGACGAAACTACTGCTTAGATCCACCATGGTTCTTTAACGTGCTCGGAGTAAAGCACCGTCTCACGGGGCCTCGGTTTAACGTCTCATCCAAAAGACAATTAGTTTTGTTAGTGTGCCAGCCCGGGTTTGAATCCACGCCGTCGAACTTCAATGGTTTTCAAGTCTGGTGCTCTACCAACTGAGCTAATCGGGCTGACGACTTAAAATATGTGTTATACGGTCTTTCTTATATATTGACTTATACGAATGGTCCCTTTTCGCATGACTGGTGGGCAGACAAAACATCGCCATCCCTCCTGTTATAAGCATGAAACTTTTGTCGCATGCAAAAAGAGACCATTACAACCAGTAAAATAGTTTAGTCTGCTCTTTGAGGGTCATTACTTTTCGAAATCGCCTATAACTTTTCGTTTAGTCAAGTCAAAAAATATTTGATCGTTTCTTTTAATCCGCTCTTGAAAATGTTCAAGGTCTCATGCGGACAAAGAAGAAAGTCGTTAGTAATTCCATTTATTTGACCACTTGACTGACAAAAAGTCACCCAAGTCAAAATCCCACCCTTAAAATTGGTGAAAATGGGTAAAAAGTCAATTCCCAGCCTCCTTTTAATGTCTATGTACCCTTACCATTTGTGTCTTTTATTTTAGAACATCATGTTTTCGCTGAAAAGGCTCCGCCAAGGTTAATCTATGACTCGTCATCCGAAAAAGGGCAATCTGGAAAGGCTGACTTTTATTATTAAGATATTCACTCTTGAAGAGGTCATTCGGACGATGCATTTCAAAAATTATTTTGCTGAGCGGTACAATGATCATTCCAGATTCAGAAAATAAGCAAAGTCCGAAAAGATTCGAGCCAAGTCTGACTGCGTTATCCGCGCAGTCTGACTAGGATCGACACTGTACGCAGTACCCAGATGGTACTTTTTGCCTGACGGGTGACATTATGTTTAAGTCGATTTTGCTTGGTTGAACCACTCCATTTAAGCAATAAGCTACCTTTAAAACACTTTGGCAAAAATCCAAAATTTCCATAAGGACTATTCATACAAGTTTTAAAAATTGGTATACTATAAGAATTATGCAGATCTAAATTGTTTTGAAATTTCTTTAATGGATTTATATGTCCTAAGGGAGCACATCGTACATTTGATCGCACATTGAAAATATACGACTAGCTTATAGCTTTGCAGTGGTTTCGCCGTAATAAAAATTGAAACCTCGAAAGATTGAATACACAAACTAGGGATTTAACCTATAGAGGAAATGGTCGAATTACCAACAGCCGGACAAGATCGAGGAATGCAGGTTACGACATTAGGGATCTAGGGGTTACGTTGACATCCTGACCCCTAAAGACCCTGGCCGGGTTACCCGTCACCGTTCACCTCTTCCCAACCCCTTGTGACCCCTTTTTCCTGCTGTTGAATGCTAATTTCGTCACTGTTGAAAAATGCGTCGGAGTTTGGAAAATTAAAATAAATTAAAATAATATTAAAAGAGATAATGATTAACACTATCCTTCGTGAATTATAAAACGCGCCAATTGTTACCAAGGAGATATCGCTCCCATGAGTAAAAGTGTTTTCGATATACATATACACTGTTACATGTGTTTCTATGCAGCCGCACTACTTGTCATGCATCGTTATTGTTATATGAAATAGAAAAAAACTAAAGTAAACGAATTTATAAGAGGCCTTATATACTAAATTTTACATATTTAGTCCGATGGTTGACATATGCTTTGGCGTCAAAAGTCAGACCAACCAAGCAATAGAAATATATAATACATACTTAGTGTTTTGTATGAGAAAAAATATCTAACGAGGTTGGGAGAATTGATAATTGTCGAGGTACTGCCGAGACAATTATCAATTCTCACAACCGAGTTAGATATTTTTTTTCCTTACAATACACTAAGTATGTATTATATTTATCTAATAACCACTATTTGTCTTGTTTTCGTTGATGTTTCTAACTGAAATGTAAGTTTCTAAAAATAACCGCATTATATCATTGTTCTAAAAATAACTATGTGATATCATAAAAAATATCATACGGCATGTTATCACACGGATATTTGTATAGTTATAAGATAAAAGAACATATACCACCACTTCCACTCAGTTCTTTTCCACCAATTTTCAAGAAGTCGCTTATGGCAAACAAATGAAAATACATGGGATAAAAAGCCATACTTCTATGTCATCAGGCTAAACTGACTTCTGAAAAGTTGACGAGACTGACTGTGTCTCACAAGATGATAACACTGTGAAAATACATGAACATTAGAATCTAACCTATGAGCCTGTGCGTGACATTTCCAACAATATGATGTGTGCGCAAGGAACAATCATTGAGCAGCATTGATAGGGAAATAGTGTAATTGGACGATTGTTTCAATGTCTCTAGATACTTCGAGACCTTATCTATCTACAAAACGCAAAGTCAAGACTCTTGACAGACTGTGCATATGCACAGACTGGCCAGAGTCATTGCTTGGCGTACATTTAAAATTGTTGAAAATGTCATACACAGGCTCATATTTTTGCTCGTTTGTATTGATATTCAGATGACCTTGATGAATCCCGATAAAAAAAACAGACACTAACAAGCCTGGTTTGATTTTTTTGCTGATGTTACATGTATATTGACCTCGGTCGGCCAGACATGGAGAGGTTACGGGGTCAATTAGGGGTTTTGCGTAACAATGTCCGGTGTCCTTAAACAGACCCTGTTACGCATCTTCCTTTGATTAAAGAATTATTAAAGTCACTGGGCTGCTAACCCATGATGAATGGCTACTAAATTACCATTTCCCCTTTTATATAAATTAACTTTTGACCCTGAAATGGAACATGTACAAATGGTTTTACCTGGCGATTGAATGGTCCAAAAAATTCTCAATAGGGATTTCTTTAGGAACACACTGACAGCATTGTTGTCGGAATTTGATTTAGTATTTTAGATTCTAACCTAGACTTTCAAAATGTATTTTGTTCTCGTTTTCATGTTGCTTACATAACGTTCGTTGCATAATTTTACCATTGGAAGAGTCTTAGCAATAAAAATTTAGCCGATATACTTTAGCTTCAGATAGAGGGGTATTTCAGACTTCAATTTAAAATATTTCTTCATTCCTTCCTTAAACCATATGTTTGAGTGCTCATTTTTAACGTCTCGTCCAGACGATTCAAATGAGTACCCACAACTTAAGGTTTCATTCAGATATACAGATTTCAGACTGACATTACCCTTTCTTAACTGGGCCCCATTGCTTTAAATAGAACAAGATGTGTTTGTGAAACACGAATGCCCCCGTAACGGCATTTTTTTCAAAGTTTGACCTTGACAGATGACCTTGACCTTGTCACATGACCTTGACTTTGGTACCAGCGGATGCGGATCATTCTATCATCATGCCAAATATTAGCGTTGTATCTTAAATAGGCTTGAAGATATTGGCAAGGTTAAGTTTTCGGGTTAAGTTTTCGAGTTAAGTTTTCGGACAGACGGATGGACAGACGAATGGACAGACAGACGGACGGACAGACGGACAGACAGACAGACAGACGGACATGAGTAGAACAATATGCCCCCGATCTCTCGATACGGGGGCATAAAAAGCCCAGAATGCATCCAGTTGACGGTGCACCAAATAACTTTTTTTTCGCATAGGATCAAAACAAATGATGGATCGAATAGAAAAGTTTAGAGGTGTAGGTGAAGTTAATGGGCGTTGTAGGGCATGATCGGCATTATCCCTTACACAGTATTTACAGACAATATGAAAATAAAAGAAAATAAAGAAACCCTTTTATCTTTTTTTTATGCAAGGAAGCCTGTATTGACCTGATATCACTTGTCTAATAACATAACATGATATCAGACAGTCAATTATTAGAAACAATTCGCTATCAATTTCACCAGAATTTCTTTGATATTTTTTGTTTATTATTGTAAAGTGCGGAAAAACGATTGCGTGAAAAATAGAGTAACATGTAAGTGTCTTAAATATCAATGTTATGTGGCCTCGGCCGTGAGAAATTATCATGACTTGGCAAAGCCTCGTTATGATAAATTCTCTAAACCTCGACCAGTTAACATTAATATTTCAAGACACTAACATGTTATACTCTTTTTATTTCATATGTCACTTAAAAGTTATGATGATGATGATGATGATGTTGATGGTGATAATGGTGCAAGTGATTATGCCAGGGTGTAGTTGCTCTGGCGAGGTCTATTCTTTCTTCAATTGGGAACCCTTGGCGAATCAACGGAATAACCCTTTGGAATTATCGTTTGGAACATTCCTATACTATTTCCGTAAACATGTAAACTGCAATAGAACTTGGATACAATCAAGAACCCTTAGCCATTCTTCGGAGTAGTCCTAGGGAACAATCCGGTCGCAGCCATGAAAACGCGTCGTTTCGCACGTGGTTAATATGACGTCACAAACACTAAGATGACTTTGAGAAAATCAAATATCAACCGATGATTAAAACTTACAATAATAGAATTTGATAACAAAACGCAGAGTTTTATTACTTTCTGTCATCAAATTATAATATGCCCAAATATCTGTATAGACAATCGGAAAGCATCGAAGAAACTTTCTTTTCTTTCAGCGATTTAACCGAAGTACCAACAGAAGCTGAATTACCTAAAACATAGTCCAAAATTACTATACTTACGCCCAAGATACTTTTAGGTTTACAGTAGAGCTCTGGTTGCGATTTTCTGAATGTTTTTTCTTAAGTGCTCGAGTACAGCTCTGGTGGCGATCTAAGCGACGAGGTTCAGATCCGTATTCGATCTTTGCATCCTGTCTGGCGACCAATGTCTCGCTCGCAGAGGGTCGTAGATTGCATCAAAGTAGTCAGGAAAGTCCTCTTCATACATTAACTTTCATTTTTATCACATCCCGTATTTGTTTCCATGCAGGTTGGGCGTTAAGGGTCTTGAGAGGTCATCTTATAAGGAGTGCTCATTTCCGTTGTTCATCTATACGCGTGGGTGTCCCACATATTGTATACTTTACCTGCGCATTTTATCTGTCGTGCAGACGAATTAACCTAAATACTTTTACGTGCACAAAATTAAAGAAGTCTATAGAAAGGCTAATATTGTAGACTTTGGACTTTGTAAAGTCATAACTCAATTCTAAGGGTCCTCAAGTATCAAAATCCAATCAGGATTTAGTAAGCTCATAAATGTAGATACATATGATAAATATTATCTGTTAAATGAAGATTATCTATTATGCAAAATAATTCCTGGCAAAATAGGGCAACTTTGTCTAGCAATTTTTCTATTTCTGAAATAATTATTTACCTTATGATTTCCTTGTAGGATATATTAGTTTTTTGTGCAATATGTAATGATGATGGAGTCTTATTTTGCTTAATATCCTCATTTTTACTAACATTTGGTTTGCAATATTTTATTCTTGAACTTTGTCATGTAAATGCCCCTTGATTGAAAATAAAATTATCGTATCTTTATGATAGTCGTAGTAGGACGACCAAACCGTCATATCAAAGTCTTAAATAAAGCTGTAGAAACGACATTTTGGTCACCAACTAAGGTTTGGATGTGTCTAATCATTTATCTAGTTTGAGTTAATGCTTAGAGGTATTTTCGACATTGAGTAAATAGGACTACTTTAAGCACATGCTGTTGTTGACTCTGAATTATGTAGGAAGCCCGATTTACTGATGGATATTTAGCATTCAGTTATAAGTTTGTCCAACAGAATTACCCGAGTTCGAATACCTTAAAGATAATGCGCGCATGTGCGATTCTTCCATTAGTAAAGGCAATGCATGCTGCGCTGCATGGCGTAAACATGGGCAAAACTTGGTGAAACCCATGCTAGAAAAAGAATATACGTATATTGAAAAGTTAACGATCTTTATCCCGCACATGTAGATGAAACAAGAACCGCAATATCAATTCTTTAGAGCAAAAAACGTCGTAAGTGTCTGTATGAAATACAGACCCTTATGACATTTTTGCGCTAAGTCACCGATATGTCAAGATAGTTTGAATACATAATCCGAGTAACGTATATCATATGATGAGGCCGAAGGTAAGAAAACTGCATTTTGTGCACTCAAACATGGTGATCGTCTGCTGAGAGAGTCGTCTACACGCAACGCTAGTGTCATGATGTCACGCGCAAATGAATAACGTCACGAGCACCGGAAATGTTAATTTCACCTGAAGCGTACTTGTCGCTGACCCAAATAACACTTTTCAGTACCAAGTGTCCTTCATTTTTGATAAGTTTTATTTTTGAACGATGATAATGGAACTGTTAGTGGCTTGACAGCCCAGGAAAGTTGGTGTCGATTGTATTGCTTAAAAAATAAAAGATAGAGTCCAAAACCAAATGAGAGACTATTGAAAAGACAAAATTGGTGAACTAAATCAATGTTCACAGTTTTCGCAAGCTTAGAAGACAGAGAACGTGATGCTGACGGATGGTTTTGCTCTTACCGAGTTTCAAAAGACACAAATACTGTATTTTAAAGATTTTAAAGACTTTAAAGATGATAAACGTATAAAAAAAAGAAATAGCAAGAAGTTATTATTTGCAAAATCATGGAGATTGGAACATTTCGGGTGGACTAACCAGGAAAATCTATTTTTAATCCTCATGGCATTTTTTCCTGAGATGCGGTATAAGTACGAAGACCATTTGAGTGGTGTTCTGAGCTTTAGGTATTGGCAGCCTATTGAATCAACCTTTGCATCATTTGGCAACGAAATCCTCTTAACCACGGCTTGCTATTGAACCATCAAGGTTCGCCCTTGATGTAAAATTGTAAACATATCTACATGTATTTAAAAGAATGAAATGACACCTTTTTCAGGTGCGAGCCAAGTAATATAGATTTTCTAAATTTTAATCAAACAAAATTCACCTAAAGTTTTTTCTTTATATCACACAGTAAGTTTTTTTTTATTTATAAAAGTTCAGCAGATGAATTATAATCCGTTGAACTCAACTAGTTTGTTAGAGATCGGAAAATGACCGTATAAAGTTCACGCAAAGGCCGTACGGGTGGCCAAATAATATCATTTAGTTCAAGGCATATCGTACATAAATTGTAATTAGGGAATTAGTACGTCAATAAGAAGGTGACATCCTTTATAAGTAAATAAATATTTATTTGGACAGAAGAAAATGGGCACTTTGTTTTGTGTAACTAGATGTACAGTAAAACAGAAAAAACATCAAAAATGTTGAAATATGACACGATGAAGGAAAAGAAGAAGACAATGGCTGCGAAAAAGAATGTGATTTATCATGCAGGGGAGCCTGTATTGACCTGAAATCACATGTCTAATAACATAACATGATATCATGCAGTCTATTCTTAAACAAAAAATGCATACTCTTTCACCTGGTTTCTTTGGTTTTTAAGGGTTTATTATAATAGAATACAAAGGAAGTTGCATGATAGATAGAATAACATGTAAGTGTCTTAAGATTTCAATGTTATCTGGTCTCGGTAGTTAGAAATTATCATAACTCGACAAAGCCTCGCTATAATGAATTCTCCCAACCTCGACCAGATAACATTGATATTTTAAGACACTTACATGTGGAATAAATATAATTCGTACTAAGTGCTTTGTATGAAAAAAAATATCCAACGAGGTTAGGGGAGTTGATTATTGTCGCGGCTATGTCGAGACAATTATCAATTCTCACAACCGAGTTAGATATTTTTTTTCAAACAATACACTAAGTACGTATTACATTTACCTAATAACCTATATTTGCTTTGTTTTCGTTGATGTTTCCTACAGAAATGACAGTTTCTAAAAATAAACCGCATTATGTCATTGTTCTTAGAATATCCATGTAATATCATAACAATATCATATGTGATGTTATCACACGGATAGTTGTATAGTTATAAGATGAAATGAAATTTATAACAACAATAATGATATTGATAATAAAACTAAAAATGATAATAAGTATTTTTGTTTGATTCTGTTTTTTTTATAGACTTTATATAAAAGTTCGTACACGAATGCTATATACATGTTTGTATTCAGTCAAGCTTCATTTACAAGCTTTCCCATGTTCCTTCAGACATCCCAGCTCTCTAAAAGGTGAACTGTATAAGCACGGTACATCTTTTTTTCTGACAATCAAGAGTCCTTTTTAGTGCAGTGGCTTGAATGAAATTTTAACGATATTTACTCATTCTCAAGGCATGTTAAATGGATAAAGGCATTTTTGTCAAATTCATCAAAATAGAATAAAATTTGTTGACAAAGCAATTTGGTCGACTTCCTACCCTTGATTCCAAAGGAAGATTACCAACTTCAGATTTTTCCCAATCTTCCAAAATATCGCTAAACTGGGCATATACATGTACAGATTAGGTTGCTTCCACATGTGTATATGTTTACTCGCCTATATTACTTTTCATCGCCGTGGGTTCAAGTTTGATTACTTAATGAATCTCTAAACTATTGTCTGCGATTACTATCAAATTTGATAAAACTATAAACTCTGTAGTTTTCCAAATCGTTAAGGGTATGGGAAGAACTGATGACTCTATTCGACATCTATGTCTCGGTCACTGAATTTCTATAGTAACAGAAAGATCTTTTAAACCGACAGGATTTTGTGTTAATTAACTGTGACTGAAGGAGAGCTCTTTAATAATACGTTTAAAACTATTTAAAATGCTTTGTGCGGATGGATATTATCAATGGTACCTTTATTCGACCTTTCGAAAATCCCAACGTTTTTTTATGTAATATATAACATTTAAGATGTTATATTGATAAAAAAGAAAAAAAGAAAAAAAAAAATACTGCAACTCTGTCTCTTCCTTTAAGTTCTACTCATAAACGCCAACTTGTCAGGTTACGCCCTCTACATGAATACTTCAATAACGATTTTTGGTCGTTTGATAAGCCATTGTATCGTAATGCTCGAGCAACTAGACAATGCAATGACTAGGACCACAGTCGGTTTAGTCATCACTTGCAGTTCGCACAGGACACTGCTTGCTCTCGAAAATGCCGGAACTTTAAAGGAAGGCTGATAAACGAACGAACATTATTCACAGGAATAATAGGGATGGGCAGCATGTTTTCTGGCCATAGTATTTCTTAAACGCTAAAATGCAAATTCATTCCACACAAACATGTCTTTTTTTTTTTTTTTTTTTTTTTTTTTTTTAAGTTTTAAGAACATCTTAAGTGTTTGACTGCCTTGAAATGATCGCTTTAATGATAGATTATAGTGTACAAGTTCAGATGGTGCCATATATACTCAGAACAAAAAGTTAAGCGCCACTAAGTTTTAAGTTAATAAAATTTCTATCGAAAACTTTAATAACGCATCTTTGTTGTCAAACGGTTAGAACAACCTTGTAGCTATAGATTAAAAACGTTTCGGATTCACGTGCATATTCAGCAAGTCTCGTGCAATGACTGTAAAGCGGAAAATCAGCTTTTCTGTCAGAGATACTTACGTCGTGTAGCTCGTGCAATTGTTTACATTTCGATTGGAAACTCAGTCATGGCAAGGCGTAGATTGTCTACAAATGAAAGATGGCGAATGATTGGAATGCGAGACTCTGGAATGTCTTGTAGAGCCACTGCCAGACAGCTGGGGTATCACCAAAGTGTCATAACACGTTTGGTACAAAAACACGCACAGACAAACGACGTTAAGGACCTTGTCAGATCTGGACGCCCTAGAGTAACGTCTATTCGAGAGGATAGAGCACTTTTGCGTCATGTCAGACGTCTGCCCTTCACCAGTGCGCCTGTACTAAGGGACAACTGGAATACACACAGACGGGTCTCTATTTCGACAGTGCGAAATCGACTTCGGATGGCTGGGTATAAGGCACGAAGACCCCTCAAACATCCAAAGTTACCACAGAGACTCATCAATGAACGTCGAATATGGTGTAGAGCGAAGGCACGTTGGAACTTGGCATCATGGCGTCGGATCCATTGGTCAGATGAGTGCAGGATGTTGTTCCATGTCACCGATGGCCAAATTCGTGTTTGGAGACAACCTAACACCCGATTTGCATTAAAGTACGTCCAACCAACCTATCAGGGTGGCGTTGGCTCCGTTATGATATGGGCTTGTGTCTCCTACGGCTGTAAACTGGACCTAGTGACAGTTCCAGGAACATTGACTGGCGATAAATATCACGATAACATCCTTTTTCTATGGTAATTCCACATTTTGACAATCACCCTCTCCGAACAAGAACAGTGTACATGGATGATAACGCCAGACCCCACAGAGCAAGAGTCGTGGCGGACGTTATGCAACGTGAAGCCATCACCATCATTCCATGGCCGGCTTGTAGTCCCGATCTTAACCCCATCGAGCACCTGTGGGACATTTTAGGGCGCCGTATACGTCGGAGAGAGCCTCCTGTACAAAATGTGGTTGAGTTATAAGCAGCACTGCACCAGGAGTGGCAGCAAATCCCTCAACACATCATCCAGAGGCCGATTCGTGGCATACCGAGGAGGGTGCGCGCAGTGATCAATGCTCACGGAAATTACACACGCTACTGACTAAGATGTGACTGGAATTAATCGCATTTGTGTTATCTGACTTCTAAAACCAAGGTTCGTGTCATAGACAACACCGTAAGTCGGCTATGACAATAGTTTTTCATGTTTCAAAAAAAAAGGTGAAAATACGTCATTAACATTTCAAGGTACAAAGTCAATAAAATTTATCACCACCCATGTATTGTTGTAAAATTGTTAAGTCAACATACCATTTTCAACATTGGAACTCAATATTTACATCTCTATTATTTTGAATTAATGCAGGCTCCCTGCCTTTAAAAATCTTCTGTCTAAAAACTGGTGGCGCTTAACTTCTTGTTCTGAGTATATTTCTCTTTTGGCTTAAAAACACTGAGTCTAGTTCAAACTGAGTGAAACATGTTCACTTATAAAACTTAATGTTGTTATTGCCAATGAATTAAGGTTGCAGTCAAAATCCGATAGCTTCACCGTATGCATGACATTTGTTAATTTTCTGGTCGCCTTTATGGCGGCATTAACTAACGTTTGGTCCTTCGTCTCTAATTTCAAAATAGACCTGTAGCAACAAAAGCAAAATGTTATCTACGAGATCATTGACTTTTCCGTTTTTAACTTCAATGTTAGTCATAGTGACTAACACAGGAATACATGTCTCTAAAACAAAAGATGTCATTCAAGAAGTTGTCTTGTTGTTGTTTGTGTAAATCGTTTTTAGCTCGGCTGTTTTCGGAGAAAATCCGAGATTTTACGATCGCATTAGCATCGTTCGCTTTGGCGTTTATTTTGTGACAAACTTTAACTTTGGTCATATCTATGTTAATATTGAAGATGTTTTCATGAAACTTTGCGTGTATGGTCACCACCACAAGAGTTATCTAGAACATCAAGAGGGATAACTCTAGAAGCACTTTTATAAATGTTTTGCCCCCTTTTCTACTTAGGTATTTGCATCATCCAGCAATTGCAGCCGAGCGTTGCATCAGTAGGTGGTCTCTTGTTATACTTACATCTTGGACTTTTCTTAAGAAAGTAGGACGCAAACAAAACGTCAGTATGCTTATGCTCACAACATGTTTCCTTGAAGTAATAGAGCACCATTATCAACTAACTGCAAAACAAACCTCGTCACATATATGAGTATGTGCCTGACATTTCCAACCATATAACGAATGCGCAAAACAACAGGATCAGAAAAGTCTTTGCTGTCGCACAGGCTTTTTTGATCCTTTACTATGCGCTCTATATGCTGATAATAACTCAATACTATATTTGAAAATAAGGAATATCTCTTCATACACTATGTTGTTGCCAAGGATGCTCATCGCTTGACATGATTAAAGTACTTTCAAAGTGTTGGAAAAGCTTCTAACTCGTTCATATTTTGTATCACAGATCACTCACAGAAGACTACAACATGGATTTTAATAAAAACATCCTTGCAGATCAGTCAATCCAATGACCTTAATCGATAAGGTTAAGAAGGGTATTTAGTAACCCAAAATTTGACAGATTTGTAAAATTTTCCAGATTTTTATTTTTAAATTTTTTCACTCGATATCTCAATCCGGTCCATGGCCCTTTTCCCACGACCAATAATTTACTTATGTTTTACATCTGATAACCACACAATTATGTGATGTATACGAAATACCGCAATGACATAGGTATTTCATTCAGTTTTATGGCCCAAACTGCTGACAACCGATTTATGCAAATTAGGGAACAAAAACAAATGACGCTGTGGTCAGTGATTTTGGTCAGTTTGTCACAGTCGGTCGACGGAAATGTGTCCCAGATAATGCCAATTCTCACATTCTGGTTGCATAACTAGATATTTGATAATTAATCAAAATTTAATCAGTTAGAAGGTTGAGAGCATGTCAGGACTCAAAAGACAATTTCCAATTTGTGCATGGAAGGGGAGAAGGCTCCCTATACTTGTCCCACTGTCGACTGTCAAAAAGCTATTCTTAAAAATGACAGTGAGGCCAGTCTAGCACGCTCCCAAAACAAAAATTGATGGGCGAACGTTGTGAAAAGTGTCTGGGGGTGAGTGTGTGGGGGTGGGGGTGGGGGGCGTTAAAGTGGAAACTCATTGATGAAGTTTTGGGCAATGAATTTTGCGAATTCTTATTTAAATAATCTCCATATTTCGTCCTCTCGTCGACATTTACCTTATTATCTAAATCAATCGAAGCACTACCATAATGGTCCCTTTGCACACGAAGGATTGTATTATCTGCAAACTATCCTATATCTCGTGACAGACATATCTCACTTTAGTCCTTTGCTTAAGTAACTTACTATTCGGTATTAAAAGATGAAAGAATGGACAAGAAAAGGATTATTAGCTTTTTCTAAATGCTAATTTTGAGAGTTTATATGAACCTATTTAAGAAAGATTTTGCAAGGAGGTTCGCAAAAATATAAAAGTACAAGTATCCAACCTGTTAAAATATTAGGGATTGGTTGCGGAAGTATGTATCTGGTTTGTTTGTTTTGAGAGACGGGTCATTCAGAAAAAAATATCGTAAGTTTTTGAATATACGACAATGTGATATCATTGATTCTAAATTTCTATGAAGTGTTGTTTAATACGGAAGTATGCTATCATCCCATGATTAAAATTGTTATTAATTATGAAAATGGGAAAATCTGTTGCATCAAACACACACAATTACGTAAACAGGACGGTGTACAGATTGCTTCCATTATTTGAACTGCAATTTCTCGAAACAAGAGTTCGAGATAAGACATCTCAAGTAATAAGTGATTGACTGTTTAATCTAACATTTAGTTAGGTGAAAGTAAACGAAAAGAATCCAAATGAGTTACCAAAAATAAGTACTAACCTTTCAATTAATCCAGAAATATCCCTTTTCTCGTGGTGCGACGTTTGCTTACATTGCCATCTCGTTACAAATTCTTGACCACATCATATGACTAGATGTACCGTAAATCTGCGGTTTCCTTTGTTGTTGGTAAAAGTGGTTTTGTCCACCGTGAGACTGAGATATGATTTCAATTAGCGGTTTTTAGCGAGGTAAATAGGGCGAATGAAAACTGCCCGGTCAGGGACTTTTACCCAGAACCTTGCTGTGAATCATGGGATTGGCCACTCGAAAGACAAATTGTAGAGATGCCATATGTTTTTTTTGAAGTTGCTCATGATGATTAGAGTAAAGGAATTTTGATGATAGTGGATAAGGAAAGTAAGAATTATCTAAAAAAAGAAATAAAGAAATGGCGTGGAATTAAGGAATGACATAACAATAAAAATGGCCTGCATTCGTGGTAATAGATTCAATAAGGTTCTCCCTTTCTCATCTTAAATACCGTTCCCAAAAAAAACTTAGATTGAAGTCTCATTAGTTAGATTCGTACTGCTAAAAAGCGAACCGAGAAGCCGATCAACGTGTCCTTTGATGAAATCTGTTTCTTGTGATATAAAAAACACAATGAAGTTCTTGACGTTTCTTAAATGGAGAGGGTTTAATGACAACTGCTATTTTACAACTTCAGAACGTTCAGCGCTTTGAATTGACTTACTGGCCACAAAGAAAAATCTCTGATATTTTTTACTCTTTCTGCCCTTTAAAATTATTTCTTAAATCAAGTAAACCATTTCTTAGCACTAAAAAGAATTTCAAAGATGATTACATATCAAAGATCTGTCGATAGTTATCCGAAATAAAAAAAGTAACAAAGGTACTTTACATAGAAAACAGCAAAGACATTCATAAAAGAAAGAGGAAATTTTGGCCTGTGAACTGGAAGCAAAACAAATTCGGTCACAAACAACATTAAATGCTGTACTAAACGTTCTTTAAATGCGATATTAATTCATGTGGTTATGGGAAATGTGAGACGGTTTTTCCATCATATGAGAATCCAGTTATCTCGCTTGACCCCTGACCGGGGTTAGTCCAGGGGTCGTAGGAAGCGAGCACTGGTCGGGTTCTCTTGGATTATACGGCTAATTTCTTGGTCGACCTTTTCTGTGTCTGCTAAAGCCTGCCTGATTAAAATAGACAGCTAATTTTTGAAAGGATGCCGTTAACTTGCTAATAGTGTATATATTAAACGAGCCTGTGCGTGACATTTCCAACAATTTCACAGGTGCGCAACGTTGGGCCTCTGATCAGCCTGTGCCGCCGCACAGTCTAATTAGAGTCTAAACTACGTGCTCAATAGATGGCTACGGACCTAAAATCGCCGTTCACTAAATAAATCTTAATGCACTGCGTGATTGTCCAGGTAACTCAACGCCTTTTCATCACGCGCACGTGTTGGAAATTGTTGGAAATGACACGCACAGGCTCAACTACAAAGCTTATTAACAGGATTGAAACAAAATAATGGATGTTTTCCTTCTATAATAGCCCAAAATCAGTTGCGCAAAAATACTCTATTCTTTCATAGTTACGTACAGAAATGCATTAACCAAAATATCAAATTATTGAATTGAACACGTCAGGCTAAAAGGTACCATGTGAGTTTTGCGTTAAGTCTCGACCCTTTTCAGACTTGGTGGGCTGCATAAGCTGACTAGGATAGACTCGTTACGCAGTTCGCCGATTTTCTGGATCTAAAATGATCGTTCTACCTTCCCGTGTAGATTTTTTGTAAAACGAACCCGGATTGACCTCTACTGGAACCAATCTCTTTTTCTAAAATTAAATTTAAAATTTAAAGTTTCCAATTGGTCTTTTTTGTGACGGGTCACAAGTTGCATGAAAACAAAAATCCAGATGAATAGGACGTTTAAAATTTTCCTGTTTTACGAAATTTTGGACCTGTCCAAATTCAAAGGTTTTGCAGATGAAAATTAAAAGTGGATTTAATTTGAAAAATAACCATTCAGTAGGGTAGAAAATAGTGTGGAAAAAGAAGAAATTGCTTGTCAGAAGCAATTTCTTCTTTTTGCACAATGTTTTCTCAGTCATAAAATCACAGGCACGTAAAAAGCAGGGATTAAACAGCAAAGGGTTAAAAAAGGACACCCCACGTTGAAGTTGTTACTATTCGGTTGGGGACGGTCACCATATATTTCACAAAAGTTTTCATTCATACAAACGATTTTCACCTTTTTTTCAATAACTGTTCCCATGGCAATAATGCGTAACCGCAAAAACCACAAAAATCAGTGGTATACCAACAATGTGGTCAAATTTGCTTGCTTTTCCGTCTTGTCAATTTTACCTTATTTTTCGTTTCTTGTAACCACTCTCAATTATCTCTTTGACTTATCTGCTGGATAGCAAACTTTGCTTTTTGTGATTTCCATGGACAATCATAATATTTTTGTTTATTGAATTTCCAACAAAACACAAAGGCATTTATCTAAAAACGAAAGAAAAAATCTGATCCCGAGATTATTTTTTTTCTTGCTCAATTGAGATTTTTTTTTTAATTTTGAATTTGAATTAGTGTATGAACATAAAGATAATAACAATAAGTTGTTACACGTAACAACTTATTAATATTATCTTTTATGCTCATACACTTTTTTTTAGTATACGAGCATATTTAAAGCTGTCATCTCAATTTGAAATTTGAGAAAATTTTGAGTTGAGAATGAGAAAAGAATATAATCTCGTGCACAAGTCCGTAAATAGCCTAAAATACATTGTCAGATTACCCAGTAGTGCCAAGAATACTCGTTTTTTCTTTTTGCGCTTCTCGACAGCGTGATTATTCCTATATATATTCTTAAATATCACTTACAGACTGATATCAAGGGCTTATAGCAAAATCGTAGTATTTTTCCACACAGTGTTCAGACTCATACTATGTTTTTGCTCTAAGCCCT
Source organism: Fragum whitleyi (assembly GCA_948146395.1). Taxonomy (NCBI): domain Eukaryota; kingdom Metazoa; phylum Mollusca; class Bivalvia; order Cardiida; family Cardiidae; genus Fragum; species Fragum whitleyi. The sequence continues at coordinate 59,086,232 of OX411546.1, forward strand.
CGAAATGTAATTACATTCTTCGCTTCTGAGTGATCATGCAGTATAATTTTCAGATGACGGGCCGATTTTGAATTAAAACTCATTTGTCCATCGAGATTTCAGTCTTTATAGCCACTGATGGCCTGTATTCAGTATTTAACGGCCCCGATGGTCAAGCCTATTGTGTCCTTTATCACATTCCTGTGGTCACTCCAGAGGTCAGTTAGGGACCTTGACAATGCAACAGGCCGTACACAATGTTTTCCTACTGGACCGAAGAACCGAAAAGCCGTTGATGTGGTTTTTGAAGTCATTTTTGGGGAAGTTTGCATATTTTACACGGTGCTTCTGTAAAGTCCTCGAAAACGAAAAAAAGAATTCATATTTACATTAGTTCAATAACAAGACAGCGGATTTCAAACTAAAGGTAGTGGACTCGTAAAAGTTCCGCAACCTTTCGGAAGTAATGAACTTTAACAGTGTTAACTGAGGTTTCCTAATGGTCTTCATTAGGAAACCTCGGTCAACATTGTGAAAGATCATGAGGTCCGAAATGTTGCGGAACTATTACGGTTCAATTACCTTTATGACAGTCGCAGTTATAGCATCAGACTCCAAATTTTCAATCATTGGATGCCATGGGTTTGATTCCTAGCGGTGGCATATACCATTGTCAACATTAGTCTACAACCAGTGTAAGGTGGATGATCATAAACTTGAGGCCCGTCATACTAAACTTCTTAAGAAATATTAATAGTAAGTCAAAATCACAAATCGTACCTGGTGTTTTCATGCATTGATAGATTCTGCCTTGCAATATTTCATCGGAATCGACTTTAAAAGACAATTCCAATGAGACTTACGCAAAAAATGATCATGAGATGTTTAGTAAAAAGGCCCTAGGGGTGTCGAAATACGCATTTTCTCTACTTGTCCCTGGAACAGTAAAAGGTGATTTTCTACTTGTCCATGATCGAAATGAACTTGTAAAGAAGAAAATAGATAACTTTTGGGAAACATTGTTTTTAAAGAATAAAATCCTGAAGCCCAGCACTTTCTTCAATAAAAAACAATGTTCTCTACCCTTTGCTTTAAATATTAGTCTTATTAATCTCATAAATCTTTCTTGTGTCATTCCATGATTTGCCCTGGTAATTGTCCCTGGACAAGTTGCCTTGAAAAATGTACTTGTCCGCATGTAGAAAAGTCAATGTCGGACAATTCGGGCATAGGGAATCTCCCCCCCCCCCTTTAAACCTGGAGGGTAGGAAAGGGTGTTATGACGGTAGTACTGGCGCGAGAAATACCAGGAATCCATTATTCTTGATGCTCCAGTCGCCACGATATGGTGGAAAAGGGTTATTAGCGGCGTTCAATTCTATTCAAACAAACAAATGAACTTGTTGTTATCATTGTTGTTATTGTTGTCGTCGTCGGCAAATACAATTTTGTCGTTTGGTCTTATGGTTTTACACCTCTCAGACATTCCTTTAGTTTACTGTCATAGAAATAAAGATCTAAAAACAAATGGGATGCTTTATAATAAAAAGGAAAAAAATGAGTACAGATAATAGTCCACATTCCAGATGCGACGTCAGATCTGTAAAGTGACATCATGATTCCATTGCATCGGAAATATTTTGGTCATTGGCGTTATTTTCATATACACAAAACTTCCAGGTAATACATATCTACATTCTGACTAGTACGATGATAAATTCATAAGTAAGATTTTAATATTGTTTACGTATGCTCATCAGAAAAGTTTGAGTATCTTTAATTGACGTAATAGCAGCCTGGATTGTGCTGTCATTGAGTGACTGAACTATCGTAACAACAGCTTACAAAAAACGATTTACAATATTTTGTCTGCATGTAATCGTAAACGGACACCATTAATTACTGGTATATGACATAATAACTCGATTTGATATAACTCGAACTCGACATATCACGGTGTGAAAGACGGACTTTCCAATTTCATAGATTTTAATCTTGACCATCAGACGGTGGTCAGTTAGAAAGAATGCTGACCGGTCATAACTCCGGACTACAGCTGGCCTGAATCTGCTATAAAATAGGGGTCAGTTGATACACAAAATTACTGACCAGGGGTCAAAGATTCGGCCCCTTGCGTGTTACCCATTCACGACGTTAGAGGATAATGAAAGATGGACCGACAGGAAAATAGTCCCCATTTCCGGCCCTTTGGATTGGGTTACGGTCTGCCCCGAGAAGTGTCCTTTAGACGAACAGATGATTTGGTGAACTTTAATTGTTACAGAAGAGGGGTTGAACTTGGCCAGTGTAATGCTAGTTCAAGGGTCTTTACGTTCTACTGACACTTCGAATAAAATTACGCACAGAAGGGTATCAAACCAGTGTAAATGTACAGAAAAGAAGAAAAAGCGGCAACAAAAAATAACATACCCGCAGATGATAAATCCAAAAGATCATCATCAACATTATTATCATCATCATTAACAACAACAACAGCAACAACGATGATAATAATAATAAGAAGAAAAAATGAAAAGAAAAAAACAAAAAAACACATTAATATCCATCAAAAAATACATGTACATAAATCAATGACATCAACGACATATGAGCTTATGCGTGGCATTTC
>OX411546.1:59689039-60040312 GCA_948146395.1 Fragum whitleyi
TCGTTCAAAACTACCAATATTTCATAAAAATCGATCAAATCATTTCGCCATTTAATTGGCTCTTGAAGATACACAAACAGAAAAATGCGTAGATTTTCTTCAAATGTGGGTATATAATCTTTATTTTCTCCATACATATTAAAGATTTAAAACAAATAATATAAATGTGGTATAAACAAAATAAATTACATGAAAATGGAAATCCTTTTAAATAATGGCAACATTGTATGAGTGAGACTTCAATTAAGGAGGACCGTTACAGTTTCGGGGGATATCCAGAAATCTGCGAAAAAGATGTATACTTTAGAGCATTCATATGCACAGATATATTGAAAATATCAACATAGCTTTCCATACATATTTTGAAAATATTTACATTTTTCTTAAGGTGACCATGTTTTCGAAAATATCAAAGGAAACTGTTTATTACACCGACAAATCACAATGGTGGTGTGCTAAATCAACATATATTTATAGCCATAGATATGGAACACATGAAATATAATGAACTTTCTAGTAAGGGCATAAATAAGCGACAAGTGGACATTTTGCTTTAAATGCTCCTCAAAGATAAAAAGTGAATATTTTTTTGAAGGCAAAAAAAGTAAACACTTATATTAAATAAAATCGAAGTATGTCAATAGAAAATTAGCCAAACTTTCGTACTAAAGAAAAGTATATGTATCCAGGCATTTCTAGTCAATTTCATAAGTTAGAAATACAGTACCCCTTTAATTTACTACTCTAATTTGATTTTGTCCAGACATTGTTACGTCCCCTAATTTCCCAACCAACAATAAAAACCATTTGTAATTTTGATACACTTGGTAACGCCTATGGCAGTTGTAGGATTTCTGTAACGGGGTTTGAACTACAACTTAGGTGGGGAGGGGTAGTCATTTCACATCATTACCAAAGTTTTGCCGAATTACACAGTGAAAGACAGTGAAACACCCCATTCCCTCTGGATCCGCCACATGTACAATGAGGTTTATATAAATATAATATGTCATTTCAGTTGCCACGGTAGATGAGATGGTTTATTACTTGATTGAAAAAAAAACAAAACAAAAAACATGACTTTCGATTGATTTTAAAGATTTTAGAATTCTGCTATTATGTTGATAATTTTAACCTAATATATTTTACAATGGTTTGGAAAAAATTTCAAAAAAATTACATTGATCCCTCTCGATTCTGTGGATTACAGAAGAGTTAAACAGTCTCAGGGCCAAATAAAGGAAAAAAGTACAATCGCCGGTATCTAAACCCGATCTCGGGACGTCTTGGTCAAGGAGCAGACGCAGTAACTCTCGAATACATACTCTCTTCGAATAATACGAAAGCTTTTTGAAATCATTGCTTATTGAAATATTCAATGTTCGCAAAGCTTTTGATGGAATATTAATAATTGTTATCAAATTTTCGTTTTCACTCTCTCACAAACACACATAAGGGAATGATATAAAGATGGAAATTTAGAGAGAAGAAATGAATTTTTGATAAGTGGAAATTGTCATTTTTCTATGTTGTCCCCTTTTCCGTTTTTTCAACGTGTAACATACGCAATGAATGGGATCTTTACAGGCAAAAGTAACATATCATTTTGAATATTTCTAAATGAATACTGAAAAACGAACAGACAGTTAACAGTGCAGAAAAGTAAACTGAAAAGGAGAGAAATCACATCCAAGTGGCAAAATCTTATTATTTTGGGATATGATTTGTCACCCCATGTCAGTTTTTACCGTAAATAAAAAAGTATGTTTTTTCTCCTTTTCAAGCAATAGTCAAATAAGTGAAAGATGACTACCTTTTATAAGCATCCATTATATGATAGTTTTATACTTACAACGATAAAACCCGAACTCAAACATTCCATTTCGGTGATGAAGAGAACGTGACAGCCCTGCGTTCAGGACAACAAAGCGAAGCAAACGTTTAGCTCATGCACATGCGAGCAATGCAGGGTATAAATAGCAAAATGTTTGCTCCGTTTTGTCATCCTGAATGCATGGCTTGTGATAGGTCTATCAACGTCCCCCGTACTTCGTTGGAATAACGAAGAACAAGTGTGAAACACTCATTAGATATACTTTACACGGTAATGCAGACTACCATTTCTCGGATGATCGTTTGTGACTCATTATTCTGAACGCATGTCCAGATTTCATTTTGTCTCTCGTAATAATTGCCAAAACCTACAGTTCGGGATCCAAAATCATTTGCAAACGTTCAGAAAGTGAACCTTTCTTAGCAGTCTTATGTTTCTGAAATGTTTCGCGAACGTTTTTATTTTGAATTCAGGACAATACTACGTGTATGTTGACAAAATTACGGTTGTTTGATTAATAGCCTTCCACTGTGCACGTGAAACTTCATATAAAGTTGATTTTAACAAGACCCCCCTCACATTTTCTTTTTCTAGGCGAGTTGTCTCCCTAACGTCCCACCTTAAGAACTTAATAAAAGTCTTATAAATTTTCATGGATCGTTTTTTACAATTCAAATATATTGAAATGTTTCCATAAGTTTAAAGATTATATGCAAAAACTACAAATTTACTACATCACATATTCAGCGCACTCACGCACATGCAACACCCATAAAATACATTTTAGTGCCGCATTACCGTGCGCGACGTCTATACGTTTTTTGTAATATGTATAGGACAACCATTCAGATTACGGAGCTATTGCTTGTGCTTGGATTTCACCATGTTCATAGGACAGTTCTATTTAATTCTACCGAGAAAGTCCTAATTCTAGGGATTATGCAAACTCTGATAGAATGTCGCTTGTAGAATTTTTAATGAAGCGCTTTCTTCTTCATAGGCATTCCAGTTCTTCGTAACATCGTGAAATAACTATTCATCCTTATTAGAAACATTCTAAATGTTCCTTCTGGGCACTCACTCAAACCACTCAAGGCGTTCCCAAATCGTTCGAAGACGCTCGAAAATGACCCAAGTCGATCAAATATTTGCATTTTGAAGCATCTGATTGGTCCGTAAAAACACGTAAATCTCTTTATAGAAGAGTCAATATAGTTGTCACCAAAGAGATGTGTAATAAAGATAGACAATTTCGTACAGTTAACAACATCGTGAAATTGACATGGTTTTCGAATGAAATTGAATGAGTGCGATGAGTGAGTTATGAGTAGTATTCATGGGAGGTATTCCATTATCTCAAATTGCACGTGCAAACCGGGGTATAAATGGCAAACTGTTTGCACCGTTTAGTTATCTTAAATACAGAAGTGGATTCTATGATTTGACCCCTTGACCTATTTTTTAAACGGATCACTTAATTTCGATATTGTCCTTAAATCCTGTTGAATTAAGACAATCATTTAGGCAAATATTTCTTTTAGCTTAAATGGGAATTTAGAGTGCAAAGAATGTAAATGTTGACGAAACTCGACGCTAGAGTCCAAAAAAATGTAAATGTTGGCGAAACTCGACGGACACCATCCAACACCAAAAAATAGCTCATATTGAGCACTTCGTACTCAGATGAGCTGATTTTTTTTTCTTTTGTCTTAATGAGAAATTTTTTCCTCGCTAAAAGTCTGGCCAATTCTGGTATAATTTAATGTCACGTGGTTATGAAACTGATACGAAGGCTAGAAGAGTACATGTCAAATTGAACAGGGATTTTCTAAGAAAAGAATTAATGGATAGTTGTTTTTCCAGATTCTAAATATATAATTGACCCTTTGGGAAAATGTGACACATTCTTTTGCGTAAGCCAGAAAAACTGGGCTACCGTTTTCCTAAAGTACAATTTCTTCTATTTCCTTTAAACCTTGTCCATTTGGTTTCTTTATAAACACGCTTGTTTCTACACAATGAGGATAATATATCGCCCAGTCTTACAAAGAACATCACTTTTTAAGTAATATTTTGATACGATTAACGGTGCACCAAACTTGATGCAAAAGGAGAGAAAACTGACCCAAGAGGTTTATATTACATTTTTTTCAAAGTCCTGGTATGATTGCACAAGAAAACTAAATAAACGGTAATCCCCTTCAAAAATTTGTTCGTTGAAATTGCGTCTGATTTGGTTGAATCCTGTCATTTCTCATTATTTATACTTTATTCGATTTTTTATGATTTAATCCTTACACTTTAATGATATAAACAAAGATGTGTTTATACGTGCTTGCCAAGAAAATGCTAAACATATTAATGGATACCTAGAGGTCATTTCACGGAACAAAATCATAAAGTACGAAAGCTGTATATCTGAAAAGATTTATACAATTAACATTGTAAACCTTTTAAAGAAGTTCTTGTTAACACTTCTACCGTTAAAACCTGTTTTTGTATTTTTTTCTTTTTATTTTTTCATACAGAAGATTTTCTTCGCTTAACGGAAAATTTGCAAATACGCCTTCAATAAATTAGTCTAGGATGCCTGTCGGTCAGCCAACACGAATTTCTCTTAAGCATCAACTTTTGAAGTCATTGATCTTGTAGAAAATAATTACATTGGAGCGTTGTCCACATTACTGCTTCCAAAGTTTACCTTTCTTAACAACTTTGTCAACCCATTTGAATTTTCAGTCAAAGATGAAAAAGGTAAAATGAAATTAACAAGTCCAAGATTGCTTAACTGGGGAGCTCAAACAGGAGTGAATATTGACCGTGCAGTTTTAGTTATTTAATCAAAGACTGGCCTTACTTGATGTATAACGAGCGAAAAAAGACTTTTACGAGGTTTATATAACACATTTCCTTGATTCGATTTGATTGCACAAGAAAACTAAATTAGCAGTAATCCCCTTCCGGATATTACTTGCTTAAATTGCGTCTGACATTGTTGAATATGGTTTGCATTGACGATCTACACTTTTTGCGATATACATAACAAATTGAGTGCTTGAATCATCTCTTGACTTTAAACATTTTAACAATACGGTTAAGAACATCGTGAAATGAAAAAGGTGAATGAGTTTGGATTGAATATGAATGAGTGCGATGAGTGAGTTTTGAGTGAAGTTAGAGGGAGGTTATCCGAAATCGCTTTTTTAACAGGGTGAAAGGCATATGTAAACAAGAAATAGTTGTAAAACGTTCATGCCGCCATAACAGCAGGTTAATGGCATTTATTCTTTGTCAATTCACAAAGGGCAATTACTCAAAGTATATGACGAGTAGAGTTACAGCTGTAATATACTATACTTTTTCCCGATGAAACCTAACCTCCTGAGAAGAGTCATTATTCTAGCTTGCATACTCTTTGAGATATGCTCCGAACAAAAATGGTCTACGGACGGACCGACAGTTCGACAAATGCAAAGCAATATACCTCCTATTTTTCGAAGGGGATGAAGGCATTATAATACCTACATTGGAAGCTTGAAAACAGGGCAAATACTGACAATGTATGTTTACCTAATCAAAAATCAATGGCTGGCGTAATTTGATGCACAAAAAGCGAAAAGTGACTTTTACGAGGTTTTATATCACAAATTTCTCATAGACTTGATTTGATTGCGTCAGAAAACTAAATTAGCAATAATCCCCTTCCGGACATTACTTGTTGAAATTGCGTCTGACTTGTAGACAAGATATTGTTGGTTCAAGCAACCTCACTAAATAGCAAATTGGTGATACAGTTAATTGCATCGTGAAATTGACATTTAACTCATTCCAAACCATTCTAAATCAATCACCCAGCGCTCAATTCATTCATTCCAAACACTCACTCAAACCATTCGAAAACTCTCCAAACTCACTGAAAAACATATAACAACAATCTCGTTCAAAATAAAAAAAAAGCTGGGGAAAAATCGGGATTTCACTTATTTAATTGAAATTGTAATCGTCTGATAGGTTCTTGAAGAAATATGGAGCTTTCTATAGAACGTGTATGCATATTTTATTAAAGGGAGGTAATCAGTATTGCAAATTTTGTTCATCCTGAACAAAATTTGCAATACTGGATTACCTCCCATTAAATTCCCTCAACACTCGCTCCACACACTCATTCAATTTCATTCCTAAATCATTCCATAATTATTCACCTTGTCTATTTCACGATGTTGTTAACTCTATTTCAAGTCTTAAAACATCATCATTTGTACTCAAAGTGAAGACTCGGATTGGGCTGTGCATCCGTCATCCAAGTCCACACTACAGCTAAGGGCTTCGTGAAATTGACAAATTGAATAATTTTGGAATGATTTTGAAATGTAATGATTGTGCGACTAAGATTTTGAACGAAAATAAGAGTAGGTACAGTTTGATACATCGTAACATTGACAATCATTCCGATCAAAACCATTCAAAATCACTCGCTCAGCGCCCCAATCACTCATTGCAAATACTCACTCAAAGCATTTACAAACGTTCCAAAATCACTCAAAAGATTAGATCAATAACATTAATCAAAATGAATTTGGTTTGAAAAAAAATCGCGATTTTACTAACATTGTTTAAATTGTATGCGTCTGACAGGTTCTTGAATATATAGAAAGCTATTTATAGAACTTATATAGATATTTTATTAAAGGGAGGTAATATACATCGCTAATTTTGTTCAGCCAGAACAAAATTAGCGATATTGGAATATATTCCTTTGATTTCCCTCAAAACTCAGTCCACACACTCATTCAATTTCATTCCAATATCATTCCAAAATCATTCACTTTGTCCATTTCACGATCTTCCTAACTGTAATACATTTTCAATAATTCCGTGCCTTCGTCTCCTTACAGGCTATAATGCGAAAAAGGGTTCTATTCAAATAATCTGAGAATGTCGTCTGATTATCTAACGACAGTTTCCTTCCGGTTTGAAGAATTGCGCCTCGTAAACTAGAAATACCGTTCGCTGTAAAATCGATTCTGTGACGGCAAAGATTGGGGTCGTTCGTGATAAGCATTACTGAGCATACTTAACTTTCTTTCATTTTTTTCTTGAAATAATTTACAATGATGTGACCCGATACTGTTAAGGGATCATCCGAGTATACGTAAAATGTCGATTCTAGTCGAAATCCTGAACAAAATTTGCGATATTTGATTACCCCAATTAAATTCACTCAAAGCTCGTTCCACACACTCATTCAATTTCAATCCAAAATAATTCAAAAATCATTCACCTTGTCAATTTCACGATGTTGTTAATTGTATATGACGAGTCTTTGAGGACCGAGGAAATACGTCGTTGAATCCAAATTTCGTAATAATAGATGACTGTTCTTAAGTACAAGATAGTTTATTGACTTAAACTTGACAGTTTCTCGTCAAATAATATACAACATTCAAAGACATTAATGATCGTGAACATGCACATGCAAACAATCAACATTATAGGTCTATTTACAAAATGGAAGAGAGGCTAAGACAAAGTTTTACATCTCTTAGGTTTCAGGAACTAAGAAGTAAAATCTAAACCAGTTCTTCGTGTAAATCTTTGTTTTAAATATTTTGCCAAATTTAAAGGAACGTTTCGGTTTTCGGTATTCATTAAAGTTATAAATTTCATCATGCTTGGGCGAGTATAGTAGTATTTTTCAAGTAGGCTTTCCTAATATCGGATAATAATGGACATACTAGCAAAAAGTGGAATTCTTCTTCTAATTCATTCAGATCACATGCAAAGTCCATTTTGACTATAAACTCAACTTCGTTAATACTTATTAATCAAATTAACCGACATCATTAAAAGCAGTTTTTTTCTTGTGACTTGGGATGTCTCACACTTAATCACATTGTGTTATCGACACGATGAATGATTATGGAATGATTTCGGAATGAAATTGAGTGAGTGGGGGGAGCGAGTTTTGAATGAAAATAACGGGGAGGGGGAGTTGAGGGGAGATAATAATATATCGAAAAGTTCATCCATTTGGACGGAATTTGCGATATTTGATTACTCCCTTTTAACGGGATCTATGGACTTTCTTTCTTTATGTCTTTACGGACCAAGCAGACGCTTTGAAAACGAAACCAGCAAATTGTTTTTGTTCAATTTTGATAAATTTTGTTCGTTTTGAACGGTTTCAATTTAGGGCTAATACAGAGCCACGATATACAGCATAAATCAGTCTGACCGCCTGTCTGTCTTAATGTCTGTTTACATGTAATGTATTGTTCGTATTTGTTTATAATGCAAGAATGTTTGTTAGGGGCCCTCTTGAATGGTGTTGTTTGTTTGTTTTCAGGATTTACAGCAAGGTGAAAATTTTCTAATTTCAGTCTAATGAAAAATTTCCTCCCCCGGATAGGTGAAAATTTTCCTCCCTAGGCAGATGAAAAATTTTCTTACAAAGAAAGGTGAAAAATTTACACCAAATGAAAAATTTCGTCCCCAGTCAGATGATAATTTTCCTCCCTGGTCAGATATATAAAATTTTCTTCCAAAGCAAGGTGAAAATTTTTTGATTTCAGTCTTATGAAAAATTTTCTTCCAAAGCAAAAGGGAAAAATTTCTAATTACAGCCAAATGAAAAATTTCATTCCAAGTCAGGTGAAAATTTCCCTCCCTTAGCAAGATGAAAAATTTCCTCCCTTAGCAAGATGAAAAACTTCTTACAGCCAAATGATAAATTAACTCCCCAGACAGGTGAAAATTTTCCTCCCTGGTAAGATCAAAATTTCTCTTCCAAAGCAAGGTGAAAAATTTCTAAATACAGCAAAATGAAAAAAATTCCTTCCAAGACAGGTAAAGATTTTCCTCCCTGGCAAGATGAAAAATTTTCTTCAAAAGAAATGTGAAAAAAATTTTTTTTACAGCCAAATGAAAAATTTCCTTCCAAATCAGGTGAAAATTTTCCTCCCTGGCCGGATGAAAAATGTTCTTCCACAGCAAGGTGAAAATTTTTGATAACAGCAAAATGAAAAATTTCCTCCCCAGTCATGTGAAAATTTTCCTTCCAGGCTTAAGCCAAATGAAAAAAAAAAAATCCCAGTCAGGTGAACTTTTCCTCCCTGGCCAGATAAAAAATTTACTTCCATAGCAGAATGAAAAATTTCTATATACAGCCAAATGAAAAATTTCCCCCCCCCCCAGTCAGCCGAAAACTTTCCTCCATGGCCAGCTATTTTTTTTCCCAAAGCAATGTGAGAAATTTCTAATTACAGATAAATAAAAATGTTCCTCCCCAGTCAGGCGAAAAATTCCTCTCTGTCCAGATAAAAAATTTCCTTCGAAAGAAAGATGAAAGATTTCTAATTACAGCCAAATAAAAATTTTCCTCCCTAGCCAGATGAAAAATTTTCATCTAAAGCAAGGTGAAAAAATTTCTAAATACAGCCAAATGAAAAATTTTCTCCCCAGTCAGGAGAAAAATTTCTTCTGGGGCCAGATGAAAAATCGTCTTCCAAAGCAAGGTGAAAAACTTCTTATTACAGTCAAATGACAAATTTCCTCCCCAGTCAGGTGAAAATTCCCCCCTCTGGCCAGATGTAAAATTTTCTTCCAAAGCAAGGCGGAAAAATTCTTACGACAGCATTTTAAAAATTTTCTCCCCAGTCAGGCGAAAATTTTCCTCTCAAGCCAGATAAAAAATTTTCTTCCAAAGCAAGGTGAACAATTTTTTGTAACTGCTTAATGAAAAATTTTCCTCCCCAATCAGGTGAAAATTTTCCTTCAAGGCCAGATAAGAAATGTTCTGCCAAAGCAAGGTGAAAAATTTCTAATTACAGCCAAATGAAAAAAAATCTCCAGTCAGGTGAAAGTGTTCCCCCCTGGCCAGATAAAAGTCTTCTTAAAAAGCATGGTTTAAAAAAGTTAATACAGTTAAATGAAAAATTTTCTCCCGAGTCAGGTGAAATTTTCCTCCCTGGCCAGATGAAAAATTTTCTTCCTAAGAAAGATGAAACATTTCTAATTACAGCCAAATGAAAATTTCCTCCCAAATCAGGTGAACATTTTCCTCCCTGTCAAGGTGAAAAATGTCCTCCCATAGCAAGGCGAAATATTTCTTATTACAGCCAAATAAAAAAATCCTTCCCTGTCAGGTGAAAATTTTCATTAATTGCCAGATAAAAAGATTTCTTCCAAAGCAAGGTGAAAAATTTCTTATTACAGCCAAATGAAAAATTCCTCCCCAGTTAGGTGGAAATCTTCGTCCCTGGCCAGATGAGAAATTTTCTTCCAAAGCAAGGTGACATTTTTCTAATTACAGACAACTCAAAAATTTCCTCCCTGGCGAGTTAAAAAATTTCTTCCAAAGCAAGGTGAAAAATTTCTAATTACAGCCAAATAGCCAAATAGAAATTAATATATATATTTTTTTCATTTATTTTTACCAATTTTGGGGCGATTTGAGTTATTGGAATGGATCTTTCCTCTCCTTTTATTAAACGAGTTTTGAATGCATTTAATGGGGCGCTTAGCGAGCGAACTAGAGTAGTTTGATAGAAGTAAATTTCAATTTCACTGTCTTACTTCATTATAACTTACTAAAGCTTAAGTTGTATAGCTAAATCAAACAATACTGAGGTTTTGGTTTTCAAATTGGCAATATGGCATATTCTCCTTGAGTTTTTAGCAGTCCAGCACTCTGAGAAGATACTTAATTCCGTCTCCAGTTTAATGAACTATTCGCCCACGCCTGATCATAAAGTAATAGCCATTAAAACCAGGAACTCTGTTATAGAGACAGTCAGCGGATTACGACTCTTCCTTCAGTGTTGCCGACCTTGACAAATTCCATTTAATATCATTTGTTCTGTTATCGGTTTTTCTTTGTGGCTTTTCTCTCCTTTTATGGACAATACAAAGTCTTTGAAATGAAAAAAAAGTAGGGGCCTATAACACAAAACGTGTTTTTTTTTTTGAATAATCATTAATTAAAATTCTATCATGATATTAGAGGATAATGAATGAGTGGTCAATGAATACCGCATTTTCATTAAACGTGTAATCTATAAACAGATAAAAACGAGACAATACCGATATTTTATCTATTTTAGTTGATGAATTTCATAAAATTTGTATTTAATGAGCACAAATTCGATATCTTATTAATAATATGACATGATTTTTTTGCCAAAGAATGGAGAAAATTTAAGAAATTTAAAGGATCAAGCTATTCCGCAGAAACATATAAGGCCGTTTGCAAAAGGACCTCAGCGCATACAATATGACGTCATTTTCACAACGAAAATATATTGTTGCCAGACGTTCTAACTTCTAAGCCCATTTGCTAAAGTATTCCACTCGTGATATAACACCGGTATTATATCGAAACATTCAATTAGGTTATTTCGCTCTAGCGCCGTAGGTCGTATTATAGTATGATATGCTTAATTTGATTGAATTGAACTATCAAGGAAATTGACTAAAATTTTCATTTGAAGACTGCGTGTCTGAAAATTGAAAACTGCGTGTCTGAAAAAGACACCGATCGACAAGAACCTCTACACAGTCCGACTAGCGTCTTTAACTTCGGTCTTTGGACAACTGTTGACTCAAAAATTAGAAATAAATCCCGGGATTCTAGTTCCCGAATGTTAAAAAAAGAGAGGTAATCATTATTTTTTTTTAACCGGAAGTTTTTTCAACCACTCAGGATTGTTGTTTCAATTTAACAAATTCAAACAACATACTTGATTGGTTTAAATTGATTTTCAAATATTTGCTTTATTCGGTACCCGAATTGGCCATATTCCTCTGGCAAGGTAGAATTGTGATCCGTCAGGCGAAAGAGTTTGATCTTGGAGGTGCCAAAAAAGGGACACCCGGGTCAGTCTGAAGTCTCTCTTATATTACACCTTCAACTATCTTGAGCTTTATTTTTCGATATGATCTTGCGTATACGTGCTAGAACAGAAGTCTTGTTGGAGAAGATGTTTAGCTCGGCCAATCATGGTTGAGCTATACAGCTTTGCCTATCCGATTACCTTAAAAAATTAGTTAAGAATCTAGCGATATTATATACATGTAGTACTTATAGTACTTTGCGGATAAGGATACTCAGGGTACTTTGTTATGTCGTAATTTGTGCTGTTTAAGTAGATCACGTGAATTTGAAAGATACGTCAGCTATTTGTAGTAAAGTATAATCCATGATATTTCCCCAGGCCGGGCGGAGTCTAAGTAACGGGTCGATGCACTTAAGGTTAAGGAAAATCAGCCTTAGTTCTTTATTATTTACCCCTAAAGATAGTCGACATAATTAACTTGAGACCGTAAAGTGTAGGTTGGAAACCAAAACCTCGTTACTTTAGCTTGTCCAAGATGAAATTAGGCTTTGGAAACCTAACGATGAACTGTGTTCACTTCCGTAAGCACGTGAATCCTTTTGGTTTTAGGGCACAGTTATTTGTACGCGTTCACGATTATTTCCGACTAACTTTTCCACTGGTGTTTAACGATGTTACCGTAAAATGTTTGTCTATGATTTTGTATGTTGGTTTGCTATGATTCTGTATTGCAAATGAGCGGGAAAAATGCCTTTCTTCGATTTGCACGGGATTTTGTCTCATACACGTTGCTTTACTACAACTGTACGCATGGCTGACAATTTGGTAAGTTTTTCTTATTTTTAAATATCATCTTTTAACTTTTTCTGTGCCGATTTCATATCGATGAAAGGTGAATGTTTGTCTATGAGCTTGACTCTGTGGCGATGGTTTTTTGAAGATAGTGTGTTGGTTTCTTGAAGGCATTTTTGTAACTTGATTGAAGTATTTGTGATATCTTTTATAAAAACACGATATGTTTTTTTAGGGAAATCGCGAATTTTCTGTCATATATAATTGATCAAAATAGCCCGAGACTTGCTGTTTCGAACAATGAAAGATATAATTACATTAGTAAATCAGTTTATGTAATTCCTTTGCAGGAAAATGTTAGATTTGGATTGGCAGATGAATTTGTGGAGGAGTTTGTTGGTGACCCGGGAAAGAGAAGGAAATCAAGAACAGGTATGTAGATGCTATTTTGTACCTATCTAAGAAATATTCTTGTGTCGTAAAAAACGCCTGGGAAGTTAATGAAGTTTGAAAGCGGATTTACATATGAGTACACGTGTAAGCGGGTAAACAGTTCCAAAACGCTTCGCATAGTTTCCATCTTGAACGCATAGATGGTTCATACAAAATGAAAGTATAAAAAAGCCTACGTTAGATTTAATTTGGAAGCAAAGTATTTAATTATGCTATTTAAACGTAATTATATACAGTACGGAACATCGGGAATTTGACAATCATTTCAATCACAATCCGATCATTCACGGGCAATCACGTTCAATCAGCGTTCAATCAGCGTTCAATCACAATTTTACAATCAGCGTTCAATCAGAATCGTTACAAAGCGTTCAATCAGAACCGTTCACTCATTCCGATCGGTTACATGATAAGAAACCGTTCAATCAGTTTTAACGAAATTATTTTCGTTTGATAAAAAATAATTCATTTTGTTGATAGAATAGATAAATAAAAAGGCAAATTCACAATCTTCTCGAAATAAATAGCTCTAGCGAGTTTCGGAAACATCAAGGCAAATTAAAGGCGATACGACGAGTACTTGCGCGTGTACGTTTCTTATTCCAGTTCGATCCAAATACCGTTTTCGCCTCAGTGCCAGTTCGTACCTAGTCCGCCAGTAGAGAATGAAAGGATGAACAGCGGAGAGATTTTCCTTACTTTCTTTAACCCTTTGCTGTTTAATCCCTGCTTTTTACGTGCCTGTGATTTTATGATTGAGAAAACATTGTGAAAAAAGAAGAAATTGCTTCTGACAAGCAATTTCTTCTTTTTCCACACTATTTTCTACCCTACTGGATGGTTTTTTTTTTCAAATTGAATCCACTTTTAATTTTCGTCTGCAAAACCTTTGAATTTGGACAGGTCCAAAATTTTGTTAAACAGGAAAGGGTTAAACAATTTCTCTCCTCAGTGGCCGGCTTTACCGGAACCAAAATGTTTTATCAAAGGCAAGAACATTGTGAACATTGTTACCCTTATGAAATATTACTTAATGAAAGTGCTTTCAATTGACTGGTAAACCAATCCTATCCATGTTACTCTCCAATACTTCATTGATTAGGACATGCTCACCAGCCACGACATGCATCTCATTTTCATACGGCGGATTCATGGAGACTGTAATGTAGACTGGCAAACCTGTCCCATCTACGCTACCCTCCGATCTATATCGATAGATTGAGGCAGGCTCGCAAGTCAAACCGTAATGTAGGTTTTACTCTACAGTTGGGTCTTCAAAGTTAACCACAAGTTGATTAAATTTCCCGAGGAAAATGAATGATAAGACTCACGATAGGGGCTACTTTAGATCCGCAACTGCAGTCTAGGGTAATTGTGGGGCTGCATTTTTTATTAAAAGGTTTCGGTCAACTTGTATCGAAACTTCTAACATTTAACTATTGAGTCCTATGCCGGTGGTATGAGCACCTAATTATTGACTCTTGATATTACTGTATTTTACCAGTGAATACAGTAAGAAGAATCTGGAAATTGAAAATTTAATGACCTTAGAATGAAATTGAATGAGTGTGATGAGCAAAATTAGATTGATTTTCAAGGGAGGTAAAACAAAATCGACAATAAATTAGTGCTAATTGATTACCTCCCGTTAAAAGATCTACCAACTTTTCTGGAATTGTGTCTTTACAGACAAATCAGACCCTTTAAAAACCAACGACAGCCTTAAACAAGAGGGCCATAGTGGCCCTAAATCGCTCACCTGAATGAACTGTCAAAAATTGTTTAAAGTAGATTTAGAAAGGATAATGAATTCTTACCAAATTTCAGGTCGATTGGGCAAAAAATGATGCCTCTACACTCATTACAAGGTTTTTCTAAGATATGACCCTGTGACCTCATTTTTGATCCCACTTGACCCAATTTCAAACTTGACCTAGATTTCATCAAGATGATCATTCTGACCAATTTTCAGGTTGATCCGGCAAAAAATATGGCTTCTAGAGTGTCTACAAGGTTTTTCTAATATTTGACCCTGTGACCTCATATTTGACCCCACTTGACCCAATTTCGAACTTGTCCAAGATTTCATCAAGACAATCATTCTGATCAAATTTCGGGTTGATTGGGCAATAAATTTGGCTTCTAGAGTGTCTACAAGGTTTTTCTAATATTTGACCCCGTGACCTCATTTTTGACCCAACTTGACCCAATTTTAAACTTGTCTGAGATTTTATCAAGACAATCATTCGGACCAAATTTCGGGGTGATTGGGCAATAAATATGGCTTCTAGAGTGCATACAAGGTTTTTCTAAGATTTGACCCTGTGACCTAGTTTTTGACCCCACTTGACCCAATTTCGAACTTGTCCGAGATTTTATCAAGACAATCATTCAGGCTAAATTTCAGGTTGATTGGGCAAAAAATATGGCCTCTAGAGTGCATACAAGGTTTTTCTAAGATTTGACCCTGTGACCTAGTTTTTGACCCCACTTGACCAAATTTCGAACTCGTCCGAGATTTTATCAACACAATTATTTTGACCAAATTTCAGGTCGATTGAGCAAAAAAAGTGGCCTCTAGGGTGCATACAAGGTTTTTCTAAGATTTGACCCCATGACCAAGTTTGTGACCCCACTTGACCTAATTTTAAACTTGTCCAAGATTTTATCAAGACAATCATTCTGACCAATTTTCAGGTTGATTGGGCAAAAAATGTGGCCTCTAGGGTGCATACAAGGTTTTTCTAATATTTGACCCTGTGACCTAGTTTTTGACCCCACTTGACCCAATTTCAAAGTTGTCCGAGATTTTATCAAAACAATCATTCAGGCTAAATTTCAGGTTGATTGGGCAAAAAATATGGCCTCTAGAGTGCATACAAGGTTTTTCTAAGATTTGACCCTGTGACCTAGTTTTTGACCCCACTTGACCCAATTTCGAACTCGTCCGAGATTTTATCAAGACATTCATTCTGACCAAATTTTAGATTGATTGGGCAAAAAATGTGGCCTCTAGAGTGCATACAAGGTTTTTCTAAGATTTGACCCTGTGACCTAGTTTTTGACCCCACTTGACCCAATTTCGAACTTGTCCGAGATTTTATCAAGACAATCATTCTGACCAAATTTCAGGTTGATTGGGCAAAAAATGTGGCCTCTAGAGTGCATACAAGGTAAATGTTGACGACACACGACGGACGACACACGACACACGACGGACGACGAACGACGGACGACGGACATCCACCTAACCACAAAAGCTCACCTTGAGCACTTCGTGCTCAGGTGAGCTAAAAATCATACAATCATTTTATTGGAATGCTGATTATTTTGCACAGATTCAAAGTGGTTTTTTTAATGATTTTGGAGCGTTTTAAATTGATTGGAGTGAGTGTTAGGAATGAAATATTTGAGCACTAGGCGAGTGATTTCGATTGGTTTTGATCTAGATGAATGTCAATTTCACAATGTGATTTGCCGTTACACAAGACCTTTTCTGAACCATCAGCTGGGAGAAGAAAGTCAAATTTGATGGATGCCACCATCAGAGATTGGACCTGGGACCCAACAATTTGTGTGTTAGAAAGGGGGTTAACACTGCTTTTAACAATCTTAGAGTCTTTTCAGCTTTTCAAGCACTACCATTAGATCCCTTCCTAGCCTCTAGCTGCTATCCCACATAGGTTTATGATTATTAATCCACAGGGGCTAAGCCTAGCAGTAACGCAGGGCTGTCAAACATGGGGTAGCAAGTTAGAACCCCGGCTCAGCCAACTTTCATCCTTCAATATTGATTATACTAGAGTCAACGGCTAATGATATTTTACTTACGATAAAATGTAGCACGCCTTAGATGGATGAGCAGCTAGTGGCTCACAAGAGATGTTGAGGTTTTACTGGTGTTAGAAAGGATATGAGTTGGTGCACTGGCCAACTATAACATAACTGCACTAATATTGAAAGTGGTATTAAACCCCATGCAAACAAAACACATCAACCCATTCGGGGGAACAACTTGTGGGAAAGGACATTGGCTCTAGGAGCAAATGAATGGGTGTCGGATACACTACCACAGCAGTTACCCAAATACATCCGCCTATATAGTTGTGATGACAATATATTTCACATATCCTTGAGTCACTTACAACACATGCTAAATATGGCCATGATTTGTATAGAGGTAGTGGACCCTTAATAGTTCCTCCACATATCCGAACTCATGATCTTTCACAATGTTTACAGAGGTTTCATAATTAAAATCATTAGGAAACCTCAGTTATCACTGTTACAGTTCATTACTCTCAAAATGTCATGTATCTATCATGGGTGTACTACCTTAATCCAATTCAATCTGAACCTGGAAATTCCCATTTTGACAGGAGATATAGACAAGGATCATCCTGAACATATGTGCAGTCTGATCTTAGTCTACACCATCTTTTTGACAACTGTGTTGAGACTAACTTTTCAAGACAAAATTTGTTGGATGATTTTTCTTTCAGAGACATTCAGCACTTTGCTTTAAAGCTAGTGTAATTTAGCCGGGATTTATACTTAGCATAAGAAGGGTAAATGGCCATTGGCATTGATGAGCTATTTCCCATGTGCGGATCCAGTGGGGGGGATATCAGGACAAAAAGATTACATTGAAATACATTTATACAAATATATCATCAGTGGGTGACCAAAATGCTACCTCATTTGAGGTTTAGCTTAAGGTAGTGAAACCGTAATAGTCCCGCAGCA
Organism: Fragum whitleyi; assembly: GCA_948146395.1. NCBI lineage: Eukaryota > Metazoa > Mollusca > Bivalvia > Cardiida > Cardiidae > Fragum > Fragum whitleyi. The sequence goes on from OX411546.1 coordinate 59,706,698, forward strand.
TTTGGAACTCATAATCTTTCACAATGTTAACCGAGGTTTCCTAATGAAAATCATTAGGAAACCTCGGTTAACATTGTTAAAGATCATTTCTTCCGAGACATTGCGGATCTTTTACAGGTCCACTACCTTAAACGTTTTGCTCACCAACTGGTAAATTGATTAACCCTTTGCTGTTTAATCCCTGCTTTTTACGTGCCTGTTATTTTATAATCGAGAAAACATTGTGAAAAAAGAAGAAATTGCTTCTGACAAGCAATTTCATCTTTTTCCACACTATTTTCTACCCTACAGAATGGTTATTTTTCAAATTAAATCCACTTTAAATTTTCGTCTGCAAAACCTTTGAATTTGGACAGGTCCAAAATTTTGTAAAACAGGAAAGGGTTAATAGACAACTATGTTTGTGCTTCTCTCATGGAAAACAAAAGCACCACATGTGGGTGCCTATGCTTGGCTGTTGGTGAAAAAAATTGTCAAAACAGGGGCATAATTTGCAAAATATGCATCTAGATTTATACATTTGGCAGTAGAGTTGGTTCTTTGGTTAGAGAAAATATGAGACAGACAAGTTCCAATTCAATACCTTTAGGAATACCATAGATATCACAAAATGTCAAAGGTCATGCAAGACAACAACCAAGGCTATAGCAACTACTTCACTAAAAATTCAGGATCAGCACATGTATTTCTTGTTGTAGAAATGTTCAAGACAAAAGGATTTGAACCGTTGATTGGACCAAATATTTACAAAATGCATAATAGAGTGTAATTACATTTATTTAATTCTATAAACAAGACATACCTAACAAAAATCCCTAAAAAAATCTGTATATGACCTGTTCAATTAATACATAAACTGTTTTTAATAACTGCCTATCTGATTCTTTATTCTCTTAAGTAGCACCTTCCTTTCCATATCAATGAGTCATTCTACCCTACTATAAAGTCAAATTGTGAATAGCAGGAAGTGTAGTCTCAGAGTTTAAACTAAACTCAAACTTTTTCATTTGATTAATTTGTTACAGATAAAATTCAATTTCAGGGTGAAACAACAGTAGCTAAGTACAATTAAACTTGTTAATTTTGTCTCTTGTCCAATGATAAATTCAATCAATAGTTGAAAAAATGCATTTGATAAAACAATAATGATCAAGCAAAGAGGTGCGTTTTATAGATTAAGATTTTGAAGATATATTAAGATTTTTAATCGGAATATCCCGAGCAATTCAGTTGAAATTCTACAAAGCAGTCAGAGATATCCCGATTAAAAAATAAAAATAAATCTTGAAATTCTTCAACCTAAAAAACACACCTCATGTCAATTGAAACTCAATTTTAAAGACAAGTAATATGGCTTTTCTGTATTTATAATCCTACTAAAAATGTTACCATCTTGCTCAGTCAATGCAGAGTGTATAGTCCAACAGGGATCAATATTTTGCCAGATCAGTATTGGTTTGAAGGTAGTAGACCCGTAATAGTTTCACAACACTTCAAAGCAATGAATTTTAACAATGTTAACCGAGGTTTCCTAATGATTATCATTTGCAGGTGATTTTACTGAGAAACTGGGGCTGAATATCACCCCTTCCCCTTGGCGATTTTTCCCCCAAAATGGACCTTTTCCCCTCCCAAACAAATTTCCCCACCCAAACAAGGTTTTCCCCAGATAATGTTTATGTTATAAATTGAAGTTAGTTGATAATTTGCTTTTAAAATGCATTTACGGTTCCATTTTTAGTCGTAAAACAGCATCATACATCTTTCATAAGGGGCAAAAATGTAAACATTGTGGAATTTCCTAGACATCATTAGGCTCCACTCTGTCGATTCTGTATCAATATTCACCAAATCCGAAACCCTCTGCCATTACAAAATACGCCAAACATCGCTCTGCCTCAGACTTTTCCGTGATGCCCTTTTATTATGATTCTGCTCAGACTTTACACAAGGAACCCTATTTAGATAGTGGACTCGTAAAAGTTCCGCAACATTTCAGGAGGCATAAACTTTAACAAGTTAAACTGAGGTTTCCTAATGATTTCATTTGGAAACTAGGTTAACATTATGAAATATTATGAGTCACAAACTGCATAGATTGACCACTTTTAGTCGAGATATAAAATATTTGAGGTAAATTATGTGAGAGATTATAACTAGAACTAATTCTAGCATTCACTTTGGATAAAACAGTGTATCTCACTCAGTGTCATTGTGGTAAAGGAACTTGATTCTTGACCTGGATGTTTGTGGTTCAAGCCCAAATGTCATCAAGGTGTTAATAAATTGGCACTTGGTAGCCAGCCCCAGTTCACCCAGCTTTTTGTCACAATCTGAAATAAATGTATCTGGCACCCTAACCAATGACTAACAGTTTTCATTCAGCACAGACACACACTTGCCAGTAATACCCGAAAGGGGAAATAGGCAGTAGATAGATAGGGAACCAGTCAAACCAGCTCCTCAGCAAACCAGTCCAATGGTCAAACGGGCCCCAATACGGTCATACGGCCCCCAAAAATAGTCAAACCGGCCCAAAATCAGACAAATCGGGCCTTATTTTATTCCAAACGTTGCTTATATACATGCATTTTACTTTAATTTTTGAACTATTGACTGTAATGCGATAGATAAATAGTGACAAATATATCGACCGATAGAAAGTGTATGTTCCTCTTTTGCTTAAGCTACTGTCACATAAACACTCTGTTTGCTTTGGTAAGGCATCACTGATGAATTTATGTTGATTAGTTGATGAAATTGATGACAAATTTCTGATAAGTTGACATCCAATTCATTCATTCGATGCAATGCCTTGTGAATGGATCGGGCTAGGTCTAATCATCTGGTTGGCTCAGGTTTCCTTTTTTTACATCACAGACACAGAGTTTTATATTCTTTTCTGACCTGTTTACTTCATTTTGGAATCAGCCACTATCGTTGGCGACCCGACTAGTCAACGGCATCTAGTAGGCTTAATGACCACATGCAGTAAAGTCGACAGATCGAAAGGTTCGAGGTCCGAAAAATTGACATCATATTCAACTGTCGATTTCTTTGGCGATCCTAGTATTCTTAAATAAGATCAATGTCCAGTCTTAACGAAGCTTATTTTAACTCCAGCCAATGGTTTTCAAGATTAAAATCTGGAAACAAGAGAAATTTTCCAAAAAGTTAGTTTTTAATTAGAGTTCAGTTGCGTGTGTAAATGGCGGCTTTTTATTCAAGGGAAATAATCTTTACAACATGATGGTAAGTAATTTGCTGTGGACCCCTGCGGATAAATTAAAAAAAATATGCTTGGAAAATATATTTTTCATATTTCGTTTAATTTCTTTCGTTATTTATGTTTTAATTGAATGATTGAACGCACCGTTCAATTTGATTGAACGGTCGGATTTAGCATAGAAAGCGTTCAATCCAATCAGAAGAAAAAACGTTCAGCGGGCAATCACGATCATTCATAAACGTTCAATCACCGCTCAGCGTTCAATCACGTCCCAATCGGATTGTCAAATTCCTGATGTTCCGTACTGTATTACTGAAAATTTTCGATTTTTATTTCATTACCCCTTCACGGTTTTAGGTTATATGTTCATGCATACAGCCTTACGACATCCCCATGAATATATAAATATACTTAGTTCCAAAAGAAAGTGTGCACTTTTGAATTTTAAATTTCTCTGAGATTACACAATTTATCGTCACGAAATGTCGTATGACTATCCCCCAAGAGTATGTACAGACGCTATTTGAAAGCAAAAATTGTGAAATTTGAAAATATCTTCTGCTTAATTGAGACAATCAATTTTGGATGTTTTGCATGTGCATCTCGCTTCTGACGAGTGATTGGTCTGAAAATGCATTCAATTGAATCTCTGCGGCTTTCCTAAGAATAAAATTACATCTTCAATACAATTATGCGTGATGCAAAAGCGTGCTTTGACTACCAAAAACGTCGTTGAACAAAATCGAACCTTCTCAGATTTAGAATGTCATTAAAATTGATCAGGCATTCATGTTCCAATAGAAATCGAGGTCATCATTCTATAAGACCTTTAATAAGCTAATTGAGATGACATAGAACGCCATAGCACCATTCAACGACGAGTAACTGGCCTAACAACGTAGCAATGTGTAACGTTGACGCACACGTAACGTCTGCATACAAATTAAGACTGTTGTTTGGAATTGGCTTGGAATGTCTTCTAAAACTCTATAATACAACATCAACACATAGCTCTTACCAAAGAAAAAAATGTAAGGAGGTCAAATTTCAACAATATAGGTTCTGTCTGTGCGTATGCAGCATGCGATACATTGTCCAAATCTGATTTGATTTTTAATTTCAAAAGGTCTTGACTTAAGTACGGTAGCAATATACTCCACAATTTCCATCCAACTTTGTAAAAATCAATAGAAATAGAAAAAGTGAAAGTGCTCACTTTCTTATGGGACTCAGTATATATTGAATCAAGGGGGGAAAATGCCCACTCACAATCGAATTTGCCGTCAATCAAGTTGATTTACAAAAGTGATAATCTTGTATTGGCAATGTGGAAATATGATTTTAATTCAAGAATGTTTTACATGTATTAGCCAGTTTAGACACGTTCACACTTAATTACTTGTGTTCTTCGACAAAATGCCTTCGTTTGAAGAATTCCAATATTTCTTCAACGTGTGTTAGTGGATGGCTTTTGACTCGCACTCATATTGTTATGGGATAACGAAAATGGCGTAAATACAGCTTTACTCGAGCTGTTTTTACGACATTTAAGTCGCCAATCGAAAATATGTTTTCGATAAAGGAAACAATGTAAACCTTATTGATAATGCTATAGCCGCTGCCCCTCTCTCACTCTCTCTCTCTCTCTCTCTCTCTCTCTCTCTCTCTCTCTCTCTCTCTCTCTCTCTCTCTCTCTCTCTCTCTCTCTCTCTCTCTCTCTCTCTCTCTCTCTCTCTCTCTCTCTCTCTCTCTGACACCTTCATTTGAAAATGGAGGATGTCAAGTGTAGAGATTATAATCAAAAACTAATTTCATTTTCGCGTGAGTCAATAAATAAAGTGTTTTGGAGGAGGAGTTATATGCACAAGGTAAATTTCGAGGACGGAACCCGAGAAAGTTTGCTTTGTATATATCTCCTTTCCACTTTATTCATGGACACATCAAAATTAAAATGAGATAATGCCCACAATAAAACACGATCACGATTCTAAATACTTTTTTCTATCCCTTTTTTGAGAATAAAATTACGAAAGACCGGTGGTGACTTCTTTTATTCACACTTCACGCTTCACACTTCAAACATATTTTCTTTGAAATGTGAACTCTGAAGCGAGAACTGGAGGTGACATTTCTTAAATTCAAACTTCTCACTTCAATTTTCAAACATAATATATTTGAAGTGTGAAGTGTGAACTGTGAAGTGTGAAGTGTGAACTATGAAATGTGAAGTGTGAAGTTTGAAGTGTGAACTGTGAAGTGTGAAGTGTGAAGTGTGAACTTTGAAGTGTGAAGTATGAAGTGTGAAGTGTGAACTTTGAAGTATGAAGTGTGAAGTATGAACTGTGAAGTGTGAAGTGTGAACTTTGAAGTGTGAACTTTGAAGTGTGAAGTGTGAAGTATGAAGTGTGAACTTTGAAGTGTGATCTGTGAAGTGTGAAGTGTGAAGTATGAAGTGTGAACTTTGAAGTGTGAACTTTGAAGTGTGAAGTATGAAGTATGAAGTGTGAACTGTGAAGTGTGAACTATGAAGTGTGAACTTTGAAGTTTGAAGTGTGAAGTGTGAACTGTGAAGTGTGAACTGTGAAGTGTGAAATGTGAACTGTGAAGTGTGAACTGTGAAGTGTGAAATGTGAAGTTGATTTTTTTCAAAGTTGTCATATATGTAAACCTCCCAGTTTACAATTCACATTTCACACTTCACACTTCAAACTTCAAAGTTCACACTTCATACTTCTCACTTCACACTTCACACTTCATACTTCACACTTCAAAGTTCACACTTCACACTTCATACTTCACACTTCACACTTCAAAGTTCACACTTCAAACTTCACACTTCACAGTTCATACTTCACAGTTCACACTTCAAAGTTCACACTTCACACTTCATACTTCACACTTCACAGTTCACACTTCAAAGTTAACACTTCACAGTTCATACTTCACACTTCACACTTCACACTTCAAAGTTCACACTTCAAAGTTCACACTTCACAGTTCACACTTCACAGATCACACTTCAAACTTCACACTTCACATTTCATAGTTCACACTTCACATTTCACATTTCAATATCATATGTTTGAAGTTTGAAGCGTGAAGTGTGAATAAAAGAAGTCACCACCGGTCTTTCGTATAAAATAGTTTTATTACATTGTCTGCGTGCAAAATTAATGAAAAACCAATGAAACTGACATTGGGATAATTGAAAGAAAAACGAAGCGCGTCACTTAGCACGTTACGTTATATGGCGTCAAAAGCATAAACGTTCTCGCTTAAGATGACGTTGAATATGATAAATAAGCGGAGCTTTCTGTGTACACAGTAAAACGCATGACATAAGAATTTTATTGCGAATGAAGCTCTAATCGATTTTTTATAAACAGGAGCAGTAAACAGGAGCAGTAAAAGAGGCTCTACAAGTGTGACGACTGCAGCCACTGTACCAAGGCGCCATCTTATCTGCATAGGCACAGGAGGCGCATTCACCAGAGTAGACGATTTCATTGTGAATTGTGCAGTAAGACATATGGTCAAAATTTCTTGAATAAACACGTACAAACCGTTCACCAAAAATTACATTTGTTATGCGACAAGTGTTCACAGACTTTTTATTCAAAACAAGGTTTAGCTTGCCACACTCTGTCTGTCCACGATAGTGCAAAATCTTAGTAATGAGTCTTTTTTATGATAAAACCTATTACATTGGGCACGTAAACAAACATATAGGTATCAAACCATTTTCTTGTAGGAAATACAAAACCTGTAAGTATATTGGAATGAAAACGAATAAATTTATGTGCGCTAAATAGTGATATTACGTCTAGCAACGTCAATTTTCCTGATGACGTTAAATTAAATACGCCAAAATGACGTTTCCAGCGGCGACGTCAAACAGAAACATTTGATATGGTGGCACAGTAAGAATGTAAAGATGTAGTTGTGACATTTCCATGTAGTATTTTTTGTAAAAGGCATTAGCCGAAATATCAAAAATATATTATATTATTGTAAAGAATTAATTCTATTTTCTTAAAACTAAATGCAAATATAACTTGGTCTTCAAGATCATGTGCGTAAAAAATGTACAAAGGATTGTGCCGTCAGCTAAGATGTATGTTTACTTTTTTTAACAGGCAAAATTTTCTTTTACAGCATTAATGTGACAAGCTGCACGGAACAAAACCAAGTCTTCGAAAAGTTTCAAATGTGACTAGCCTTTACGACTTTCGAACTGACAGACTACAGCAAATACAGTTTCAGTTTCTGTCTAATTCTGTAAAAGAAAAGAAGAACTGCTTCCTAGAGTATTGTTTATATTACTTACGGAACCGTAACTAAGAACTCAGGCGTAGACCGTAAGGCGACAAACTGTGTCTGTGCAATCAGAGCAAGTTAGAACAAAGAACAAAAACCAAAGACCTTTGATTTTGTTAAAGAAAAATGAGTTGAAACAAGTTGGCAAAATCTCACACAAAAGCCCGTTACAATGCTGGTTGTCAAAGTATGAAAAACAACAACAAAAGAATAATTAGAAAATTAAGCTATGTAGAGTAACATTTTCTGTACACTTCAGTCCGTAATCATGAGAGGAACATAACTCCCAAGTTTCAAGTCAATCGGACATAAGGTGACAGAGTTATGCTCCGGAAAAAGGAGTGAATGCCACCCGTCCGTCGGACGTCGGTCGTCGGACGCCATAGGTGATCACGTATTGCTTTTGACAGATGTACAACAATCGCAAGGCCGAAGAGAACCCTTAGGTTAAAGACATGTCGTTAAATCAGTTAAAAGGGGTCGCGGTCATCAGACGATCAATGGTCAGCCCGTTTAGCTAGGTTGAGCACCAGACTTCAAAACCATTGAAGTTCGACGGCGTGGGTTCAAACCCGGGCTGGCATACTTACAAAACTAATTGTATTTCGGATGTGAGACGTTAAACCGAGGCCCCGTGAGACGGTGCTTTACACCGAGCACGTAAAATAACCATGGTGGATCTCAGCAGTAGTTTCGTCATGTATCCTTGCACTATCCCCCGTAACAACTAAACGTCTTCTGGGGGCGTCGCTCATATGGGCATGTGCTACGGTAGCGACGATAAATAAACGGAAATACAAGCAAACAGATGATCAATGTACGGTGTTGAGCTTGGAAATCTTTACCGCATCATCCTATTGTAACCGCTGTCACCATAAGGGGACATGCGACGGTCGTAAGGTGTACAGTAGATCTAAGTGAATGATGCCATCGTCTCCAAAGGGGATGCCCAATTACCATGCAGCCACATCAGCGAGGCTTGTGATAGGTTTGGAAATACTTCGAGCAAAGCACAATTTTGTGTTCACATTCGTCGTAAAAAACGTACATTATCAAATGTTCCGTACGATTTTTTTTTCAAAATATTTCCCTACATCTTAATCCTGGTTAAATACAGGATTCTCAGAATAAAAACACATCTCTATGAAACTAACGAGGGTGTACTTTAATTTTGAAATTATATTTGTTGATTGATTATGAGCTGCAGTGACAGGTTAGTTTGACTTTTTTTTTAAATAATAGCCATTTGTTGTTTTACCAACTTTACTCACAAGGCAATAATATAGTTGTATCTTTTGATCATGTGTCGTTAATGTTAAACATATATTGACTTATTTCTAATGATGTGCCAACATAGTTAACAATAGATTCCAGATTTTTTTTCCCTGACGTGTTACCATTTTTTATTTGTGGGAAAGTATTTTTATTAAAGAAAGTATTGATACAAATTAATTTTAATCGAAGATGATTGTGTCCTGATTTATAGATGTCGCAGTTGGTCCGAAATTGACAAAGAACTGAAAAATATTTCATACAAGCAATAACAGTATTTAGAGAATTGAATACTATTCAACCTGAAATGTTGAATCGTTATTCTTAATTGATACAACTACCTACGACCAACAGTCGATTATGTATATTTCTCGTATAAATTCGCGTTTTCATATGGTTTGGCTTCACATAAACTTTTGTAGATAATCACATATTAACCAACACACCAGCAATACTCTTCTTCAATTAACCAATATACCATCTTCAATTAACCATGTCTTTGAAAAAAATTAAATATTCACTAAAAATGATTTAACCGTGGACCACCATTGTTATAAGAGGCAAATACGAAGAACCCAATACAACTTCATCTGTAACAACCGACACTTGGCAAGAGTTTGCTTTTTTTGAAATCATATAGCTATTTAAAAGATTTTCTTCATAAATGAATTTATTTCAAGTTTAACATTCATGATAAATGAAGATCAAGACAAAGAGGTAGCGCAAAGTGCAATGAAAAGCGTTTACTTAGTCTAGGGTGATCCATTTTAAATTCATTCAATGCAATCTCCAAAATTACGAACATTCCGTACGACATATGTATTGTTTACAAAAATTACCTATATAATCATAGCAAACCAACATACAAAATCAAAGACAAACATTTTACGGTAACATCGTTAAACACCAGTGTTTTCAATAAATCCAAAATATTTAAAAGTTAACTAGCCAAATTACGTCACGGCTAAGCCCCGCCCTGCCCGTTCATTAATAACGCAGAATAATATTCTAGACCAAACGTAGATGTTTTAGGAGCTCACCATGGAGTAAGTAATGCTTCTGCGTATGTTTTACTTAGTCTTTGGTTACCACAGTGTTGCCGTAACAATATTTAGTTGCAGAAACTCGCTCAGACTACAATTTTGTCCTTTCGTTCCACTTTTAATTTGTCACATGACTGGCCATTAATGGCGTAAATGGTTTCAAGTCAAATAATTTCATTAATTAGGAGCTGAATATAAGCGGACACTTCTTAAATTTCACCCAATGTATTAGCATTAAGTTTCTTCTAATTTTCTATTTGGAAAAGGTATTTCGTTTTTCATTGATATCACTTAGTGAATGAATTTTGAAAAGATAAAAATAGTGTCATTCTGCATTTTATACTTCAGAGGTTCGTTGTAGATTTACATTGTTTAAAATTGATATTAATTAGCATAGCTTAAAGCTAGAAAAGAAGAAATTTTTTAACTTATTGTTTCAAGGGAAGCAGTGTGTTTTTTTAACAGGTTGTTACCTTTTCTTCAATATTTCAAGTGAATATTGTCTAGTAAAAAACATTAAGAATAAATTTTGTAATCTTTCAGTTTTTACCACATCACAACTACACGTCAGTACATTACTACCATCTGCGAATCACCTATGTACGTCTGCAAATAGATTGCGTGGTACGCCTGTAAATGACTTTGAGTTGTTGTTTATCTATCTACGCCCCAATAGGCAGAATAGTATAGTTTGCCTCAAGTCGAAAAAAAGGGTGGCTAATACTCATACTAAAAGTTAATTAATAACGTCGTGCAACTGACAACCGTTCCGGTCAAAACCATTCAAAGTCACTCACTTAGCCCTAAAAATCATTCATTCCAAACATTCACTCTTATAATTCAAAACCGCCCCGAAATCGTTCGGAGTGGTCAATATTTCAATCAAATCGATCAAATAGTTCCATAATTTAATTGGCTGGTGATTTTTTTACGTCTGATTTGTCAATGAAGACACGAAAGCAGATAAATACGTAGACTTTCAAAAAGGGAGGCAAAAAATATCGTTTATTTCGTCCAATTGGACGAAATTATCGATAATGTTTTATCTGCCTTTAAAATCATTCAAAACTCGGTCATCAAACTCATTCATTTTCATTCCAAAATCATTCCACAATGTTCTAAACAGTATCCAGTGAACCGTAAGCTTCTTTCCACATTCACGAGAAGAAGCTGACGGTTCGATGCCCTTTCATTCTAATAAGATAATTTGAAAAGGATCTTGCAGCGTTTGATAGTAAAATTTCCATATGTCCCCTTTTTGCATAACAGATTTCATTATCAATCTATTGTCAAAACAAATATTCCACTTTGAATATTATCAAATGAATATCTTAACACCTGAACTCAAAGTTAACATTTAACCGTAAATACAGCTTAATCAAGCGACATTTAAGATCTTTTGGTCTTAAAACTATGATGGCCTCTATGCGGTTTTAAAATAAGGTTATTTCTATCTAAGAATTCAAACCACAGGTTTCATGACCTGATTTTCTCTGGAAATTAGAACCAGGAGTGGCCGTTGAAATAATATATGACAATATTTCTAACACGAATTCGACGTGTTGTCGTCAGCTGTCCACTAGAGCTGTGAAAATTCGGACAAACACGCACAGAATATGTTCCTTGTGATTTTATTTCTGTTAAAATGATGTTTTTGACGTTCACGTGAGGGCATTTAGAAATATAGTTTAGTTTAAATATTCTTTATTGCCATCATTTGAACATTGTTGTTATACATAATATTTCATATTACACAAATGATCATGACAAAAGGGTCTGGCCACAAGTTCTTACAAATTAGTAAGAGGCAATTCCCTCATTTAGAAATATAGAATCTGTTACGAGATTTCATTTGAGACAAGCTGATCTTAACTCAGTCTAGAAAAGAAATGTGACTGAGCGAGCTTTGACGACAATATTGAAAAACAAACGCTTTTCACACATAACTACAGGTTTTGTACATTAATATCCTGTTTTGAAACGCCCCTACAATTAACAACATCGTAAAATTGACAATGTGAAAGATACTGGAATGATTGAGGAATGAATATGAATGAGTGTGGAGCGAGGTTTGAGTGAATTAAATGGGGGGGGGGGGGGGGTAATCCAAAATCGCAAATTTTTGTTCAGGATGATAGCTTCCTAAATCTTCAAGAAGCTATTCGACGTTTACAATTTGAATTACATCAGTGAAATCGCCATTTTTCTCTTTCCAAATTTATTTTGAATGACGTTGTTGATTCTTAATTTTTCAATGGGTTTGAGCGTTTTTGAATGGCACGAGTGAGTGATTGGAAGGAATGAATGGAGCTCTGAGTGAGCGATTTAGAATGGTTTTGATAGAGGTGAAAGTCAATTTCACGATGTAACTTACTGTATAACAAAAATACCGCGGCAAGGTACGTTAGATGACGTCATGATGATGTCATCTGGAATGTGATCCTACACATGTAAGATAAGGATATTTCTGATTGGCTGTTCTTTATAGAAGACTAGGGAGGCTATGAGAAAATTAACTTCCTCTCTTTTATTTTGTTAAAAACACTCGGACTTGTACATGCGGTATTACAGATAGAATAATCGTAAAATTGACAGGGTGGATGAGTTTATAATGAATTTGGAATTTTAAATATTAAACATTTATAATAAGCGATTATGAATGGAATTAAAGGGAGGTTATATGATAATTTGTTAATTAGTGATATTTAAAGCCCCCCCCCCTCTCTTAATAAAAATCTACAAAAGTAAGACTTCAAAGTCTATTCTATATGAAAACCTTTTAGTCCAAAATGGGACTGAATTCTTTCAAAATTACCCTTAATCTTTCAAAATAAAGTACCGGAAGCAAAGCATTCACTGATTAATAACGTGTATTTGACAAAACAAATCCACTTTCCTGGTTTACAGAGGAAAATTAAGAGGTAAAGTATAAGATTAGATTGCACATTTGCATTGGTATTTTCCGCGATCAGTATTTTCAGCGAGACGTATTTGATTTTTATACGCCCGTCGAAGACGAGACGTATTATGAGATCACCCGTGGCGTCCGGCGTCTGGTGTCCGGTGTGCGGGCGGCGTGCACTTCTTAGTCTGGAGCATAACTCTGTAACCTTATGTCCTATTTTACTTACTTTTATTTTAACTTTACAGTTATATCCTTCTCCTCATTACGGCCTATTTTTGAGCTATTGCCCTTTGTTGTTTTGTCATACATGGATCTTATCCGGAGCAAATCTCTTAAAGTATAGGAGCTATGATCACGAAACTTCATGGGTCGAAAGATCTCGTCAAGGGAAAGTGCAGTGAAAAAAAACAAAAAACAACATAACTCTACCTGGATTATATTTTTTGAGCTATTGTCCTTTGTTGTTTTTCATACTAGGATCTTGTCCGGAGCATATCTCTAAAAGTATTTGAGCTATGTTCATGAAACTTAATGGATAGATCTCATCAAGAGAAAGTGCAATACAAAATAGTAATATTTCTACTTGGCTTAGGATTTGAGTTGTTGTCCTACTGCTTTTTTCGTGGATCTTGTCCAGAGCTTATCTCTAAACGTATATGAGCTTTGGTCATAATGATAATACACTCCTACTACAATTATTCATCTGTCAGTATACACAATTTTTTTTAAAAGATAATCATTCAAATCACTTGAATTCTACTCTTAACCCAAAGTTACATCAAGCTGTGTGATTGGTGTATCTTGTGACAATTTTGCACCTTGTTTTGGAACGAGATACACACTGTGTCTTGAGTTGTCGCTATTTTTATTGTGTCGCCCCATGGGCGACACCTATTGTAGTATACTCATTCTAAATTTAGATAGTTCGTCATGAGGGACAATTAATTTTACCTTAGAATTGCAACTGTATTCTACACAACGGTTGTTTACAAGATAAAATTTCAAAGCAGTCCTATAAAACCTACAATAAATGTCATCTCATCTCGCAAAACAACGATTTTCATGAATACAAAGTATTAAATGTTTGAATTTGTTCAGATCACTTGATAGTCCCCTCTTCCGGTTTGCCCATAAAACTTACGTCTAAACCCTAACCGATTAAACCGATATATTATTTGATGACTGGTCGACTCCGCCCATCACGGCCCTTCGGCAACTCGGCCCAACGTATGACTCGACCCCATTTTCGATTATTTATTCAGTACTTTTATCACAAATACAAGAGTATTCGATCTTCATTCATTTATGAGGAAACATAGTTCGTCCGAAAATTGTACATACTTTGGGAAAATAATCTATATATATCTATAAACTATATGTTGAGGCCGAGTTGATTGGGCCGAGTTATTCGATAGGCCGAGTTGACTGGTACCCTATGATTTGATTACGAAATGTGAAAACTCGTTTTTATTCATGTTTTCTGGGGTATCTTCAGAAGGTCACATTACCGGCCACGTGACCATAGAAATCATTACGTGATCTAAATGGTAGACTGGTAAACCTGTCCCATCTACGCTACCCTCCGATACTGGGACAGAAAAAAACAACTAATTTTTACCATGCACGTTTCTGCATGGTAACAACTGCGCATGCGTTAGGATGGAATGGAATTTAATGGAAGGAACTGACTTTATTGTATAATATTCTAGCGCTATCAGTTCACTTAAAGACCTTTTTAATTTGATGAATGTCATTTAATGCCTAGAAAGAAATTCGAAAATGAGTAGGTGACGTTACGAAAAACTGCTCTTTACACCATTTCTTTATAACGTAACATTAGCAATCGTTTGCAACGGGCATTGAGAACCACTGATTTAATATTTCTTGTTACACGAATCGGTTACATGACAGAGTTTTATTTTGTATTTTTTCCGATCGAATTATTTGTGGTTGATAAGCATCGGAATCTTGAAAAGAAATCAATTTTGCATGGAAAACATAAAATTTCTTAATCAATCTTTCGAGATTATTTTGTTACCTTGTTATTTTGAATATAGAAATCAGCGGCTTTCACAGATGAATCAATCATAAAAATCGAAGTTCTGTTTTCAATAAGAACAAAATATTTAAGTGGTAAGTTTTGTAAAGTTTTGTAACTCGTTACCAGACGTCAAAGGTTCGAAATAACAACATATAACAGACACATCACGCCATCAAAGATTTTTTTTACTAACTGCCGGCAAATGAGAGTCATATATAACAGGTCACGGCTCGTGATGCGAAATATTCATGAACACCTATCAGACAGCGCAAAACGCACAGGACTATGTGAAAGATGCAATTAAAGTATGAATTCTGTAACAAGGTCCCGGCTTTTTTTTCAAATGCATTTATCATTTAATTGGATATGTTAGATATGGGGGGAGCCAAGATGTTTCAACCCTTATTTCTGTCTGCGCTGTCATATCGTTTTGTGAACGACATTTGTCCTTCAATAATAAAATCTTTGTCACGTTACTAAAGGTCAAACAAGAGAGTGGAAAATGTAATCTTTTTAACATGCAATCACTTTGATTTTTCGCATTCTGAAATTGTTATTAGATTTTATATTTAGAACAACACAAAAAAGTTGAACAGTTTTTTTAGACAGAATAGACCAAGATCAGCCTGGGTAGAGATGAAGTGTGATCTTAGCCTTAGGCAGCACATTTTGCATTCTACTTAATTTCTGTGCGGAAATCTTATGCCAGACTTTGCTATAAGATTATTCACAAGTTGGTGTAGTAGAGGATGTAAGATCCTTTCCCATCCTGTTATCTTGGCATTTTTCACATTTTTTAAAATCAAATATCTATTTATATTTCATTTTAAATTTAACAAAAAAAAAAAAAAAAACCAACACTGATAGTGTCTATGTTTTATGGTTTTTCTCCTAATGCAGGGTTTGGTTTAAAAGGGAAAACATTTAAATTTGGAAGAAATTTAAGACAATTTTCTTACAAATGTAAAACTACATGGTAAAGTTCTTGATTTTTACCCATTTCTTACCTAATACATCATAGATAATTTTGATATAGGTGGATTAGGGTGAATCTGTATTGAAATACAAAATTATTTAGATGACAAGTTCCACGTTTTAGCTCATATAAGCACGAAGTGCTCATGGTGAGCTATTCTGATCGAGCTGCGTCCGTCAACATCTTGTGTGCAATCTAGCCCCCGACTTTTTGCCCAAGTATCTTGAAGCTTGGTCAGAATGCTTGTCTTCACCAAATCTCGGTAATATTCTAAATTGGGTCAAATGGGGTCAAGTGAGCGCAAATTTTTGTTCCAAATGTTTTGAAACTTGGTCAGAATGTTAGTCTCCATCTAAGCTCGGTCAACTTCAAAATTGGGTCAAGTGAGGTCAATGTTGGCTTCAGGGAGTTCAATTTTAGTTATACGGGAAAAGTAACGCAAATTTTGGGCGCTTTGGCGCTTTTTTCTGCTTCTTACTAACGCGTTTAAAATATTTAATTGATCAAAAACAGGGAGAACATATACCGTCAAAGTTTTTTTTTTTTTTTTGTTTTCTCATTGGCAGCCTACATGGAGAATGATAATCTCGCGATATTTCGCTATTTTGTTTTATTATGTATTTAAATTTATTTACTTTTTTTCTTTGATTTTATTTCCGTCGATCTTTATCAAAATTTAAATTGTAGAAAACGTAAAATAAGGATAAGAATCAACCCAACATTGAAAAAGAAGCACAATTTTGCTTAGAATCTCGTCTGAATGACATTTTCTTTTTACCCTGTGTAAATGAGGTCATTCTGCACTTTGGGGAAGTATGACGCTACTTATTCCCGCTGAAACAACGTCATTCTTGTTGAGTTTTATCGTCGGGGTAAAAAACGGGACTTGAAAGAGATGAAATCTATAGCAATACTCGCAGTTAAGACTTGAAAGAGAACAAATCTATAGCAATATTCTCAGATTAAAGTGTAAATGCAGCAATTTTAGCTAAAGCTATACCGGCTAACATATAGTCTGAATCCCATCCTTTAGGTTTTTGACCTGACTACGGACCCATGTATATTTCAAGTGTTCCGACCTGATGCACTTGCTATAAAACGTGCGCTCATATTTAAAGAACCCCCTTGCATCTTTTTACAAAAAAAAATCTGCTTCAATTTTAGTGAGTATCTTTCATTCATATTAGGCTAATTTCTTCTGAGCAATTATTGAAATTGCTGTAACTGAGGAAATCAATCTACAAATAAATGAGTAAAAAAGCAAATAGCCATCGATTTTGCAGGTAGCCTATTTTGGTCTGCTGAAAATAAGTTAAAACATAAGTCAAATTACTTTTCCCGTCTATAGGTTAAACCTATTATTATATTACCTTGTGTTTACTCTACAGGCCACATTTTTCGCCCAATTGTCTTGAAACTTTGTCAGAATGTTTGTCCATCAAATCTTTGTCAAGTTCGAAATTGGGTCAAATTGGATAAAAAAATCTTGTGTGCACTCTAGAGGCAACAGTCTAAATGAGTTCACCAATTTTTCTATTAGCCATTTACCATTACTCGGCTAACATTTTTTAAAGGCGACAGATTCACTTTGCTGTACATTACAGCAATTTTTTACTTGTTGTCCATTTATATAAATACCCATCTAGCGTATACTGGATGACAAAACGGTACAAACAGGTTGCTTTGCACGTGTGCTTGCGGGGTATAATTGGCAAACTGTTTGTACCGTTTTGTCATCCTGTTGAATAGTTGGATATTTTATATTTTGAAACTTCATTAGAAATATTCATTAAAAAGCGAGGGTCAACATACGCAGTCTGTGCGGCCTACGCATCACATTGTGTTGAACCTTAATGAAAGGCATGGAATCAAAGTACGTCATAATTATCGACACTTACGCTATTTTATTCGAAATAACAAATGTTGAACAATACACATTGTAGTTCAACTTGACAGACTAAATGATTCCCATATATATCGTCGTTGGAGACCAAATTCGCGTAACAACAGCTTTTCAAAGCTGCAGTTACGAGGTTTTAGTCGCCCACTGACGACATGGTTCGTATTATCTGTCATTCCAATATCGCATCTGACAGTTGCAATAGGCCTTACCATTATGCCGTATTAGTATGATTTTGACGAAATGATAAATATACGGTCGGCTCATAGGTTACTCTCAGATAGATATCAAATCGATTGTTTGGAGTGATTTCGACAAAATAACGCTCTTGATTTCTTGAATTGGTAGAGGGTAACACTAGCATTACCGCAGTTTACTGAAGGCTAATTATTTCAAAATTTTATCTAAATATTTTGTTCATATAAACACTATCAATTGAAAAAAAATGTAGTACAGAAATACAATACAGTCAAACCTGTCATAGCGGCCAACTGTATTCAGCAAACAACCTTTCTTAAGCAAGCACCAATTGAGTTCCCAAATGAAGCCTTTGCACTTAAATTTGCCTGTATTTAGCAAGTATCAGTCCAAAGCAAGTATTTTTTTTTTTTAAATATTCTTTGAGTGCTTGCTTAATACAGGTAGACTGTTATTTCATAGATGAATTTAACATATTTTTTGAAACAATTCTCATTTTATTTTATTTTTCCTTTTGTCAAATATGTATTTTTCACATCTGACTCTTTGCGTGTGGAAAGTAATGCTACTGACCTATATTTAACACACAAAACAAGATCATTATCTTTCAATAAATTATACCTATTATGGTCCGAAATCAAATATTTAAAACAAAATAAAAAGATTCCATAACTGAGATTTACATTTCATTTAGCATTTTTCTGTGAAGTAAAATAACCTTTCAACAATTACAAACATACAAATAAGAGTGTTATTTTAAACGTTTCGCGAACATTTTAATTCAAATTTAGGGCTGTTAAGCCTGTTTCCAGTTTGGCATTACCATCACAAAGGTCGACGTTTTTACACCCCCGGATATATTTAGTTACTTTTCGCAGTAAAAGAAACATATTATTAGAAAACAAAGCGAGGTTCTTTGTTAATCTGCAGTCCAATAAACGGCGTGTTATTTGAAATAAGAACGTGGGTGTAAGCCAATTACGGTGATTTTGTCGTGAACGATAATAGCATCCATATGTGGAGAAGAATGGGACTTGTTGCTATGGTAGCAAGGAAACCACATTAAAAGAAAAACTCGATATGTGATAGGCTATATAACACCGTGAACGACATGGGAACAGTGACCACGGCTCGTAAAGTAGGAAGACGGAGGAAATTAAAGATAGAAACATGAATAAAACCCACTTACGATTGTTACATAATCAAACAAGATGTTTGACATGAATAATAACTTAGTTTAATTAAGCAAATAATAAAAGAACTATGGTTCCCATGATACTCATTGAAACAAGGGGAAAAATAACAAACTGTGAGAGATACAGAAAGAGAAAAGGAAAGAAAAAGGGAGGGACAGCGAGAGAGGTTTGGAAGATGAAGAACGAGAGAAAAGAAAGGAAACAGACAGAGAGAGAGAGGAGAGAAAGGGAGAGAGAGATAGAGAAAGAAAGAAAGAGATAGACAGAGAGAGGTAGAGGGAGAGAGAGATAGAGAGAAAGAGAGAGAGAGAGAGAGAGAGAGAGAGAGAGAGAGAAAGGGAGAGACAGAGAAGGGAGAGAGAGAGAGAGAGAGAAAGGGAGAGACAGAGAAGGGAGAGAGAGAGAGAGAGATTCGACTCGCATAATTGGACCAGGTCGGACAGAATAAAACTAAAGTAATATATATTGTCCTTGAAAATTGGTCATGTAGCTCCCACATGTATCACCTAGAGAGGATTTATTCCACCCAACAGCTTTCCTACTCTGGAGAAAGCAAAACCGAGAGGTCATATAAAATACTACTACAGTTAACAACATCGTGAAATGGACAATGTGAATGAATTTGGAATGATTTAGGAATGATGTTCAATGAGCGTGTGGAGCGAGTTTTGAGTGAATTTAATGGGAGGTAATTCAATATCGCAAATTTTGTTCAGGATGAACAAAATTAGCGTTATTGATTACCTCCCTTAAATAAAATATTCATATAAGTTTTAAAGATAGCTTTCATGTTCTTCATGAACCTATTAGACCCTTAAAATTTGAATTATGTTAGTGAAATCGCGATTTTTCTCGATCCAAATTTATTTTGTATGACGTTGTTGATTCAATGGGTTTGAAGCGTTATTGAATGGTTTGAGTGAGTGTTTCGAATGGATGAATGGAGCGCAGAGTGAGCGATTTATAATGGTTTTGATTGAGGCGAATGTCAATTTCAGGATGTAACTATCTTTATCAATGCTCTAGGTGTCGTGACAAACCATTGTCGATGAAAGGCAATAAATATGGTAAGTAAAACTCTTCTCAAGTTTTAGTTGCGACATTTTAGCCACCAAGTGACCTGGTATCGTTGACCACAGGTCACGTCCTTGTGGGACCCGGTAAGTAAACAGTGATTTATTTTGATAAACGAGACGTCTTTATATACAAAAATAGATCTTGCTCTTAATTCCCTGTACACATGAACGTCATGTTAAGATATAAAGTTGCGTTTTTTCAAGACGAAAATAAATGACCGGTGACGAAAACAAAAGGCCTGTAAGACCTAAAATACAGTAAAGAATGAAGGTAATGAGTGGATATGAAAAGGGTTGTAGAGGGTCGATTCGCCCCTTTACCTTTATAACAAAATCCACAACATCTTCAACTAAATTTTGCGGGAATGTTGCGTGGGAGACGTCTCAAAACTTTTCATTAAAAGCAAAAACATGGACGTAGTAAGATGGAAAATATTCTAACTTTAATATCTTCAAACTCTTTCTGCCCCCACGGCACTGGGTCATGCATCTTGCATGAATGCTCATTGTTTGACCCTCTTCAAAAATGACTTGTCATATTATAAATGTTTGCAAAATAAAAGATAAAATTCCTCGAAACTGCTTTCAGAATTTTAAATGGTCCCTGAATATGAGCTTGATAGAAAGGGTTAATTAGCCTTAAAATATCCTAACCCTCCCCACAGTATCACCATCTTCTCGAATGATTTCAGCCAAAAATTGTATTAATAGTCATTGCGTGATCATTCTCAAAAGTGGTTGCCACTAATTACACTTATATTAAACAGTATAGCAATTAAGGGCCATTCTGACCCCTTGTATCCACTCATTTATCGACGATCGATTAAATGTTTACTGCATCAAGATCTTTTTTGAGAATCTAAAGCACACAGGCTTGTCATCAGCATACCATTAAGAGAACCGTAACGGCCCTTATAGTTATCACGAGCTTCATCTCTCTCTTTTCTTTGCTGTCTTTTACAATGCACCAATGTAAATGAATCGGGCTCAAATGAAGCTGAATAGGTCTTACTTTATTTTGACCTTGGATGTATTTTTGTACATTTGCGTTGTTATTGCCATACATGTAAGCATGTTTGCTTACTTGCCAAATAAACGAACTCAATTGATGATTCGGGCACTGCTTTAGATTTGCTGAGCAATACTTTACTATTACAATTGTATCATTCTGCATCCGTTTGACATGCCTTAAGGGTAAGCAATCGATAAAGCCATTATCATAACTGATGTTCTCTAATTATTGGTCAATTTTCAAGTATTGGTTAAGTATGTGCTGATTACTTTTAATAACTTTCGTGATATTTGTTCCCCGATTTTATAGCGGTTCCTTCACGTATAAACCACGGCGTTTAGAAATCGTGTTTAATCCAATAGTGCTTCCAGAATTTCAGATAGTTGCCCATCTATCATATTATTCTAAATCATTCCGATTCAAGAATAAATCAGTCTTCCGTATCCGCCAATACTGCAATGCATATCTTAACATACGTGGTAACCAACCAGGGTATCGCTTCAGGCTATTTTTTGGCGTGTTTCTTTTTCAAACGTTAAAGCCTAGTTTACATTTGCAACGGCCGCCGTACGATATCGCAGCCTGCGATTTTTCTTACGATTTTTTTGACATCGCAGACAGCTACGGTCTGCGGCATTTGTGTTCACAATGCCGCACGGTGACCGTGCGATTTTTAAAAATATTTGGGGGGAACATACCTTAAGGAGACAGTACGGGTCCCGTGCGATATCGCAGGGTAATCCTGAGATTCCCGTGCGGAGATCGTACGGGTTCCGTACGGATGTCGAGCGGATGCCGTGCGATCATCGCACGATTCTACGGGTTTTATTTTGGATGTTTGATAGTTAAGATATCGTGCGATTTCCGCGCGATCATCGCAAGGCTTCCGTTCGATGTCCGTACGGCGACCGTGCGGTGTCCGTACAAGGCTACGGGCTTGTGATTTTTAAAGATGTGTTTAACATATTTTTAAACGAGATCGCAGGTGTCTGCGGTGCCCGTTAGACCGTGCGATGATCGCACGGGCACCGCATGTCACCGCACGGGCATCGCACGATTTTATGCTTACGGCGAGATACGGGCGCCGTACGGGCTCCGTAGGCCAAATGTAAACGAGGCTTTAGGGGTCTTATTTTCCTGTAAACTATACGAAAATTACAGGTAAGAACACGGAACTATAGCAAAGTATACGTTAATTTTCCGCAAATTGCCCGTAAATGCTTGCAGAATTTAGTTTACCGTATACTCTTTGTAGTTAGGAAACGTGACAACCGTAACGATTCGTCAGAAATATAAGAAATACACCCGTTTTAAGGAAGTGGAACCGTAATAGATCCGCAACATTTTGGCATACATGAACTTTCACAATGTTGACCGAGGTCTCCTAATGAAAATTATTAGGAAACCTCGGTTAACACTGTTAAAGTACATTACTTCTATAACGTTGCGGAACTATTACGGGTCCACTACTTTGACAATAAGCTATAAATAGCCAATGTATTAAAAGGTTCTTATAAGAATGATTTCTGTTTGTCAAGGAACAATTTCAAAAGTTGAAAAAAAATTAATTGGAAATCATTTTTTGGACAAGAATTGATAAAAATGTCAGTTACCCTATATGTAGTGACTTTCTGAAAATTACCTCGTCCTTTTTTTTCTTTTTCTTTTTTTTTGTCAAATAAAAGTTGTCTAAGAGCCTTGTACGTGAGAGCTTTACTATATAAATGGACTGAACTATAGAACTAGATTATTTCGCAATCAACCCTAAAAAAAGGAAAAGTTCCAACTTCTAACCGAAAAAAAATCAGCATATTATAGCTTGTATTGATATACAAGATGCGCAGGTCGATGCGAATATGTGAAAACGTTCTTTTGTAAAATTGAAATTAATTATAAATAGAATAATAATAGGAATTTTGTATTTTTATATGTTGTTGTTAGAACTATGACTAAAAAAAAAACATAATGTACACCTGCAACGTAATTGGTTATTTTACCATCAACGCCGAGATTTATAAAAGATAACCATTCGTGAGCGAAAAGTTAACAAATCAATATAAACTGGATTATTATAAACTTTATAGATTAGATTTTGAATTTGAAAAAAAAAAAAATATTTAGATTTGATTAAAAATGACAAAAAAAAAAACCGACATGAAATGACTAGATTTCGTTTAAGTTCCCACCAGTTAGCAATAGAATCTGGAAGATACACGGGCATCGACAGGATTGACCGTACATGTATTTGTAATTGTTGTTCACACGGTATGACCGAATCAGAATACCAATTCCTTTTGTGCTGCCCGGTTTACTCTTATCTCAGATCGAGATATGGACTCAGAGTAAGCTGGCCGAGCGTAGCTAAGTTTGTCTCACTAATGAAATAAAAAAAAGATACAAGATATTATACAATTGTCTTCATTTTTTACACAAGCTTTGAAATTAAGAGACGAAGTTCTAAACACAGAGGCTGCTTCTTCTTAGTAGTCTATTTTCAGAATGAATATATTGTTTTCCTTCATATTAAAACTATATTGTAACATTTATTTATGAATTCTATCTTACCAATACTTCATGAAATTATATATTGTAAATGGTCAAATGCAACTTGCCAATTTATCAATTAAGTTTAGTTAGTTTAGTTGGGTAGGATATAGACAAATTTCGTACCAACCAGGTTTGTGGTACAATTGACATACTAATCATGATTTTCAGATATTTACTTCAAGTAAGAATTTAATCAATGGTTAGTTTATTTATATAACCTGGCCTAAACATATGTCAAGATAATGTGTTGGAAATAAATGGAGTTTGTCATGAAGTGGAAAAGAGATGGAAATCAGAAACATGTACCATTTACCAAATTTTCCCATACAACTATCCTTGCATTGTTATGTTTTGCACAGCCATATTTTTACACAGTCGTGACGTCATCTCATCGAATATCAACGCGATAGTAACATATAATATACTCAGTTCCAAAACAAAGTGCGCACTTTTAAAATTCAAATATCTCAGAAGTTGCACCATTTACAGTCGCAAAATTTTGCATGACAAGTCTCCAAACTATTGACCATCGATTCTTCTCAAAAGCAAGCACACGACACTCAATGTTCTTTGGCTAGAAAAGAACCTATGCTTTTACGCAATTTGCTTGTACATCCTACAGTTGATACATAATTCTTCTGGTATCACATACAGTTCAATTCTTGTGTCATACCTTGCAATAAATTCACATATGAATGCCCTTGTACGCCATGCAACAGCGTAGTTTGACCAGTAAATTTTGTGGTTGGGTAAAATTAAACCCCCATGCGAAGAAAACTGCCCACAAAATGAAATAAGCTATTATGTTCCAATAGAAATCCTATGAATCCACCTGAAAGTACTCTTTTGAGTACCAATTAATAATGTAGAACGCCATCGCACTATTTGATCTGACGTTACTGGCCAATCAGTGTAGAGATTTCTAACGTTAACGTAAATCTACAGTCTATATGTAAAACAAAACTTATTTTTGGAACAGGTAGGGAGTCCTTAGTCAAACTCGGAAATGCTATTGGTGCGAATATTTCTTAGTATAGAAAGAAAATTTCAGATAAGCAAAACTGAACACCGTTTGGGCTGACCATAAGTCAGCAGTTTCCGCAACTTAACGAAATCAGACTTCATGCCTCGTTTCAGAAGGGTCATACCTAAAATATGCAAATAATTTTACAAGCAAGCGTTCCTTCAAATTCTTAAAAATAAGAAAAATAAAAAAGTAGAAGTGCACACTTTCTTATGGAACTAAGTATACATACTTAGTGTTTTGTATGAAAAAAATAAATCTAGCGAGATTGGGGGAATTGATAGTTGTCGAGGCTCTGCCGAGACAATTATCAATTCCCACAACCGAGTTAGATATTTCTTTTGTGCAATACACTAAGTTCATATCATATTTATCCTATAACCTCTATTTTCCCTGTTTTCGTTTATGTTTCTACCATAAATGCAAGTTCCTCAAAATAACCGTATTATGCCATTGTTCTAAAAATATACATGTGATGTCATAGAAAATATCAAATGGGATGTTATCGCACGGATATTTGTTAAGTTATAAGAATTTAGTTATATGGTTATATGATTCAGAATGCGTCTTAAAGCAGATACTTAACATTATGAAAATGAGGGAAATGAAGCTTACATATGATTTCTTTGAGAAAATCTGATCTAAACCTCCTCTAGAAATGAAAAGCCCGTGGATCGCTTAACACATTTCTTTTCTATGCTCAGTTAAGAACGTCTCGTCTGAATGAAAATTTCATGACAGATCCTTTAATACGGGAGTCTCAAAACTCGCACATTTTAAGAGTAATTTCACAACATCTTTGTCAGAAATCCCTAAAAATGATTCCAATAACAAAACTTAAATGACTTTTCGTTGTCTGGTATAAACAAGTTGAAGTAAATGTTATTGGGGTAGTTTTGTTTTGCGTCTCACCAATAAGATGATTCAATTAGCCTAGTAATCAATTTCAATTTTGAATCAAGGTTACACTTGAGATACAATGCGTTTTTTCTCAACATTTTTCGGATCGAGCATCATTGAAGTTCTCCCTAGATATACTTCCTATCTCAATTTGACTACTGCACGTTTCACATATGAAAAGGATGATTCTCTTTTTTCCAGCATAAACTATGGGGCCTCTTAGAAGTACGTTCCAGTATATATATTCTACGCAAAGTAGAGATTTGTACCATTCCTGAATTGTCAGTACAAAGTAGGAATTCTCATTTAGTCGGGCATAGTAAGAATTCTTACTTCGCACAGTATGATGATGGAATCGTCCGTGCGCAAAGTAGGTTTCGGGACATAGTAATAATATATATGTGACCCGTCCCGCAAAATGGGACCATCTGGGAACTCTGTTTAATAAATATTTGAAAAAGAGATTGGGTCAAGCTTAGGTGTACCAGAAGTCGTATTTCAAAAGTTCTTTAACGGGAAGGTAGATTGATCATTCTAGATTTATAAAATAAGCAAAGTGCGAAAAGTTTCGAATCTAGTCAGTCTGCGCATTCCGCGCAGTCTGATCAGGGCCGACACCTTGCGCTCTTCCCGGATGGTCCCTTTTCGCGTGACGGTCATATATCCTTAAATCCTTATCCTAAATCTTGACTGCAGGCAATATAGCTAAGGTTTAAATTATTGAAATAGTATCTAATTGTGCATACATGTTCTGTTGTTATAGTTACATTGTTAATATGAATGGTCCAGTCATTAATTGTTATCTAATGTTGAAACGTACTTATGAAATGAAATTAAAATATCATGATTCCACAATTTTTCTTCCTTAGAAGCTCATAAAAGATTGTCTGTTTAAATTACGAGCTAAAAGTCTGTAAAATAAGCAAATACCCGATACCGGTCGACATAGACCGAAAACCGGCGTCTATTGCATCCTTTAGAAAATAAAATGATTCAAAAATTTAGTTGTTTCGAAAAGAAAAAATATGCAATGGTAATATATGATGAAAAAAGATTAAAGAAGAAGCACAACATTCGTTCTGCTAATTTCTTTGAATCACGCCCGCTCTTTTGTTTATAGTCAATTTTGAGCTGTTTTTGTATTAGCTATAATTTGATATCAATTCCGTAAAAGAATAAAGACGCAAACAAATGCGAGCAATCACGCGAACAGGGGCCATCTGGGAACTCCGTAAAATAAATATTTATCGTAGTACAGGTCAGTTAGAGGTTACATTTCAAAAAAATATTTTTCAGGAGGATTAATTGATCAATTTAGATTCAGAGATAAAGAAAATCAACAGTCCGTTCAGTCTGACAAGATCGTTAAAGTTAATAACAACGTGAAATTGACAAGTTGAATGATTTTGGAATGATTTTGGAATGAAATTGAATGAGTGTGTGGAGCGAGTTTTGAGTGAATTTAAAGGGAGGTAATCCAATATCGCTTATTTTGTTCTTGATGAAAAAATTGGCGATATTCATTACATTCCTTTAATAAAATATGCATAAAAATTCTGTTAATTGCTTCCTTTTTCTTCAAGAACAAATAAGACGCTAACAATTTCAGTTATGTCAGTGAATTCTCATTCTTTCCCATTTATATTTATTTTGAACGCAACTGACGATAGCATACTTTTAAGTCATTTTAGAGCATTTTTGATCGATTTGAGTGAATGTTTTGATAGAGTGAATGGGGGGGGGGGCATGAGGATTTAGAATGGTTTTGATTGAGATGAATGTCAATTTCACGATGTAACTTACTGTACCTTACGCTCTACCCAGATGATCCCTTTTCGTGTAACGGGTCACAAATAAAAACGCGACGTTTCTTAATAATTTAGGTAATACTAACTGCTTGTCAAGCATTCTAAATGCTATATAAACATTAATAAAAATCCTAAAATGATAAACGTTTTTTTTTTAAATTTTGTGAAAGGAATTATGTTTCGCAATACTTACGTCAATGCCCTTGAAAGTCTTGCCATGTATTCGAGAGCGTCAGCTCCATGGTGGACCTTACCGTCAAATTACGTTCAAAACACCGTAACTGCAGCTTTATCATTGTAGTTACAAGGATTTGGTTGCTGTCGTTTGAAATAACATGGCTTGAATGTATTGAAAAAAATCAACCTTGCGATTTTTTCACTGACTCTTGCAGGAGTCAATGAAATCTTGTCGCCAAGACACGTGACCGATTGTACGTGGTTAAGGTAGTTGACCCGTAATAGTTTTGCAACATCTTAGAAGTAATGAACTTTAACGGTGTTAACCGAGGTTTCCTAATGATTTTCATTAGGAAACCTTGGTTAACATCGTGAAAGAATATTTGGTCCGAAATGTTGTGGAACTATTACGGGTCCATTACCTTAAAGTCTAATTTATCAATGATGTCGATGGCAGATATTTGAGAAAAGGGTGCTAGCGAATATAAAATTGCTCGCGGGAAGGACGCCTCTGCACTGTTAGATGACTGTCAGATAATAACTGTTCGTATCTATTCAAATTTTAATTAACGCATTTCTCGGGTGTATTTATAGCGATGTCAAAGTATGACCTTGTTGTTGATGTTGATTTTTGTCATGGTCTTATTTTCTGCAGAATATGCTTTTTTTCTGTAATGATTTTCGGTTGATTATCTGGAAATATTAGAATATTTTGGTACTTTTGTATTGAAGTGAATTTTCCAAAAGTAATATTCTGCTTTTATAATATGATCTACGTCGCGGGAGTTATAAAACCCCGTTGAATATTTTTTATAACCGCGAAAATGGCGTCAAAATGTATATATTATGACGTCAGTTTTAAACGACGGAGATTTGAAATGTTGGATTTCGAGAATATGAATTCGGGTCATATATAAATAAAATATAAAATTTGTCCTAATAAAATACAGAATTTATTAAACTCGTCATCTAAAACAGATAAAAATGAGGCTTCGCTGTTTATCTATGACTCGATTAATAAATTCGGTATTCAATGACCACTCATTTAATATCCTCTATTTCAGCCATTTCACCCTGTTTGACGTTATCCAAGCGGGGCAAATTAAACATACATGTATGTCGTATAATGACGTTGCCAAGGAATTGCGTGAAAAATAGCGCACTTTAAGATACTTTTTCCATGACTTTCATATTTTGTCTAATTTTTGAATTACAGAAAAAGAAAAGTTTGTTTTACGTATAAGAGCGACGAAACTTTTAAATCGCAATTAACAAATACTAAAGTTTATTTTCATTCTTTGCTTTGTCACTCGTAAAAATACACTTTTTCACTCGAGGCTTTACCAAATCGGTGAATCGGTACGTTTAGCAACATCCGTCTTTGTGTGATAAAGCATATAGTGATATTGTAATTTGTTTATTCATCACATTTGGCGGAATTACAAGATGATATATACGAACTTAATTGGTCAAATTTCTAGAAATGCAAGTCATAGAACCCAACCCGTTAGACACAGATTTTTTTTAAAATCCTTTTGAAACTTTGAAGATAAACCAATAGATTTGAAAAATTAATCATTTTTAACAAATATCCTTCGTAGAAACTGTAATTCAAAAATCAAAAGGAAAGTCAAATGTAAATACTAAATCACTTCAGTATTTTGGTATTGTTTCGTTCAAACATTTATGAAATATATGCATTGTACCTACACGTACCGGATAAAAAGTGCACTACTGTATATAAATGTATATTAATATTAATTATTAAACTATCAAAGCCCTCCATGGTATACTTAAACTATTCAAAGGAATGCCCAAAAGATACATGTGCAGTCATCTATGCAAATTTAATCTTTGGATTTATTCAACTCTTTTCATGCTTTTTAAATTATTGTTTCTTTGAATGGGGTTTTACGCCACTTTCAACAATCTTTCAGTTATATCGCGGCGGCTGGAGCACCTAACAATGGATTCCTGGTATTTCTCACACCAGCACAACCATTACATCCTTTCCAAGCCTCCAGCTGCTATCCAACATAGGTCTATGATTATCACCTCATTGGTAGGAGACAAATAGTCCGAAAAAAGCCACCGTCAGGGATCGAATCCGATACTTTTAGACTGACAGTCCGACCCGCTACCAACTGCGCTATGACGGCGGCTCATGCTTAGTTTTGCAAAACAACATTAAAAATGATTCTTTCATATATTGAAAATATCAGCATAAAGATTCTTTTTAAAATAGGAAAATCATGTGGTAATGACTAAGGGTGGTAATGACTAGGATCAGACTGTGCAAATGCACAGGCTGATCTTTGTCTTTACCTCTTGTCATAGCAGGAATATTATGGATAAGCACAATAAGGGCAAAAACTACTTATCTTTAAGTGTCGCATTAATTTTTAGATGACCATTGGAGACAAATTTTCACAGAAATCACATCGACAACATAATAAGGTTCTTCGTTCAATAAATCGCTTCCAATAATAATAAACAAAACAAGTAAATAACATTTTATGAAAAAACAGTACCAAATACCTCAAATCTCCATGGGTCGGTTAATTCCAGCGATCCAATCAAAATCCAACAGGCGTCAATCCCGATTCAAAACCGTTTTTGCTTATCATACAGGACATATGTTAACTAATTGTCATCAATGTTTAACAATAAAGCGCGGTTTTCATTTCCCCATGTCCACGATCACAAGAGCACGGGGGATAATCGATAATATCTACACTAGAACCTCAACAAGTCCTTGTATTCTGATGCTATATGAAACCGTCACAAGACTTTATGGGGTTTCATTGGCTAAATTAGTGGTATTTACCCGTACTTCTTGTTTTCTTGTCTTCGATTCGTGACCCGTCACGGTAAAAAGGGTAATCTTCAGGGTTCGAAAAAAAATCAACTATAGTCAGTATGACCGATATTCGCACGCTGGCAAGATAAAAACTTTTTTGTATCTTTTAACGGACAATGGTATTTTATAGATTGTGTTCATTGAATTTCGTGCATTCTGATAGGCTGAAAATTGGTTTAATTCCCAATGAAACAATTTTGAGTAAACAATTTTTTGTAAGCTTGCGCAAAAAGTGGTAATATACAGTTTAGTTTCATTGTGAAATTGACAGTCATCTCAATCAAAACCCTTCAAAATCGCTCATTGATAGTTTCAATCATTCCTTCCAATCACTATCTCAAACTTTTCAAAAACGCTCAAAAATCACTAAAATGATAAGATCAATTCTAAATAAATGTAGCAAGGAAAAAATTGCAATGAAACTGTCTTAATTCAATTTGTTAGCATCTGATAGCGTATGTAGCTATTTATGGAACTTGTAGACATGTTTTATTAAAGGGAGGTAAAAACATAGCTTATTTGAACAAATTAACGATGTTGGGTTACCTTATTTGAATTTCACTCAAAACTCGCTCCTTACACTCATTCAATTTCATTGCAAATCATGCCAAAATCAGCTATCTTGTTAATTTCACGATGTTCTTATCTTAACTGTGAGAAATCCGTATCAGTATGGATAAATCTTTACATTTTCGATTCATAAAATCAAATGATAAGCTTTGAAGAGACCATTTTCATTTCATAAAAGTGTGAAAATAAAACCTTAGATTATATGTTTTTAGTTGAATAATATTTTAAATCCATTTGTACACTTTTCCCATTATTTACTTATTAAGCCACCATTCCTCGTTGGTCAGTGCTTGTAGAGAATTACCACTATCCTGAAGTCCAGACTAATAAGTGGCACATTCTAGCAATGGAAAGTTTTATTCGATTTTAAAAAGTACTATAGATTACACAAAAGTAAAAATTGACATAAGAAAAACGAATCCAAAGATCCTGTTGAGAATGCGCGAATCGAAGTCTTTAGACGTAACGGCTGTGACAAATGACGTCAGTTTTCATAAAACGTATATTTTTTTTTTGTTTAAATGGAGTTTTACGCCGCTTTTTAATACCATTTCAGTCATATTGCTGAGGCTGGAGCACCTAGCAATGTATTCTTGGTATTTCTCTCACCAGTACTACAAACGTATGAAAGATATGTTTCAAGTAAACTATGACGAAAAGTAGCGACAATGGTTATTATTCAGTCACTCATTTGTAAAATATATAATAATATGCAATCTAGTCAAAGAAAAAATGAGTACATGTTACAGAAATATGATTTGTATCACCTTCAATATACAATCAATTTGCAAGAGCAGTACGACTGAAACTATCGAAGGAAAGTCCTATTTACATGTACCACCTTAAAAGAAACGCTTGGTTTTAACTTTAAGGTATTTCTAGGAGACATAAAAAAACGGCGAAAGTTTATCCACGTCTTATCCCCACGATGTAAATTTAGACTTTCAATTAAATCACATTTTGAAAACGCTGGTGATTTATTGATCTTAGTCCGTGACAAGGTGAATTTTATATTGTTCACGTACAGTTAACAACATCTTGAAATTAACAAGGAGAATGATTTTGGAATGATTTATGAATGAAATTGAATGAGTGTGTGGAGCGAGTTTTGAGTGAATTTAATGGGAGGTAATCCTATATAGCAAATTTTGTTCAGGATGAACAAAATTAGCTATATTGATTACCTCCCTTTAATAAAATATGCATACAAGTCCTATACATAGCTTCATATTTCTTCAAGAACCTATGCGAGGCTAACAATTTGAATTATGTCAGAGAAATTGCGATTTTCTCTATCAAAATTTATTTTGAATGATGTTGTTGGTTCTATGTTTTGCAATGGGTTTGAGCGTTTTTGAGTGGTTTGAGTGAGTGTTTGGAATGAATGATTGGAGCGCTGAGTGAGCGATTTATAATGGTAATGATTGAGGTGAATGTCAATTTCACGATGTTTATTAACTGTATGACTTCATAGTAGAAATACTCAATTTGCTTCTTAGATACACTGACACGATATCGTGATCTAGTGAAACTTTATCAATGTAAATGTCAAAATTTAGACCTGACCTATTTTTCAGGATGTACACACGTTTTCAAATGCTGGCAGAGAAAAGGCCATTCGATGCAATGAAGATCTATCGAATGGGTCCGATTCCCGGGAGGCACATTAACTAGCAAATTGTCTTTCGGATGAGACGTTAAACCGAAGTTCAGTGTAATGGTGCATCACAACGAGTACGTTAAAAAACGTTCTCAGCAGTAGTTTCGTTGTAACATGATGAGTGCCAGCACTGTAGTTGTACATTACTCACGGGAAAATATCACGTGTCTTGAAACGTGACTTGGCCATGTTCCAAGGGGCGTGCCCTGTGAGTGTTGTATAACCAGTGACTGGGTATAAAAGAGGCTGCTTTCCGCCGCGAGTGAGGAGAGGAGACCGGAGATTAGAGACGAGAGAGAGAGCGCGAGACAGGTTACTCGGTCGGAGTGTAAATATGTAAATAAATCCAATAATGTAGCTGATAAACGGACTTCGTTGTTATTAACTATTTGCCCTACCTCCTTTGCTCTCGCCGTCGCTGTACTACATGACGCTTTTGTGGTGCCGTTTAGACCAGGATCTGGGTTGAATTGAACTGAACTGTTCCTGCTATAGTTTTGCTGTGCTGAAATTGTGACTGGTGGAATTCGAGAACCGTAAGTTGTCAATTTTGCATATTCTTTCGCGTAGGCATGGCAGAATTATTAGAGATCGCAAGATCTGTTGAGGGACAGATCAAGAACTTAACAACGGCAGTGGGGGCCCAGGGGGTGGCGAAGATAGTAAATATTTTCGATGGCTCTGATCCGAAGCAATTCAAACAATGGATCAAGAGCATAGAAAAGTATGCAACACTGACAGGAGTTACAGAAGATTCTGTTAAATACATTGCATATCAGGCATGCAGTGGCCCTGTCAGTGACTTTTTAAAACGTTATTACGAGCAGAATATAGGACATAACTGGGATCAAGCAAAGACAGAATTACGACTTAGGTTTGGTGAGGTTGTTGACCAGCAACATGCATTGTTACTTTTACGACGGGTTAAACAAAAATCGGGGGAATCAATTCAAGTTTATGCTGAGAGATTGTTAACTCTCGCTGAGGACGCATTCGACGGACCTGATCAGATGCAACGACATCTGGTGGGATATTTTATTGACGGACTAGCACAGGACTATATGAAAATGAAAGTTATGCGTGATAGTCCGCCGACGTTTAATGAAGCTGTAAGGATCGCCACGGGTGAACAAAATTTGCGAAAAAGATTTTCCCTTAGGTTAGGACAACAAAATGCGCAAGCTAGAGAAGAGACACCTATGGAAATAGGTCACTCACGATCTAAGTTGTTGAAATGCCATTATTGTAAGAAATTAGGGCACGTCATAAAAGACTGTCGACTGCGAAAAGCCAGTATAAATGCTACTTCCGAAAAGCCAAAATATCAAAGAAATATGGAAAACGTTAAATGCTATGCGTGTGGGAAATTTGGACACATTGCTAGAAATTGTCCAGGGAAGCAAACACAAAATAACTCTTTAAACTCAAATGCTTCCCACATGTAGAAGCCGGTGTGGGAAGAAAATCAGAAGACAAACTGAAGGCAAAATGTTTGAAAAAGAATAAACATACTAAAAGGAAATGTATTCAAATTAATTCAGTTAACAAAGGACCTAATTCTCTTCTTATCAAATTACAAAAACAAAAATATAGAGCTCTTTTAGATTCGGGCGCTGAGGTATCTTTGATTCATAGTCGTGTTTATAATGCATTAAAAATAAAACCTAGGTTACAAAAACATAAATTAGACTTAACAACCGCTGGAAATACTCCACTTCACATTGATGGTTTAGCAGAAATTGAGTTTATGTTAGGAGGGTTGAAAATGACTCATAAATTCTATGTAGTAAGGGGTCTTAACCGAAATATTATAATAGGACTTGATTGGCTTCAATCACGAGGCGTGCGTGTGTATCATGATTTGGGATGTATCCGGGTCGATGAGTCATACGTTCCTCTTGTAGATGATATTCATATTGCTTCCGTTGCTAGGATGAAACATAAAACCAAGCTTCCTCCACAATCTGCCCATATTTGTCAATGTCAGGTGAGAAAGCACGTGGATCTTCCACCAGGTTATGAGTATGAGATTTCTCCCTTCGAAATAGGTCAAATTGGCAGTGAGCCAGGTTTGTTAATGATGAATTCAATTTCTAAGCTTTCTGATAACAGGAGATTACCCGTTATGCTCGTTAACACCACTAATAAGACCTTATCTTTTAAAGCTGGAACACCTGTTGCTCGTATCAAGCAAATTAATTCAACAGAAATAATGAGTATAGATAAGAATTCTTCGGGCGTGCCAATTAGTGGGAAAAGTCACGGAAATGCTGATAAGAAAATTGACACTAATGAGTTAGATAAGTTAGACGTTCCCCTTGAATTCAAGCCAAAAATAATTAAATTGCTTAACAAAAACGCTGACTTATTCGCAAAAACTGATGCTGATTTGAGTCACACAGATACAGTTAGGATGAAAATAGATACTGGAACTCATGAACCAATTAAACTTAGACCTTATCGTACTCAACTTAATAACAGAAAAATCATAGATCAGGCAGTTGATGAAATGTTAGAATCTAAAATAATTCAACGAAGTAGATCAGCATGGTCATTTCCAGTTGTAATCGTCGATAAGAAAGATGGAACAAAAAGATTTTGCGTTGATTTTCGACAATTGAATAAAATTACAAAGACAAACTCTTACCCTCTTCCCGTTATAGATGACATATTAGCACTGTTAGGCAAGGCTAAGTACTTTTCTTCTCTCGATTTGAAATCAGGGTATTGGCAAGTCAAGATGGCTGAGTGTGACAAGGAAAAGACAGCATTTACTTGTCACAGAGGTCTTTTCGAGTTCAACGTTATGCCCTTCGGGCTTACGAATGCCCCTGCGATCTTCCAAGAGTTAATGAATAGGGTTCTTGAAGGCTTAAGCGATTTTACGACCGCTTATCTAGATGATATATTGATATATTCAAAAAGTTTAGAAGAACATATTCACCATATTCAACAAGTATTTCAACGTCTGCGTGAACACAGTCTACGTTTAAAACTCAAGAAATGTAGTTTTCTGAAAAAAGAAACTAATTACTTAGGATTCGTTATCAATGCTAATGGCATTCAGCCAGAGGAGAAAAAAGTAAATGTAATTAGATCTTTTTCACCTCCAACTAACGTGCGCGAGGTTAGAAGTTTTATAGGTATGTGTAGTTACTATCGAAGATTTATACCACAATTTTCTAGTGTAGCTGAACCTATTATTTCTCTAACTCGGAAATATGCTAAGTTCAAATGGGACTCAAATTGCCAATTAGCTTTTGATAAATTGAAGGACAAATTGTCAGAATTGCCTTTATTATGTTTCCCCGACGTCAATTTACCGTATAAGTTATACACGGACGCAAGCGACAAATGCATTGGTGCATGTCTTACCCAGACTGTTATAGAACAGGGACAAGAAATTGAGCGTCCTATATACTATTTATCACACCGACTGAGTGACACCCAGACTAGATGGGCTGTCAAGGAAAAAGAAGCATATGCAATCTATTACAGTTTGCAAAAGCTGGATCATTACCTCCATAATGCAAAATTCACCGTGTTTTGTGATCATAAACCGTTAAGACATCTTTTGGAGGCTCCGGTCCAGAATAAAAAAGTTTCGTTATGGGCCTTAAGCATTGCTGGTTACGACTGTCAGATTGAGTATCTGCCAGGCACGATGAATTCAGTAGCTGACCTACTTTCGCGTGTACCTCCAAGCTCGCTTAAGAACCAGACTGATGATTCACTTTTGAATGACCCAGATGTTAGTGGTCAAATGTATCAAATAAATGTTCTGAACTCTAATCAGTTCCAGCCAAAAAGTTTCGCAAGATGTAAACCGCATCTTAATGACGAGGTTGAAAAGCCGCTTTTCTATGAGCCACTTGATATGATTATTGAACAAGATAAAGATGACCATTTGAAACAAATTAAACAGGGATTACAAAACGATACATTATCCCCTTCTCTTGCCAAAAAACATCTCGTTCTAGATGGAATTTTGTATTACATCTCATTTTCTGATTCCGATCCAACTCTTCGTCTTTATATTCCCCAGCATCTTCAAACTGATGTTTTGTCTGAATATCATAGATCTTTGGGACATATGGGAATTGATAAAACGTATGATGCAATTAGAGCAAAATATTTCTGGATTAATCTATTCAAAGATGTTGTTCAATATGTTACGTCCTGTTTAGTTTGTCAAACAAGGAGTAATAAAAAGAATAAACCAGCTGTTCAGGAAACTGACACACCTCCTTTTGCGTGGGCAAAATGTGCTGTCGACGTTAGTGGACCATACCCTACTACATTGTCCGGAAACAAGTACATAATCAGTTTTATTGACCTATTTTCTGGTTATCCCGAGGCGTTTGCGTGTCCAGATAAAAGTGCGCAAACGATGGCTCACCTCATTATAGATGAAATTGTACCTCGTTATTCCTGCCCTCTTGAAATATTGTCTGATAACGGTTCTGAAATTGTTAATCAGGTTATTAAAGAGACCTTGGCTGAATTGAATATACACCATGTAACAACGTCCTTTTACCATCCTCAAAGTAATGGTCTGATAGAACGGTATCACAGGACATTAGTTGATGTTATGTCTAAGAAAATGCAAATTGAAAATGCTCAGTGGGATGCATTTTTACCTCATGTACTTTCAGCTATTCGGTTCGGTGTCAATGAATCGACAAAATGTTCGCCTTTCTACCTTTTGTTTAATAGAGAATGTGTTTTGCCAATCGATACGATTTTGAGACCGCGTCGAAAATACCAAGGAGAAGACCCTCATAAAATTTCTTTAGAACAACAACATAAAGCATTTCTCTTAGTTCACCGAAATAGGAAAAAAGCCAAACAAAAACGAAATGAGTACAAAAACCGAAAAGTTGATGACGTCAAACTTCAGGTTGGTGACCCTGTTTATCTCAAAAACCACACTCGTAAAAATAAATTGGACATTAAATGGCGACCTTATTATCGGATAATTGAACAAACTTCACCTGTAACTTTCATTATCAAACATCAATTAGATGGAAGCACGACCAAAGCTCATGCTGAACACCTGCGATTAGCTAATTTAGAGGAATGGCACGTACCTGTAGATAAGTCAGGCCGCCAATTAAGACCAAGTAATTACGTTGTTCCGCCTATTTCGTCTGAAAGCGATAGTTCAGATAGCGAATCATCAACTGACACGATAATTTACGATAAGAGTAAATTAGTGCGTAGGCTGAAACGTCAGCGTTCACAAAGTTCTGATGAATCAGATATACCCCTAGCCGAATTGAGGCAGAGAATAAGGCCACGAAACAAACGTGATTCTGAATCCAATTAGGATAATAATGAGAAAATGATAAGAAGTAATAGCCTTTCAGTTTGTAATCTGTAAGAGATAAGGCTTCCTTCAGTTATAGTTAACTGAGGCATGTTAAAAGGTACCTTCGTTTTGTTTAGACTTTGTTAAACTGATGTTGTTTAACTTTGTTGTGTAAGTAAGTAATGCGTAAATTGTTCTTGTTTTCATTAAAGGAAAGAACAATGGTTAACTTCACGTTTACATTAAGCATTTTGGCAGTAATGTTACACGTTCATGTCAGACAACGTTCGTCGGCCGCGTTCGTTGCTGAAGCGATAGTCATTCGGGACAATGTTATATATTATAAGACAAATGAAGTTAGCACCACTCGGGCAAAATGGCTAGCAACAATTGTTATTGATTTTGAAAATATCCAGGATCTTCTAGCAAGATTAGCTGAAGATCTTAAACGAGTTAAACAAGCATTTAATGTCGTAGAATCAAGTCACTTGAAAGGGACAGAAAATTTCCAACGTACTTTTCAAGGACTAAGGCAAAAAGTTAAGTACTTGCAAGAGGTTGAAAAAGACATAAAGAGTGAATTGTTTCCTCTAATGTCGCTAGCGAATAAGACTCGCAATCGTAGGAGTTTATTGCCATTTGTAGGAGATGCAATGTCATGGTTAATTATTTCGCGGACAAACTTAAGTTTTGCATTGGTATGTAATGGCCTGCATACTGAGGTTCATACTAGGTCGCCCGTTGACGTAATTAAGGTAGACAGTGGTTGTATCGCTTCGAATAAATTCTTTACTTTATCACAACCCTATGTTGTGGGTAAGATAAACATGACTCAGGAACAATACACACAGTTGAAAATCGCAAATTTTACTGATGACGTGGTTTGGAAACCTTTAAAAGAACAATTTCCCAATGTTTCGAAAATTGACATACCAGAACAAATGACGACTATTAATGACATGCCCCTGGACTCGTTACTACGACAATTGCATAATGTACACTATGTAGACGGACATGCAAGGTTTAATTTTTGGTATATTGCTAGTCTTGTGCTAACCCTGGTGGCTGCCTCTGTTGTTGTAATTCGCTATTGTATTATGCCTAGAATTAGAAAATTTCTGCCATATTGCTTATGTAAAAGGTGTGTGAAGCGACAACGACAGGCCGAGGATTCGACAGAAGTTGAACTCCAAACAATGGGGATCGATGGGAAGGAACCATCAACCGCGGCA
Source organism: Fragum whitleyi (assembly GCA_948146395.1). Classification (NCBI taxonomy): domain Eukaryota; kingdom Metazoa; phylum Mollusca; class Bivalvia; order Cardiida; family Cardiidae; genus Fragum; species Fragum whitleyi. Next base: position 59,745,952 of record OX411546.1, read on the forward strand.
GTGTCGAATACCGACCGAAGGATACCAACACTGTATCCATACCTGTTAACCGCCGATGAAAGAGTTAATTAGTTACCAAAAACTGTAGATAGAGGAATGATAAAACAATCTTAGTAATTTCATGGAAACCGCCAAACCAATAATTGGACGAAAACAAGTTGATAAGAACCCTAATGAGGAACGATAAAAAATAATTGCCTTGTAAACTTACCTATATTACTTAGAAACTTTGAAAGCAACTCACTTATATTTGTACCTTCGACTTGAACAGTACTAGAAATAAATAATACAAAATAAATACAATGGATAATAAAAGTGAGAAGATGTTTCACACAGTATCTGAACTAGTGGAGCGGGTTATACGAAACAACATCTATAGCAACATCCCCGATCGATACATTGGACATTTGTCGGTGGAAATAACTGACGCCGTTCTTAAATTAATTAAATCTAAACAGAATGACGATCAGCGTTTGGACGAGGACACTGATGACTGCGTGGTGGTTGGATACACAAAAGGGTATGCAGATTTAGACATGCCACACCAAGAACACCAGACAGTCTCGCAACTTTGAGACAAGATGAACGCGCATCGTCACACGAACAGAATGACGAATGTTGGGACGATCAGTGTGAGCCGTGCCAACAGGACAACGACGAGTGTTGGGACGATCAGTGTGTGAACCAGCAGGACACTAGCACGCATTAGTGACTTTGACTTTCGCTTTATGTTATGTTTGTTTTTTTTAAAGTGAATAAAGTCAGGACATAAGTAATTCAAGGTAGGGTTAGATTAATATTTCGTTGCTAGGTTTTTAAATAAGTTCAAATGCAGTTGTTAAGGTTTTAAATTAAACTAAAGGTTTTACATTGCTATTGTTAAGATTTCATTTTGCAAATTAGGTTTTAAATAATTTCTCAAGTTAGGCTTCTAATAAGTTCCATTTCAATTAATGTTAATTATGTTATTCCATGTATGGGCATCACTCCTCTGTTGATATAGTATAGTCACGATTCTAGTTCATTAGCAAGTGATGTGGATTACACCCGGACAGCCATACAACTATTTAAATGCAATGATTGTTCTATTGATGTGTTTTATCATGTTTTATTATTGATTTGTTAATTTGTTAATTTGTAAAAATGGTTTACAAATTTCAAAAAGAAAGGGGCGGATGTAACATGATGAGTGCCAGCACTGTAGTTGTACATTACTCACGGGAAAATATCACGTGTCTTGAAACGTGACTTGGCCATGTTCCAAGGGGCGTGCCCTGTGAGTGTTGTATAACCAGTGACTGGGTATAAAAGAGGCTGCTTTCCGCCGCGAGTGAGGAGAGGAGACCGGAGATTAGAGACGAGAGAGAGAGCGCGAGACAGGTTACTCGGTCGGAGTGTAAATATGTAAATAAATCCAATAATGTAGCTGATAAACGGACTTTGTTGTTGTTTACTATTTGCCTACCTCCTTCGCTCTCGCCGCCGCTGTATTACATCGTCCTGTATCCTTGCACTATCCCCCGTAAGAACAAACCGTCTTCTGGGGGCGTCGCATGTATTGGCATATGATACGGTAGAACGCTAAATAAACGGAAATGCACAAATCTCTAAAAAGTACATCTGTTGTATGATTTTGGAATGCTTGCAGAATATATTTAATTGAATGAGAGAAAAGAGCTATATTTTCTATGAAATAAAAAAGAGATAATATTGTTTTTTTTTTCCTATAACTAGATCCAATATTACCTGATAAAAGGGGGTATGATGGACTAATTGATATCAGGTCACTTGATCACGTGAGGGCTTTATCATGTCACCTGGTCACGTGACCAGTCGGGTGTTCTTTTGCGGCTGTGGGGTCTGGAAAAAGAGTCCCCCCTAATACATTTTCTTCTTGTTTATTTGAGTGACGATTCTCAGAAAATTATTTCTAATCAAATCGTGACCATATCGACGACGTAGTACATGTCTGATGGCGAAATCTTTAAAATTGTGGCGATGCTCAACTTTGGTGTATTTTTATGCATTATCGGGATTGTTTCAACGCAGATTTCATTCGCTCGAGGAGGATTTCGGATATAGTACTTTGCATCTTATCTCAATCTATGTCAGTCCTCTGATTAAGAGTAAGGAAGGCATTGAATTGAGGTTTGCTTTAAGCTACGTGACAACAAAACTTGAGAATCAAGTGAACGGTTGAGATGGCGATTGAAAAGAAAATCACCCGATTAACATCTTAGACATTAAGGTTGTAAGTATCGCTTTTAATCTTCTTTTGTTGTTAAATATTTTCTTACTACCTTACCATTATCGAATTCTTTACCCGTAAGCGATCAACTTACCCAATCAACCATTCTCCCTTATGATGAGCAGCCTCGGTATGGGGAATCGGGATTAGGTTAAATTTTGTATATAAATATCTAAAAGACTTTGAAAAAAATACAGACAAAAAAAGAATAGATGATAAGTTATTTGAGATGGAAACGTTTATCGGGCTTGGCTGCGGAATTCATATCTGGTTCGCCTACGGCTCGCCAGATAAATTCCTACACCCTGCCCGATAAACTATCCCATCTCGATTCATCAACCATTATTTATATATATCTCTTATTTCGTTAAAAATGGAAGAAATTATTGACATGGCTTTCTTTTCTATATATTTCCTCCCTTCAATATAAATAATACAATCAATGTCCTACAGGTGTTTGTGTTTATTTTTAACGGACAAAAGCGAAGTCCTCGTCAGCTATTGAATATAGATCTACAATGTTTTGATTTGTTTAAGTAATGATTATGATGATGATGATAATAATAATAATAATAATATCCTTATTTAAAGAAGGTTGCTTATTAAGCTACCACCATTCAAACAATACAATGAAGAACTTATTTACATTTACATTTAGGCCTCGTAAAAGAATTCAATATAAAATGGAACAAGCGAAGAAAGATTGACAAGATGTTCATAATGTTAATAATGATCTGCTGATAATGGTTTACAACTTTTCATTTTCATATCTATTAGGAAACAAGTTCTTACAACTTAAAATAGCCCTATCGATTCTGCTTCCTGGAAAATTCACCAGTTTTCGCGCCGAATGTGGGGGCCAATGAAAATGCGATAGCCGCTCCCGGGAGTCGAACTCAGGACCTTTGGGTCAAGAGGCCGACGCTCTACTTGAAGACCACGGACACCACACCTTTGCATTTAAATTCGCCCCACAATCAATTTTAAGATGTTATTTACAGTACCATGATATGTTCTTTAATTTCTTGAAATGGGATCACAAAAATTAGTCATAAAATTCTAAATGACCCCGTTGAGCATTCTTACCCACGAAATCCACATAAATTATATATACGAGTACATGTGCATATATGCATAACTTTACATGTATCTGATACAGTTAGTTACATCGTGAAATTGACATTCATCTCAATCAAAACCATTCTAAATCACTCAATCTGCGCTCCATCCACTCATTCCAAACACTCACTCAAATCGATCAAAAACGCTCCAAACTCACTGAAAAACATATAGCAACAACTTCGTTCAAAATAAAAATAGCTGGGAAAAAAGTCAGGATTTCACTCAATTAATTGAAATTGTAAGCGTCTGATTAGATCTTGAGGAAATAGGAAGCTATTTATAGAACATATCGGCTACTTTTTAAAGGGAGGAAATTAATATTGCTAGTTTTGTTCATCCTGAACAAATTTTCCAATATTGATTTACATCCCATTAAACTCACTCAAAACTCGCTCCACAGAGACATTCAATTTCATTCCAAAATCGTTCCAAAATCATTCTTTTTGTCTATTTAACGATGTTGTTAAGTGTACCCTAAAATTCGGAACATGCGTGTCTTTTGACATTTTACAAATCTAATCCTTTTGAACTCGAATTGATGAAATAAAACGGAATGTAATTACAGGTTGAAAAAGCGAGTTGATTTTTTCAATTTGTTAAAATTCGAAAAACTCAATTCATCGTCTTTCTGTGAAGATACAGTAAAACCTTTGTTAAGCGACTACCACAGAAAAAAAGCGCTCGTTTATGAGAATTACATCTGAATGTATTTTTTCAAAATAAATAAATCTTTTTTGGTTGCAGATCTTGATTGTCGCATGATTCTTTTTAAAAAATGTACTGACGCTTTAAAATCGTCTCATTGAGACAATTCTAATGTCTTCCAACACCCCAGGATTTCATCATAAACATCTTTTAGTTAAGGAATGTCCACTTTTCAGAGATTTTACTTACAGTCAATGGAATTTTAGTAATGGCCGGTTAATAAAGCAGACGCTTGATAGAAATGGTCGCTTGAGCAATTTGGAATGTATACAGTTAATAACATCGTGAAATTGACAAGTTGAATGACTTTAAAATGAATTGGGAATGAAATTCAATGAGTGTGTCCAGCGAGTTTAAAGTGAAATTAAAGGGAGATAACCCAATATCGCTAATTTCGTTCTTGATGAACAATATTAGAGATATTTAATACCTCCCTTCAATAAAATATGCATATAAATTCTTAATTGCTTCCTATTTCTTCAAGAACCAATAAGACGCTAACAGTTTAAGTTGTGTCAGTGAATTCGTAATTTTTTTTCCATATATTTTTATTTCAAATACAGCTGTTGGTAGTTTACTTTTAAGTCATTATGGAGCGTTTTTGAGCGATTTGAGTGAATGTTTTGAATGCGTGAATGGAGCGTTGAGTGAGTGATTTAGAATGGTTTTGATTTAGATGAATGTCAATTTCACGATGTTGTCATTTTGCTTAATTCACTTTGCGACGTACAACGGAAAGAAAACCGGCCTTTGAGGCAAATGTTCAATTAAGAATATTCCTTTTATGTTAAATATGGTGCTTCTTGTCTCGGCGAAGTAATAACCATTTAGCAAGATGTTTCTATATCGGGAATTAAATTATGGATCGACGAAAATTCGTTGTCCCTACATTGTATAGGTCAATATCTGTCAATGGTCTTATCTGTTCACAAGTACATTTAATATAGAAATTGATTTAGACAATATTGAAGGTAAAGGAACGTTCGTAGATGGCTGGTACGTGATAAACTGCATTATACGATTGTTTGCAAAAATTTATATCAAACCAAACGGTTTAAACTGTGCATTTTTATAAATACAATTTTCTTCGAAATCAACAACAACAGAAACAACAACAATAAAAAAAAAACAGAAAAAACATGTAATTACAAACCAAACTGGAAGTACATGAAAGCCTCTTCCGCATTTCTTCTTTTTCTTCTTATGTTATCTTGAATATGTGTTAATATGTGTTATATTCATCCGTGATGTACCCGTTGTTCAAGTGTGATGTAAATATGTTCATGTTATTGTATCGATGGTGAGCGGCAGTCGTTCAAGTCGAATAATAAAGAATGTTGTATTGAGATAAAAGTCAAGAACAAGACCATAAGAATAATTTGGAAATTATAAAATTGAACGGATGAGAGGAGCAAGTTTTGAATGAATTTAAAGGAAGGAAATAAAAAAAATTCCAAACTTTCGTTAGCCATATTATCTTACATTCCTTAAAAATATACTTACATTTCTATCTGTGTGTCTTCACGAACCCTACAGACATTTTGAAATCAATACCAGTCGATAAAATCGTTTGATGTTTTGATCGAATTTGACGAAACGTTGATCGTTTTGAAAGACTTTGGATTTTTTCTCTCTCTTCTTTCTTATTTTTGACCTAAATTACCTAATTGAGTGATTGTTGTTTGGATTTTGGGAGCTTAGTGAATGGTATAGAACTACTTTGATCGGATTTTGATTGAAGAAAAAGGCAATTTAACGAAGTTTTTAATTGTATGCTAATTTGGCTCCAGCTAACATGCGATTTGGCGTTCCTTTTATAAGAAGTTATATTGTGATTTGTTGAGTTCGGTGTTGAGTTTGGTACCATTGAATCTGAAATGTTATTAAGTTAAGCGGTCGATTATTGAACATCAGCTTTACTTTGATAGATTCAACTTCCCTTGTTATAGGTCAGACCCACCCGATTTTTGGCCTTCTTTGTTCTATATAAAATTGCTGCTCAACTTTCAGATGCTGCAGCGCATTCCACAAACAACTGCTTATATATTACGTCATCAGCGCTTCATCTACATTCATTGTTCTATCATTAGAGACAAAAAACTGAGTCTTTCAGCTTCAAGTTTTTGGCAATTGAAGCCAGAGTAAAGGAACTGTCTTTTCCCACCTATGAAGATGACAGTTAGTTATTCCTCCCGGAAAGGAAACGGTGCACAAAAAAATATCGAACCAAGTATTATATAAAAGAAGCGATGCCAAAACAAGCAAATAGCAAAAAATCAAATAAATATACATATGAATCACTGTTCTCCACTTAAAAATGCCACTTTCGATCCGCACTATTTTTTTTTCTTTAAGATCTACTTTTATGGTACAATGACATCCGGAAGTAAAATCCAGTGAGGTCACTCCTATTTTGACATTGACCTTGATATCAGCAAGTGATTATTGGTTGGATCCGCAATAATGCTTAACATGATTTTTATATCTTATACGGTGTTGAAGTGAGGGGAAAAAGTTATGAGTACAGAGATACAGACTGGTGGACAAGCGAAAGATTGAGAGACATGCGGACATCAATTAATAATAAGCCCAGATTGGTTGGACATTGTTATGTATGTATGAATGTAATATGTATAATGTTTTTTTTTTCCGTGTCTATTTTTAGAATTAGTCTGGAAATGTCCGATCCCTTGACTGTTAGGTAAACATGTATGTAGAATATTTTAGATATTTCTAGAAAGGACTTTTGGAGAGTGATTCAGACTCATATGGATCTAAAATTAAAACTTTAGGATTAATCATTCAAGGTATTGTAATTTGTTTTTATATTAATTTCATATTGTCAATAATTCCGTTATTATTGTCAATAAATATAGTTAATTGTAATGTTTGTTGCTGGCTTCTTTGTTCTTGTTACATTGGCACGTAACAACATGCGGTTTCATAAAAGATACAAGCACGTGACGGTTTAATTTGTCTAAGGGGTGATAACGGTTTCGAGTTCGATGTGACGTCGGTTATAAAGAGTATATACGTGTGACTGGGGAATGCGAAAAGTATTGCTCCTAAACAGAATGCAAAGGCTGACTATGGCCGAAACTTTTCACATTATACACTGTACTAATTTTCTGAATGTAGTTTGAACACTATGCCTTTCAGAGAAAGAATCGTTGAATTGAGACGTCTGTTGTAACTCTACAAGATACGATTTTGCTTAAGTACTTTTCGGTGGTTTATCGAAAAATAACGATAGATTATCACTTAATAATCTCACCGCAAAAGCAGTGAAATTATCAAAAACTTACACTCTGCTTTTGTGCATTTCATCCTATCTCACGTCATCGATTCGGGGCGAAATAAGTGACGTCACAATGAACGTTGCATAGCAAACACGTACAAAATGACGCCCTTTACAAAAATATGCCCTAGAAATATCACATTTTGTCTCATTTTTGCAATAGAGAAATAGAATAATCGTTTAGATATTTCATTTCGTGAAAAACAAAAGCCATATTTTCACGAGTGGTGGAGCCACGAGTGAAAATATAGCTTTTGTCGTTCAATCAATGAATATAAATCGATCTTACACTGAAACAAACGATTATCCTCTATCTATTTCCAATATGTATTTACAGCATCTCCCGATGGTCCCTTTTTTCGTGACAGATTACAATTAAAAAGTGATGAATGGAGTATCTTGACTTGAGTCAAAATTCAAGATGGTTATATAGGCGAGAGGGCGCGTTACTAGGGTACTTCGAAGTGGGAATGTCAACGAAAGATAAATTATAGAATCAATAGGGACTCGGAAATGAAATGATCCGTCAGTGAACTAGATCTAGATCAAACAAGAAACCCTTATCATATTGCCAACTTAACTTATTACCTTTGCATATGTTGGGAAAAAAAGAAAAATGTCATACAGTTAACAACATCGTGAAATTGACAAGTTGAATGATTATGGAATGATTGAGGAATGAATTTGAATGAATATGTGGTGCGACGTTTGAGTGAATTTAAAAAAAAAACATAATCCAGTATTGCAAATTTTGTTCAGAATTAACTAAATAAGCAATATTGATTACCTCCCTTTAATAAAATATGCATACAATTTCTAATGATAGCTTGCTAAATCCTAAAACGCTAACAATTTGAATTATGACAGTGAAATCGCCATTTTTCTGTTTCTAAATTTATTTTGAACGAAGTTGTTGATTCTTAATTTTTTACAATGGGTTTGGGCGTTTTTGAATGGTTTGAGTGAGTGTTTGGAATGAATGAATGGATCGCTGAGTGATCGATTAAGAATGGTTTTGATTGAGGAGAAAGCCAATTTCACGATGTAACTAACAGTACTAATTTTCTAATGTAGTTTGAACACTATCCTTTCAGAGAAAGAATCGTTGAATTGAGACGTCTGTTGTAGCTCTACAAGAAACGATTTTTCTTTAGTGCTTTTCGGTGGTTTATCGAGAAATAACGGCAGATTAGCACTTGATAATATCACCGAAAAAGCAGTGAAATTATTTAAAACTTACACCCTGCTTTTATACATTTCATCCTATCTAACGTTATCGATACGGGGCGAAATAAGTGACGTCACAATGAACGTTGCATAGCAATCACGTGCAAAATGACGCGTTTTATGAAAATATGTCCTAGAAAATTCACATTTTGTCTCATATTGCAATAAAGAAATAGAATGATCGTTTGTTTTCGAGTAAGATCGATTAATATTTCATTTCGTGAACAACAAAGGCTATACCTTCACTCGTGGCTCCACCACTCGTGAAAATATAGCTTTTGTTGATCACTCCATGAATATAAATCGATTTTACACTGAAACAAACGATAATCCTCTATCTATTTCGAATATTTATTAACAGCTTCTAACAGCTTCGTGACAGATTACTGTTATAAAGTGGTGAATGGGGTATCTTGACTTGAATCAAAATTCAAGATGGCTATATAGGCGAAAGGGCGTGTTACTAGGGTACTTCGAAGTGGGAATGTCAACGAAAGATAAATTATAGAATCAATAGGGACTCGGAAATGAAATGATCTGTCAGTGAACTTGATCAAGATCAAACAAGAAACCCTTACCATATTGCCAACTTAACTTACAGTTAGTTACATCCTGAAATTGACATTTATTTCAATGAAAACCATTCTAAAGCGCTCATTCAGCGCTCCATTCATTCATAACAAACACTCACTCAAACCATTCAAAAACGCTCAAACCCATTGAAAAATATAGATTTAAACGTAATTCAAAATAATTTTGAAAAGAGAAAAATCGCGATTTAACTGACATAATTCAAATTGTAAGCGTCTATTCGGTTTTTGAAGAAATATGAAGCTATCCATATAACTTGTATGCATATTTTATTAAAGGGAGGTAATAAATATCGCCAATTTAGTTCATCCTAAACAAAATTTGCGAATTTGATTACCTCCCATGAAATTCACTCGAAACTCGCTCCACACACTCATTCATTTTCATTCCAAAATCATTACAAAATCATTCACCGTGTCTATTTCACGATGTTGCTATCTGTATTACCTTTGTCCATGTTGGAAAAAAAAAGAAACATGTCATAGTTTGTTGGTGTCCAGAAAGTTATAAATAACCGTTGTATGAAGTAGAAGAGTGTTAGAAAGGGAAAGAAATACACGCGATTGTTCGTTTTCCTAAGTATACATCATTACATGTATATCTTTTTTATCAGTGAATCTTTATGAATATTTTGTTCTCTTAAAGTAATTAATAATTTCAAAACATTTAAATCTCGTTGGTAATTATCTTCCTGAAGCAAATTATCCCAATTGTATGTGGTCTTAGGGAATACAAGGTCCCATGTTTGATTCCCGACGATGGCACTCGCCTTCCCAACTATTTGTCTTTCACCAATGGAGGCTAGGCAAAGATGTAATGGTACAGTTAATTACATCGTAAAATTGACATTTAATTCCATCAAAACCATTCTAAATCGCTCACCTGAAGCGCTCCATTCATTCATTCCAGACACTTTCTCAAACCATTAAAAACGAACCCGCCGAAAAAAAAACAACAACTTCGTTCAAAATAAAAATAGCTGGGGAAAAAAATCGGGATTTCACTTATTTAATTAAAATTGTAAGCGTCTGGTGGGTTCTTGAAGAAATAGGGAGCTATCTATAGAACTTGTATGTATATTTTGTTAAAGGGAGGTAATCAATATTGCTAATTTTGTTCAACAAAATTTGCAATCCTGGATTACCTCAATACATTCACTCAAAAGTCGCTCCACACATTCATTCAATTTCATTCCTAAATCCTTCCATAATCATTGACATTGTCATTTTCTCGATGTTGTTAGCTGTAGTAATACGTGCCAATGTAACAAGAACAAATAAGTCAGCAACAAACTTTGCAATAAACAATATTTATTGACAATAATAACAGAATTATTGACAATATAAAAGAAATACAAAAAACAAATTACAATTCCTTGAATGTTTAATCTTAAAGCTTTAATTTTCAGATCCAATTGACTTAAGTTTCTAACAGTCAAGGGATCGTAAATTTCTAGACTAATTAAAAAAAAAGACTTGTGAAAAACCATTTATACATAACACTTTCCCCCTTGAAAGACAAAAGAAAGGTTTATGAAATAAATTTTTCTTTTTTGCATTATCTCTATCATATACAATGATAATATACTTCACATAATTTATAATATCATGATTCGCTGAAACATATAGGTACATCTAGCATGAAAATACAAACAATTTTCATCAAAAGAAATGAAAAAGATATATATATGGAAACATATAGACATACATATATATAAAAATAGTGAAATGTAACTGTTAAATGCAATTTGAGAATTAAAGATAAGACTTTTCAAAATTTTAGACTCTTGACAGAGCATCTGGATTAATGTTGTCTTTTCCTTTAATGTGTCTTACATCAAGATTAAGTTCTAGAAGTGACAAACTCCACCTCAAAAATCTCTGGTTCTTACTTTTAAGGTTGAGAAGAAAACTTAAGGGATTGTGATCACTGAATACAACTTTAGGAGAAGCTGCAGATGTTAAATTAACTTCAAAATGTTGGATTGCCAAAATCAGAGCAAGGCATTCTTTTTCAATGGCGGAGTAGTTTTTCTGATGCTTGTTTAATTTTTTTTGAAAAATAACACACTGGATGATCAATACCGTCATCGCCTCCTTGCAAAAGAGCAGCACCAATACCTAAATCACATGCATCAACAGCTAATTTGAAACATTTGTCAAAATCAGGTGCTGAAAGAACTGGTGTGCCATTTAGTATGGGTTTAAAACGATCAAAGGCAACTTGACAGTTATCATTCCATTTAAACTTAACGTTTTTCTTTAATAAGTTTGTTAAAGGTTAAGCAATTATAGAACAATTCTTACAAAACTTTCTATAGTAGCCAGCCATACCAGAAATCGCATCAATTGCTTTTTAGTAGCAGGCACAGGAAACTCAGAGATAGTATTGACCTTAGATTCTTAAGGTTTAACTTGACCCCGTCCCACAAGAAGTCCGAAGAAAGTAACAGTAGAATGACAAAATTCTGTTTTTCCAAGATTAACGGTCACTTTTGCATCACTGCGACGGTCGAAAATTTGTTTGATTCTTTGAAGGTGGTCACTCAATGTGTCTGTTTAGATGATGACGTCGTCGATGTATGCGTCACAGCCATCTAAGCCAGCTATAAACATATCTACAAGCCACTGAAACGTCGCTGGAGATTGTTCAATCCAAATGGCATAACTTTGCACTGGTACAGACCAGTTGGAGTATCAAAAGCTGATAATTCTTTAGCCCTATCAGAGAGCGGAACTTGCCAGAAGTCTTTGAGAAGGTCAAATTTGGTGACATATTTAAAATTACCGACTTTGTCAATGCAGTCATCAATTCTTGGTATTGGAAAAAGTCAGTTTTTGTCACAGAGTTCACTTCTCGATAGTCAGTTCACATTCTGTATGTTCCATTTGGCTTTGGAACTTATATAAATGGTGAACTGTAATTACTTTGGCTAGGTTCAATGAAATCCTTCTCCAATAAGTAATTCACTTCGTCTTGGAGGGATTTTGTTTCACTGGATTCATTCTGTAAGGATATTGTTTTATTGGTTGAGAATCTTCTACAATGGAATCATGATATAATTTATTAGTTCTTGTGGGGATGTCAGGAAACAAGTGTTCACATTCATTAATCAACTGTTTCAGCTCTTCTCGTTGAGATGGCTCGAAATGTGAAGTTTGTCGTCAAGATTCTTTAGTATTTCAGAGTTCTCAAGTTTAGGTGGACCAGGATCAGATTTTCCACTAAAGTCTGATCTAACTTCTAATTCAATCACATTTGATTCTTGCGGGACAGTTTTTACAACTGTAACTGGTTTTGAAATAGAACTATCTCTGTCAAAATATTTTTTTTAAAAAATAATCACATGGCACTTTGTTTATTTTATTGCCTTCCAGGACTATTGAATATATAATTCAAATAACTTGTTTTCTTATAAATAGTAAACGGGCCATAATATCATGCCTGTAAGGGTCGGCCAGGTATTGGCAAAAGAGCAAAGACTTTATCACCTTGTTCAAATGTCCTATCAACTCTATGCGTGTCATGTCATGCCTTCATTTTGCTATGAGATAATTTGAGATTTGACCTAGCAACCTCATATGTCATAGGCAGTTCATTTCTAAAGTCAGAAACATACTGTAACAAGTTCAATCATCAGCAAGAAATTTCTCTTTTAAGAGTGTTAATGGCTCACGAAAAGAATGATCAGAATGATCAAAAACTAGCTCAAAGGTGCTAAAGCCAAGAGATTCTTGAACAGATTCTCTGACTGCAAATAATGGCAAATGAATATCTTCGTCCCATTTTTTTCTCAGTATCAAAAAAATATAAGCTTATCATATTCTTAAGGGTCTGATGAAATCTCTTTAAAGCACCTTGACTTTCAGGGTGATAAGCAGATGACCGATATTGTTTGATACCTAATTCATGCATAACCTGTTGGAATATGCCTGACATGAAGTTTGTCCTTGAACAGACTGAACTGATTTTGGAAGCCAAACAAAAGTAAAGAATTTGACATGAGCCTTAATAATTGACTTTGACTTAATGTTTCTGAAAGGAATTGCTTCTGGGAAGTGAGTAGAAGCACACGTAATTGTCAACAGATATTCAGAACCTGACTTAATTTTCGGTAAAGGACCAACGCAGTCTATTATTATCCGACTGACAGGTTCATCAAAAGCTGGAATGGGTTGTAGCCTTGCTTTTGGAATGACTTCGTTAGGTTGCTCTACCATTTGACAAGTGTGGCAACTTTAACAAAATTTGGAAACGTACGATTTACGTCCAGGCCAAAAAATGAGTTATAATCTTGTGATAAGTCTTATTTACACCTAAATGACCAGACATTGGACTTTCTAAGTTTTGCATGGCGATATGACTTTGGAACAATAATTTGGTGATGAACAGCCCAATCATCATCTGGTTGGACATCAAATGGTCACCATTTTCTCATCAGAATACCATTCTTTTCATAGTAACAAACAGGATTCTGAGACATTCCTTTTTCGGGTAATGTCCTATCAATTACCTTTGAAATCTCAGGATCATTTTGCTGTTCCTGGATTAGCCGCAACTTTGAATGCGTTTCATGACCTTGGAGATGACTGACAAAATTTTTACGAGTCTGTCTGAGTATCAGTCACACTAATATTAAAAGACTTTTTAATCTTGTCATTGCAATATTGACCAACAAAAGTATCTGGTAAGTCAATATCATTTGAATTTTTTCAGGGAAGCTTTTTTAGCCCTACCCCGAGTTACAGCACGTGAAGGGTAACAATCAGGCATTTCCTGCAAAATAGGATCATCTGTTTGACCTACAAGAGTGTGTAAGTTACTAGAGGATTAACAACAACCTTATCTCCAGCTAAGTCATTACCTAGCAATAAATGTACACCTTTAAATGGTAAAGAATGTTTAACAGCAACAACCACAGAACCAGTAACCAAATCTGAGGACAAATTAACCTTATGAAGTGGAACATTTATAACACCACACTCTACACCCTGAATAAGGACACTAGAACCAGACGAGGTTATCTCTGAAAAAGGCAGAACATCTGCTAAAATAAGAGATTGAGAAGCTCTTGGGTCTCGTAAAACTTTAATAGGGGTAGGTGGGCATATATCACCTGAAAGTGATACAAAACCATCCGGCATGAGATGTTCAAAAATCTCCATACAGGAATCAGAATTTGGATCTGTCTTAACATTGAATTTAATTCAAAAGAAGCCTGTGATTTAGGCTGAAGGCTTATGAGCCCTGTAGGTTTGGCTGCAGCCAGTCCCTTCTTCCTTTTTAATCTAAAACATTTCTGAAATAAGGTGAGCTTGTTTTTAACAACAAGTACAATGTACTTGAGATAAGGGAATTTGAAGATTGATTTCACCAGTAGACTTTGGTTTAGGTGAATTCGATTGACTAGACATGCTAGATGAATCACAAGACACATATTTATTTTGGGGATGAGAGGAAGCAAATTATGCTTTATTTACGAAATGGTTTTGAGTGTAAGGTAGTAATCATCAGCGTAACGAGCTGCTTCATGTATAGGTGCAACATTTTTTCATCTAATTGTGACTTAATATCAGATTGAATGCAATTTTTGAATTGTTCAATTGCTATAAGTTGTCTAAGATTATCATAATTTTGGTCTATTTTCTAAGAATAGCACCATCTGTCAAATAATTTTTCTGCGTTTCGTGCAAATTTAACGTGAGTCTGGCCAGATTCTTTTCTACAACTTCTAAATTGTTGCCTGTATTCTTCTGGAACCAGCTCATAACCTTTGTGAATGGGTTCTTTTACAGTGTCATAATCATTGCTTTGTTCTTTTTTAAGTTGCGAATAAATATTGCGAGCTTTTCCTATCAAGAAACTTTGAAGAAGTAAGGTCCAGTGCTCCTCTGGCCATTTTAAGTTATCTGCAACTTTTTCAAAATGTTCGATATATGTATCAACTTCGTTTTCATGAAATGGAGGAACAAGCCTAAAATGTTTTGTTACATCAAAATGGTCATTATATATATATCTGGGCTGATTTGCTCTATTGTTTTAATCTTAATTGAAATTCTCGTTCTATTTCTCGCTCTCGCTCTCGCTCTCTGCTCTTTCTTCTCTTTCCCTTTCTCTTTCTTCTCTTTCCCTCTCTCTTTCTATTTCTCGTTCTCTCTCTTCTCTTTCTCGTTCTCTCTCTTCTCTTTTTCGCTCTTCGTTTTCTCTTTGAAATTTCCTTTCTCTTTCTTTTTCTTCAATTTCTCTCTGTGCTCTTTCTTTTTCAATTTCTAATTTCTTTTCTTGAAATTTTCTCACTTCTCTCTCCTTTTCTATTTCCAATTCCTTCTCTCATTCTTGACGTTTTAACAGTTCAAGCTCTCTTGAGCTTGCAACTGATGGAACATTAACAATGAGAGACAGAGCCTTTTCATTGAAAAATGTCCTCATCAACAAAATATTGAACCAAAGTATTCTTAATTTCATGCTTTCGCAATGGGGACTTGACTTCTTTTAATTCATAATACTTGGCATGATTTAGCAAATCAGGCTTTTTACCCAAATTTGATAGCTCCACGTAAGGTTGTTTCGTAATTTTTTTAAGTCCAAAGACATGGCACTTAGCTTGTTGCTGGGTTCAAATAAGAATGTAAGATTTTCATTAATAATAGTGAAAGAACACTCTAAATTTATTAAAATTGAAATTTAAAATTAATTTCTAAAATGATTTTGAACAGCAGATTTAAATCAAAACTTTGTTTGATTTGTTTTGTTTTGTTTGTTTGCTTGTTTGTCTGGTGTTCGTATCTACGGCCGAGCCCCCAAATTCTGTTACGTGCCAATGTAACAAAGAAGCCAGCAACAAACTTTTACAATTAACAATATCTATTGCAATAATAACAGTATTATTGACAATATAAAATTAATACAAGAAACTAATTACAATACCTTGAATGTTTAATCCTAAAGTTTTAATTTTCAGATCCAATTGAATTAAGTTCCTGGTCCACAAATTATAAGTCAAATAATATCCGAATTTAAAATTAAACACACTTTTAAACACATTTTAAGATAACGAGAAATCCCCTTTTAGTTTAGCACAGTACTACTAAATGAGACCATTAGTCTAAACCAAGTGAAACAAGAATGCTGTAGGAATCCCTTTATATAATACCATAGAACAATCTAGCATAGCACAGAACATTAGAAGATTCTAGAGTTTGAATCATTTTCTAAAAGTCCTTTCTAGAAAGAACTAAAACATTCTACATACATGTTTCCCTTATAGTCAAGGGATCGGAAATTTCCAGACTAATTCTGAAAATAGGCACGGGAAAAACCATTTATACATAACAGTAGTACTTGTGTGATAAATACACGGAGTCCTTTGATATGCGCTCCGGCCGCCTCGATATAACTGAAAAATTGTTTAATGCAACGTAAAACCCCATTCAAACAAACAAACAAAATGTAAAATGTACCTTTTATTTTTAGAAATGTTACATAACATTAAAAATGACCACCTGGATGGTTTCCCCAATTAAGACCAAATGGAAAAAAATCTTATAAGTGATGTACTGGGAAGTACCGTTGTAGGTGAATGCATTTTTATATTAATCAACAAGTACGTACGTGTTGGTTACATAATGAAATTGACATTCACATCAATCATAACATTTCTAAAACACTCACTCAGCGCTCCATTCAATCTTTCCAAACACTCACTCAAACCATTCAAAATCGCTCAAACCCGTTGAAAAACATAGAATCAACAATGTCATTCAAAATAAATTTTGATAGAGAAAAATCGCGTTTCACTGATATAATTCAAATTGTTAGCGTCTATTTGCTTCTTGAAGAAATAGGAAGCTATCTATAGAACCTGTAAGCATACTTAAAAGGGGATAATCATCCTGAACAAAATTTGCGATATAAGATTACATCCCATTAAATTCACTCAAAACTCGCTCCACACACTCATTCAATTTCATTCCAAAATCATTCCAAAATCATTCACCCTGTCAATTTCACGATGTTGTTACCACGTATACAAATTTATAAAACAAGCACATTATTTGGTTTGATACATTCGTGTAACCAAATTAATTTTCTGGAACTGAAGAACGCAACACCGTGTATCTGAACGTTATGTACACCATTTTACGTCGTGAGATTGAAATAACTCCGTTGAATATTTTTGATATTACACGGGTGGTATTACACTAGTGGAATATCTATGCAAATGAGCTAAAAGTGAATAGCAGTGCTAATTTGTGACGTACATTGTGACATTATAAGTTTCACGGGACGAAAATAAAATGTTTCAAGATTTTTGAAGTTTTTTCCCCAAAATCGGGTCATGTTATAAATAGAAAATAGAATTTGTGCTCATAAAATACAGAATTTATTTAACCTGTCATCTAAAACAGATTATAAACTCGACACAGCCTCGTTTTTTTTTATCTGTTTATAGATGACTCGTTTAATAAATTCGGTATTCCATGTCCACTCATTCAATATCCTCTATTTTGAACATTCAGTTATATTATGGTCACATAGACTTTATTTTGGCTTTTGGGTTCATAGTTACAAGGCTGGATAACTGAGATGCCTTGCCCTAGGATATGTACAATGTCTTAACATTAACCATTTTGTCAGGCCCGATCGTTAGTTCAAAGCCAATGCCTACAATAAATATTTCTCTCTGTCTTGAATTTGGTTCTATTAGACGTCGCGCACGGTAATGCTTAACATTGGAAATCGTACGTCTCCCGTCAAATTCAATCTGCTTTTTCTTCCAATCCTAAAAGCCGATTTCTATGTTCTTTATACCAAATGAACAACAAGAAGGTATACTTTTAAAGAATATTCGTTAGGTGAATTGGGGTAAATCAAATTCTCGTTAAATAAAGTTTCTTTGTCACAAAAACTCTTAAATTACGTCTGTAAAACGTAACAAATTATGTGTTGGTGGATTTCCTTTAGACCCTTAAAATGCGTAAAATAGTTCGCGAAAAATGTCGAGAATGTTTATATTTTCACGACAAGGTTCATTAACTTAAAATATGAACTAGGACGTCTGTCAGAGAAATAAGAAACAATTTATAGAGATTTATTTAACAATTCAAAAGTTGTAAAACGTCAAATTTTAGCAAAAAATCTGCGTGAAATTTCACAAAGTTTTCTCAATATCTTTATCAATAATTGGTACAACTTTGTGAAATTTCAAAATAAAAACATTATTTTTTTCTAGTTTTCGATAATGTGGTCCAAAATAAAAAATACATAATATACAACAAAATAAAAAGTGAAAATCGGTGTGGACACAATTTCTACATTACGCGAATTTTATAGCCTGTTTTCAAAATGTTTCGCTGCAGCGTTTCATTATCAAAATGATTACCATAAATCATTTTATATTTTTGAAATATTATTTTTTCTTACAATCACCAGGAAAAACTTCGAATAGATACATTTGAAAATGTCAAACATATTAAGATATGTTTGTGTGGACATACTTTTCAGAAACGTTTGTTTTTTAACGTCTTACGTTATTACATTGTGCGCTGTCCTTTTTTGGGCAATCAATGACACAATGATTAAAGCTGATTGATGATAAAATTGCTTCCTGCGGGAAAAAATAAATCTTATCTTACTCGGTATATTACTTATATGCCGGCAATTTAGTATAAATACTAATGGCAAACTCAACATGCAATAAACAAGAAGCGCTTCAGAAAAGTACGTGGTGTAATAAGGTCTAAATAGCAAATCGACGTTACAATATGTTAAGCATTAGCGTGCGCGACCTCGTTCCTTTCCCGATTGCTCATTGTAAGGGAGAAAACCAAAATCCTCTTTGCTTACATCTTTGACGAAGTTACTTCCCTTTTATTCACAGGTTTAAAAAAAAAAAAAGTTTGACAGCATTTACGAATATCACCCGCTTTGCAAGGGTGAATACATGTAAAGCAAGGTAGGTACCATTTGAGTCAGTGCGTGATATTTCCAACAATATCACTCGTGTACGAGGTACAAACGTTAAGCAGCGTAAACAAGGGCACAATGAAATGATTATACACGCTGACTGCCAGAAGAGGGAATAGTGCATGGCGAAGACTCTGGTCAGACTGTGCTGCTGCACAGGCTGGCCAGAAGCTTTGCTTTGCGCACATGTGAAATCGTTGGAAATGTCACGCACTTGCATTTATTAAACGTGTCTCAAACGTTTGGATATTGCCCGCAAGGCTGGTTTGGTAGGTTGCGTAGGTTGATCAGTCGGACCAAGGATGATACCGTATGTATGGTAAACAACAACGTGAAAATGACAAGGTGTAATGATTTTGGATTGAAATTGGTTGGGTGTTATGAATAATTTTTAAGTACAGTTCAAGGTAGGCAATACAATATCGCCAATTTCGTTTAACTTAGACGAAATCATCGATACTTCATTACCTCCCTTTAAAAGGATCTAAGCACATTTTTTTTTTTTTCGAGAACGCCCCAAAATCATCACCAGCTTATAACATGATAAAGATCTGTTCGATTTGAATGACGTTGTAAAAAATTATAAAGGATTTTGGTGACATTTCAACTAATTTTGGACGTTTGTGAATGGTTGGAATTTGTGTGGCAAACGGATGAATGGAGCGTTGGATGGGCGATTCAAAATAGTTTAGAATGAAATGAGAGATAATTTCATAATGTAAACAACTTTACCAATATTGCGCCCCGAAACCGGGATATAATAACTGAAATGTGTCATAAACATCATAAACACAGTTTTGAAATGTTTTATTGAACGACTTTGATAGAAAATTCGCGTTATGCAATAAAACATATTAACGGACAGGTTATTTTGCCGAATTTTCGACTTAATGAAATCTCACAATAATTGCCGGGATTTATCTTTGAAGTGAAGGCATTTAAGGCACAATAAAAGGGTTTAAGCTCGTACGTTTGACGTCCTGACGTCATAAAGAGGCCAACCCCTTCTTAGGGGCAAATTAGCATTTGCGGGTATTTGGAAGATCCGAAAGCAACAGTTTCGTAGTGTCTTTCGGATACTCGTATTATGTACTACTTCAGTGTCGTTTCATCTCAAATATGTGCGCAAAATGTAGCAAATGTCTCTATATGCGAAAAAGTTTCTCTGTTGTGTTTCGATATCATACTTCAATTCATTATGGAAAAAAGATGCGGATAGATTAGAGATTAACATTTATATTGAATTGAAAGTTTTTCCCCACAATGTTTTATTTAATAAATGTTATCTCCCTCCTTCATCAGAGTTTATGTCATATGCAGATATGTAAATAAAACAAGTCTTGAAGAAGAAAAATTAAGCACAGAAGAACCATGAACCTGGATCAAGCATAGGAGTAACACGTGTCTATCCGAGAATAGCCGCCATCCGAGAATATTCTAATAATTTCCGGATTCTTGATGACGTCATGACTTCTACTCTACCGTATGAAATCTCTTTTTTTATGACATATGTCAGCGGGTATTCTAATGTTCAAATTTATAGCGTTAGGCAAAATTTGCAGACATTTTGAAATTGGGACCTTAAATGGCCCGCTGTGTCCGCAATTACCTTAAATGTAGAGTAACTTAATATCACGTGACATCTGTTGAATTGCACAATTTGTCTCCAATCGGCTCTAGCTCTGTCTCATAACGCTGCCTAGTTTTATAACGATGTCCCTTTTTCACCACAATTGGAATCAAAAAGATGCACGCTGTGTCTGCAACAATCCCGGACAACCAAAATTCGTACACGTAGTCCTCCGTCAGATCATACACTAAACCTAGAGATGAAAAGGTAGAAGGTTGAAGTATATTCACAAAACTACGGTTAGAAAGGTTGTACAATGGTAAGTCAATAAATACACGAACACCCCGTATGAATATGCATGGACAAACATGTTGAATATTTGACCAAGAATTGAAATGAACATCGTTTCAAATATTCCTTTTCAAAAAAGGTCTTTCAGACGTTTGGGTTTTCTTTCTACATATTATTGTTGAAATAAAGTATTTTTTGATGACTTACATATTTTTTATTAAGTAAAATATGTTTCGTGAGTTGTCCAGTAAATACGAACGAGTTTTGTATTCAAAATCATGAGAATAAAATATATCAAAAACCGTTCCCAGACATGAAAAGGAATTTGATTCGATTTAATCTAAAATTGATTTTAATCTTAATTTAAATACCTAGAGTTAACTAGAGTTACATGCGCTGTCAAATTACGAGACAAACTCAAAGTTCATCTCTAAGATTTTCTATAAATCATCATGGTACTTTCTTTACAAAAAATTCAAATAGAGACATAATGAAACGAACGAGGTAAACTGTAAGAACTTGATTGACAATATAATCATTTTGATTTGTACTAAAAGGCATTTATGATACTATCTTATAACATTTTGTGAAATATTTTAGAAATGAATAATATACAAATGTAGTGATAATTTATGCCTACCTGCGATGGGTCCAGAGGATAGTGCACCTACTGTTTTAAATGCAAATGTTAAGGCTGCTATATCTACAAACTCGTCCTCATCCACAACATCACGCAACACCAACAAATTTAGCCCTCCAAACACGATAAACGTAAAGCCCGTAGCCGCTAAACACGTAAATATCGTCCACAAAACAGTTAAGAATGAAAGACTGAACATCAGAACACCGCCGGTAAATAACGTTATTGTGTATAGTTTAATAACACCAATCTTACATGGTATGGAATAGATTACTCGTGATACTATGTTACTAATACCAAGGATTAAGAGACCTATACTTGAAGTCTCGACACTAAATCCTTTAGATGTAAGCAGCATCGGTAAATGGACGAACACAGTTGATTCTGGTATTACCGCAAAGTAGAAATGAAGACATGTTAACAATACATGCGGTTTTAGTATCAGAGAATAACGAATAGTTTTTGATGTTGAGTTTGTGGACGGAATAGGAAATAATAAACATGCAAGCACACAACCGTTCAGTGAGAATCCAGCCTGAAGTAGCAGGGCACCCCTCCACCCGTATTCCTCTATGAAATCTGGAAACATATACAAATTTGAATGTTTATTCTGTACATTAAAAATAATTGAGACTTGGAAATAACGCTCCGATTATTCTTGACATTCACAAATTGCAATACGCATATGGTGGATCGAAAGCAGCATTTCAATTTATCGGAATGAAAAAAAACACCTACACACGTAGGGGTTTGTTGGTACACTAGCCGGTACGAAAAAGTCAAAAGACGATTAAACTACGACCATGGGGTATCATTCTTATATCTACCTCATATTAAACGATGAAGTCATAATTAAACTTGTACGTAATCTAAGGGCACTGTTTAAATGGCCATAACTATGCAAACACTGTTGACCATATCTATGCTTAGAATTATAGAATGAATGAAAAGTGTTGGTTATCTTCTTAATGACGTACTCAATGAGTCTTCTGTAAATAAATAACGACGGAACATGGACAAACCTGTGAAAGCTACGGAGTATATAGAAACCCCGATTCCAACACCAACTGACGCCAGATTCTGTGCTGTTCTAATGTAGCGGTCAAAGTAGACGTTGACAGCAGTGTAAAATCCACACACCTGTAGTCCATTACCGATACCTGGATTCAGAAAATATCATTTAGATACATTGTACCTTTTTTAAAAAAAAAAAATTGATATGGTTTGGCAGAGAAAAAAGTCAATTATCAAATAGGCGCCAATGAACTGGGCATATAAAAAGTTCCGCTGTAACAGCGGCTCAATGCATTCATTCGTCAAATTAGATAATGGTTAGGTTACACCATTCGAGGTTAAACATAACACACAATTTCATAACGAAACACGAAGCGTTAATTTTGTGTGAAAACTGATGGTATCAGTTTTGATAAGACTTATCACACTGTATTAAGGAAATTTTATTATGTATATATTTAATGTCGTCGTGAAATTGAAATTCACCTCGGTTAAAACCATTCTAAATCGCTCATCAGCGTTTCAGTCCCTGCATTCAAACCCCATTAGTCCAATCACTAAAACGAAATGGTTTAAAACGACCACAACGTCGTTAATGTCGATTTTATCAACGCGCTTTTTTTATAATCTGTGGCCCGTTTTACTTAACTTCTTGCAGAAAATAATTCTTAGGTCAAAATCACAAATCGGACCTGGTCTTTGTATTCATTGTTAGATTTTGCCTTGCAATATCTCGTTGGAATCGTCTGTAGAAGACGATTCATAAGAGATGATGCATGGCAGAATTCCATATTTAGTTACTACTGTAGAAGCAACTTTGATTTTTGCCTTGCACAAAAAAAAATGATCGTAAGTTATTTAGTAAAAAAGGCCCCGAGGTGGATTTTTAAGCGTCTGTTTGGTCCGTGAAGACACACAAACAATTTATCAAAAGGATAATAACAAAATCGCGTTTTTCGTACAAATTCGACAAAATAAGCGATACTGAAATTCACTCAAAACTCACTTATCGCATTCTTTCAATATTATCCCTTAAGGTAACTGCGGACAGATAAAATGGTCGAATTTTCGACTTTCTCAAAATCTCACAATAATTGCTGAGATCTATAATTTAAATGCGGCCATTAGCTAACACACAATGAAAAGGGTCTGAAGCTCGTCCATTTGACGTCGTGACGTCATTAAGGGGCCAACCCCTTTTCGACCCGCCAAAATCATTATTTGCAAATATTTTCTGAATCAATCCGCCGATTTTTACGTAAAAAGTTTCATTAAGAAAGTCCAAGAACGCCCGAGCTAGTCGTTTAATTTCAGTGCACATTTGAATAGAAGAATAAGCCCGAAACGCTATATATTTCGTGATTTTTTAGATTTGATGTTCCTTTTTTCACTTCATTTTTTGTAATTAAATAGAAATTTATCAAAATTTTGCCCGGTGACCTATGCTGATTTTTTGTTATTTTGTAGCGAAAAGAATATGCTTTGCTTAAATCAAATAAAAATGATATGTCTTCGGGTTAGATTTTTTATAAAATTCGATTTTCCGAAGTTGTCGCAACATTTTTCGCCGAATTTGACGTCGCATCAAAACCATCAGTACTATGCTTATTTAGCGCCAATCTTCGTGTAATAAAACATTTTAAAATATTTGAAATTAAGGTTTATTATAAAAAGTAGGATTCAGAAGTATCAAATCTGAATGTGAATTTAAGAAATACAAAAGTTTACCCAAATTTTCATCCATTTAAATAGACAGCTTTTGTGAACATTTGACGCGACGTTGAAATATCCTTTGATTTGCGATATCTTCGCGGAATCGAATTTTACAAAAAATCTAACCCGACGACACATGGTTTTTATTTCAAAAATCTTCAGCGAAATGGTTTGGCAGCAACATATCTAAATTTCAGCATAGGTCACCGGGCAAATTTTCGAGAAAAAAGGCAATATTTGCAGTAACTGTACTCGAAAACAGAAACGAAGAAGGAATTATTATTTAATACGTTCAAGTTTATTGTATTTCTTACACTTATATCTTCATGTCAATAAAAACATAACATTGGGATTCAAATAACGAAGCAAATGGCGTTTTCAGCATAAAAATCGGTTTATTATTTCCGAAAATAATGGACAATTACTGATTTTGGTCCCTAAAAAAGGGGTCGGCCCCTTGATGACGTCATGACGTCAACTGTACGTTATGAAATTTCATTCTATGCCCGAAATATGAAAGCGGGTACTTCAAAGTTCAGTTTTATCGCATTAAGCATGATTTGAAGACAATTTAGAATTTGGACCTAAAATGGCCCTCTTTGTGTCCGCAGTTACCTTAATCATACACCTTATCAATCTAATGATGTCTCTAACTGCATGAAGGGAAATTAAAAACATATAACCTACATCCAAAGATTCCAAAGAAAATGAAGAGCAAGTAAAAGTTGTTTGGTACCAAACACATCGCAAATCCGAAGCTACTAATTAGGGCTCCACCGAAAGCACATGCTCTGAATCCAAAACGCTTGATGATTGTTCCACCAATAGAGGCTGTAGGCAAGAAAAATATGTAGAAATAACCAAGAGCATCAATTTATTTTAGTTCATACATAATAATTATAATACAGGAATATGTATTGACAATGCTATATACATAAACGGATCTGTCTTAAAGAGATAGAAATGATTCTTGCAGTTCTTTGCATCGACAATGCTCTTGTAAAAACAAAAAAACATGGCATAAAGAGT
Organism: Fragum whitleyi; assembly: GCA_948146395.1. Taxonomy (NCBI): domain Eukaryota; kingdom Metazoa; phylum Mollusca; class Bivalvia; order Cardiida; family Cardiidae; genus Fragum; species Fragum whitleyi. The sequence goes on from OX411546.1 coordinate 59,771,366, forward strand.
CCACCTCTCAAAACTCTACCATTGACCAATTTGCACATCGTAGATTTAATCTTAAAAAGCATTAAGATAAATATTTTCCTCGTTCGTTAAATGGAAGATTGTATGGTAATGGATTCAGCCATTTAAATGCATTCCAATGTTTTGGCCTCTCAAGAAACAATGATACAATTAATTCAATTCAATTCTTTATTTTAAGTATTTAGTCCTCTTTATTCATAATACACATTTTCCATGTACAGAGATAGAATTGGTATGAAAATATCTATCATATCATTTTATAATATATATATATTTATATATATATATATACAATAAAAGCAAACTACTTTTGACTCGAGCATATGCCTTTGGTCATTGGATATATTTGTCATGTGAGATAAATCGTTTTGCTGATCAATTAGATTATATGTATTAATGAATTGTAATGTATATATGTATATAAAAACATCAATTTTGCAATTGTTATATTTTTTTTATCTTGAACTTGAATAAAAAAAAAGATCAGAGTAGGATAGAATGTGTTAAAGCATAACGTCTTTCACTCAAACGAATTAACAAGGAACTTTAATACCCTTTGAACGTCGTTTTATCTTTAGGAGCTAATATTCTGTAGAACAAATTGTTACCTCTCTTGTTTAAACAAAACTATAAAACAATGTGGAATTACAAACTTGCTTGAAACATATTTGTGTCCATCTACATGTTTAGTGATTTCTACGAAAAACGATAGCATGTTCACGTTAACGTGGATTAAAAATCGTCACCAGTATCGCCTTATTTCTGTTTTATTGACTTCAATATGCTCTTCTCATCGTCAATAGACCTTGTTTAATTGTTTCATACCACCTACTTTGAATTGCATATAAACAGCAAGTTTTTTGTCTAACTTGGTGTAAATTTAGGTAACGGTAAACAATAAGCTTTTCTGACTACTGAACAATTTTATTTATCTCTAACAGGCCATGCAAGTAACATTTAATATCCCAACCAAGGAGTTTGAGATCTGACAATTCAAGTCTAAAGAAAGGGACTCCTTGGAAAAATGTGAAATGTTTTATATCAGCGAAAGTACAACCCCCCCCCCCCCCCCCCCGACATGACAGCATCTTCGACATGTAGAGCTCGAAACCAATCGATAAAACAAAACATGTATGAAAGAAAGGGAATTAGGACATCCGCCATTTTCTAAGTCTTTTGGTGAATTGGTGACTTGATTGTCTGTAGAACAAACTAAAAATATAATCGCTGCAAATTACGCTTTTTCACGCAAAGTTTTCGCAAGACAATGGAAACAACAACGACGAGGACAACACAAAGGCTATAGCAATACCTCGGGGTTTCTCTGAAAACAGCAAAGCTGAAAATGCTGCTTTGTACCACCTTTAGTATAGTTTCAGTTAGTGTCTCTACCGATCATAAGTTAAAGCAAATTTTGAAGTTTTTATCATTGATGAGTAGCCTTGACCAACGAACTTGACATTGTTATGTATGTGACTGTCCTGTCACAAGCAATTCACATGTGAAATTTCAATGTTCTATGACCTAGCAATCCAAAGTTACGGCTAATATAGTTTTTGATAAAAATAATTGACCTAGAAAAATGCGATTGAACTTGACTGATGACCTTGAACTTGGTACAAACAGAAAGGCTTTGTCTCAGGCACTCATTATGTGAATTGTGAAGCCTATCACTTACCTTTATAAAGAAATGGCCAATTTTACACTTTAGTATTTTTTCACAAATTTGACTGATGACCATGAACTTGATACAAACAGAAAGGCTTTGTCCCAGGCACTCGTTATGTGAAATATGACGGCCCTATCACTTACCATTCAAAAGTAATGGCCAATTTTACACTTTTATATTTTTTCACAAATTAGACCTTGAAAAATGCTATTGTTTCATACTAGACAAAATGTTATAATTAATTGGGATGATAAAAAATGTACAGATACGATTCTTTTTATTTCTATAAAAATATATATGGTATTTGTTGAATTTTGTTCTTGAACCTCATCTTTTACAATAAGGAAAAGGGTAATTTATTTTTGGTTTTATATCTGAATGGAGATAGTGGAGAACTCTGTAAACAAACACAGGACATTCTGTTTTGTCGCTTGACATCTTTGTACTCACCATTTTTATTGCAATGTTATGCTTTGACGATGACAATATGTCACCTATCGAGAAAAATAAGAGAAATATTAAAAAAAAATACATATATATAAATAGATAAATAAAATAAATAAATAAATAATATGAAAAAGAATTTTACAAATTAAAAATCATTAACACTATTTTCATTATTGTCTTTATTTTGCTTATTTTAAATAAGTCTTATAAGCCCAAAAGAATGACTTATTTTCCCGATTTTTCAAATGAAAAAATAAAATTCCGTTCCTTTAATTCATTCATATTCTCAACAGACCTTAAATCTTCCTCGGTCGCATTCCTGGGGGGGAAAATAAGGCACCAAATACACAAGGTGACATATTATCATCGGGGAAAACTGAGATATTTTGTTTATATTTCATGACCTTTTGTTACATATAAACTCTGCGAACATTGAACCAAAAAGCAATAGAAAAAGATTTTATAATTTATAGACTCGAAACCAATAGACTGGATGCCTAATTAATCTTGCCGCTACGAAAAAATAAGCTACAAAATTATTGAAATATATTGTTTTAGTGTCAATGCCTTTAGGCCATTCTGAATTGTCTAAAAGTACACACATTTCCAAATCTAAAAGAATGACATTGATCTAAACTGATGACCTTGAACTTGAAACCACCAGAAAGTGCTTGTCCAAGGCAATCATCATGTGAAATATGAAGGCCATATCCCTTAGCATTCAATAGTAATCACAAAATGTTACAAAGTTATCGCACGACGAGAACAACGACGACGACGCCAATGCTAAAGCAATACCTAGGGTTTTCTCCGAAAACATCTTAGCTGAAATTTAAGTAGAACTTACTACCAAGAAACCATCCAACAAACGACATTGAACACAGCCACGACGTCGCCACGCTAGAAACGTCAAATGTAGATCGGAAGTAGGCATAGTATAAGCCAGATGTTTGCACACCACCACCAATAACCTGATCCAAAAATAAGAAATATTCAGGAAATGAATAAAAAAATTTCAAGATATTCTACCGGTAAAGGCGCGAATTTATGAAACTTATCATCGACATTAGCTGAAGACAATGATGTAAAAATCGCGTCCATAAGACGGTGTCCTAGCGTTTCAATATCATACCTTTGTATACGGTGTATAGGAAACGTTGTTATACGGTATATAGGAAACGTTGTTATATTTACAAATACTTCAATATTGCCACAAAAGATGTCCGCACCGCAATAAAAAAGGATTTTAACCAAATGAGTCTACCGTCGGAAAGATTCCAAAATTTCTCATTGGTTACAAACTCAGTTCCAAAAGATTGTGTGTACGTTTAAAATTCGAATAGCTCAAAACTTACACTATGTACGAACAGTCGCAAAATTTTGCGTGACAAACCTCGAAACTATAGACTTTCGATATTTTGATAAATAAAGCACACGGCATTGATTTATTTTCGGCTGAAAAGAATATTTAATTTTGAGTGATTTGCCTGAGCACGCTACAATTGATGAACACTTATTCTAGAATAGCTTTAAGGTTAATTCTTGTGTCCTACCTTGCAATCAAATTAAATCTTACTGACAATTGTACACTATACAATAACCTAGTTTGACCAACAAGTTTCATATTTATGCAGAAATATACCATGTGCGAAGAAAACTCTCCACAAAATTTAATCAGCATTCATGATCCAAATCTTATGAAATCTGTTTGCACGTCCTCTCTTTAAGCCCAAAAAGTATTGCAAAAAGCCATTTTTTTTTGTCTGTCGTTGCCGGATCATTAACGTAGCGATTGCTAACGTCGAAACGGATGTAACGTCTGTATGTAAACTCAGGCTTCTTTTTGGAAATGATAGGGAGTCGCTAGGCAAACTCGGAAATGCCATATAAGCAAATATCTCCTACTAGAGAAGAAAAAATTAGGAAGGCAAATCTCAATACCCTGCGCGATGGCCATGAGTCCGTAGTAAACGCATCTTTATCGAACTGGAACGATATACCTTTTTTCTAGCGGGTCATATCTTAAATATGTGATTGTTTTTATAAGCAAAACTTCCCCCAACTTTGCAAACAATAAGGAAAATGAGAAAAAATGAAAGTGCTCACTTTCTTTTGATTTCAGTATAATTTACCACTTACCTGTGACAAAAATGCTGCTCCACATACAATTATTGACCAAGGACCATCTTTTCTCAATATACTCATGTTGACATCCACCTGGTAAAATCATTCCCTGTTGCCGAGAATATAAATAAAAACATTCGCGTGTGATGCTGTAGCTACTGATATTCTTATATTTTATAATGAGTTATTTTTACGCGAAAGGTACACAGCTAATTTCCCATTTGAAGCACGTGTAAACCTCACTGTTTCAGCAACAAAAGAGAACACGTGCAGATAAATTGGGTCACTCGTGTCGTGCACTTGTTTATTTCTTGTATTAGCAATTCTACTATTGCTTGTACAAGGGTGGCCAATAACAGTACACTTATATACTGTACCCGAATTTGGTACAAAACTTTGATTGTTGCACTCCTAGTTTTGCTTTCGAAGTTGAATTATCTGGTCAAAATGCTTTTAACTGGTACATCTATTTTGCAATTCGTAGAGGCAATAATGATTATTAAGTTCTTTCTGCTTTCTTTCTAAATTTGTCCGTTTCAAAAAGAGCACTTCATGAAAGAACTGGGTTGAGAGGGAAGTCTGATGATCATCGCTTCCAATGGCGGCACAGAATCAGTCTTGTCTCCCGGATTGATACCCGTTGCGAACGTGTGAGTACTGTGTGTGTATATCCGTTTATTTATTATCGCCACCAAATCATATGCCCATATGAGCGACGCCCCCCAGAAGGCAGTTAGATGTAAGTGTTGGATGGATTAGTATACACATGACGAAAGTAATGCTTAGATCTGCCATGGTTCTTTAACGCGCTAAATGTAGAGCAATGTCGGTTTCCCTTCTCAGCCGAAGTACAATTAGTTCGTCAGCGTGACAGCCAGGGAATGAAATCGGACCCACGGTATCGACCTTTTTTTCATTTTGAAGTTAGATGCTCTACCGATTTGACTTCTCGAGTTGACAAATGTTAGTAATGGTATTCTGATTTGTTCTTTTACTAACTTGCAAGGTTGGGTATCATGTTTGCATCATGAACGCAGAGCTGATTTGCATGTCTGTATAAAACAATTAGTTTTGCAAAATCTTCACTATTATCGAGTCTGATTGCAATGTTTTCAGTGTTTTTTTTTTTCATGAGTATACATATATATATATCTATGATATCGATATATCTAAACGCTTGAATTCACTATATCCGTCAAAACATAATTAAAGAAGTCGGAAGGCATACACCGACTAGACTTTCGCAGTGATCCTTTCCCTCATTTTAAAGTGTTGACCCATCACGCTAAAATGCGAAAAATATTGGCTATGGACTTACTGAGGGGATTTCTTGCGTCAAAAAAAATGTTCGCACTTTGGTGATTTTCTGGCCATTTGTTTAAACACATTTTATTGATGAAATGTTTTTATATAACAATTTGTCAAATCAAACTGATTAGGGCGAAAGTCAAGCTTTTTAAGTTTTTTACTATAAGGATTTCCAAAGATAAGCAGACGTGTTTTAGATATATTGAATAAGAAAATATATATAGATAAACCGTTCTGATGTTATTTAACCAATGCATTGCCATTACATCTCACACATTTGATGAGATGGAATAACTACGGCGTTAACCATTCTACCTTTCCGTGTAAGATTTTATTGAAATACGACTCGCGTTTTATCTCTACTGGAACCAATATCTTTATATCTCCAATTCTCCCCCCTATTGGTATTTTATCTTTTGCAACTTAATCACTTTATTATAGTCCATTGCCATTGTTGTCATCCGATTATATTGCATATAGGTAAAAACAAAGACGGCGTAATACAAAAACGCAGACATTGGTAGAAATCTCGGATAATAATATCAAAAGCGAAATCAACATTTTGATAATTATGAAGAACAATCTAAAAGAAAATGTCCACAAGCCGATGCTGATGAGCTTGGTCGGTAACGTTCTGCTTAACATACATTTGGAAGTGGGTTACGTATACATGTATCGGCGAACTATTTTTTGTATCGAATTTGGAATGTACGTACACCGAAATAATTTCAAGCCAAAATTGGTTTTTTTTTAGCCGAGGAACAAAGATAACAACTTTGATTTCCCTCCATTCAAACGGTAAATGCTTATCAAACTAAAAAACGCTAGCTCAATAAATCAATCAATTGCATGTAATATATCTAATTCAATTTGTGTATAGCCTAAAATCCAGGGGCCAGTTTCGTCAAAACATTTAAGACGTATTTTTGTCATACTGATGACTTTAAAACAGTTACAATAACAATCACTTTACATAGATATTGATAGATTGGTGATACGTGATTTTTATCCTAAATTTGTAATAACCCATCGGTAAGACAAAAAGTGTCTTAAATGTTTTGATGAAACTGGCCCCAGGAGCCCACAACTCCAAGATCACGAGAATCGATTGATTGAATGAGTTTAAAACCGCTATCAACATTTTTCAGTTCAATCGCGGCGGCCGGAGTACCTAACAATGGATTCCCGATATTTCTCTCACCAGTGCAACTACCACATCCTTTCGTAGCCTCCAGCTGCTATCTCACATAGGACTACGATTATCAACCCATTGGTGAGAGACAAATAGTCGGAAAGAAAGAGTGCCGCTGTCGGGGATCGAACTCGGGTTCTCTAGATTGACAGTCAGACGCACATCAACTGCGCTACGAGGTCGGCTTCCAAACTAAGAAGTCAATGAAATAAATTCATATACCTTACATTGATCTATGTATCCAAAGTACTAATATTTTTTCACTGTTTAAAATTCTTCCAATATTTAATGCAACATATTTGAAAACATAATATACCACGCTCATAGTACAGATCGTTAATCAGTGCTACATGTATATATGTAATAACTATACCCTTTTTCTGCAACTAACGTTGAGTGTGACCTGTCAAGCGAAAAGACAAAATGTTACTGGTGCGTAACGTTTCGACCCACAGAATGTGCAGTCTGACAAGGGTAGAATCTCTGAAGTTTTTATTTTTTCCGACTCATTCTACTTTACTTTACAACCATTTTTTACCGGTACCTTTAGTTGGCTTCTGTTTGAAACGTTGAGTATGTTACGGAGTTCACTGGCGGTAACATTTTTTCCGACGAACCACGTATTCAAATGTATAAAATATTTCTTATGTACTTTTTTAACAATGGAAATTATAAACATGCCATTGCTTGTTTGCTTTATTTACTTGTATTGTACTTTACAATATATAACAATGACTTTTCAATTTAATATATAGTCATACAGTCCAGTGGTCAAGATGAGATATTTAAACTTAGGAACATCGTAAAATTTACACACATTCCATGCAAAAACCATTCAAAAAAAGTTCATACCTATCATTGAATGTCATTACGAAACCATTTAGCAAAAAAATAATACAGTTATATAGTAGTAATATCGCGAAATTTACATTCCGATCAAAACCATTCAAAAACGCTTGATTCATTCATTCAATGTCATTCCGAAATCACTCTACACAATTTTACGATGTTTAAACTATATCCGTAAAGACTAGGACAGATAAAATGACAACCTTAAATTGACATTCTATTCTACCAAAATCGTTCCATAACGCTTGATCTGCGAGCTATTCAATTTATCCAAACACTCACTAAAACTCTCTCCAATCACTCAAAACCGCTCTGAAATAGTTGTAAAATGACTGTAGAGTTGGATACATCGTGAATTTTACAAGTTTTGTGATTTTGGAATGATTTTTCAATAAAATTTAATGAGGTTGTGGAACGAATTTAAAATGACATTTAAGAATGGTAATCCAATTTTGCTAATTCCGTTCAGAAACGACAAAATTAGCAATACTTTTTATCGCCTTAATAATTTGCGAATTTGTCTGTCTTCATTATCCGGTCTGCAGCTTTGAAATCCACATCAGCCAAAATACTGATTTGATTAAATTGATCTTTTTCGAATCGCTTTTAACGATTTCGGGGCGTTTTTGAGTTGGTGTTTGGAATGAATGAATGAATGAAGCGCTGGCTGAGTTATTTAGAATCGTCCAAAACGAGTAGCATTTCACTCAGATTGATTATATGATTGCACGATTTTAACCTGCCCTGTGTTCAGGATGTAAAAGCGTTTCGCGAGCGCTTTTACACGATACCCCGCTTTGTACATACGTGCAAAGCGGGTATCATTTCGAAAGCGCTTCGCTAACATTTTCATCCTGAACGCATGGCAGGTGTGTATCTTAATGCCTCTGATTGGCACGTGAGGACAAACAAACAAAGAGTATATTGTTTCTTGAAAGCCGTTCAATTTCATTCCGAATCGGAAAAAAGATTATATATATATATTATATAACTTCCCTTAGACCTATACGTAGTGCATTAGTAAACATTGCAGGAAGTATAGTTCCGCAAGAAAGAGTGAGGTCCGAGAAACCTGTATCTCATATCATTTTCAATGTAAAATTGATCTTTGATCACTCACTTGAAATTGCAGGTCTATACCGATGTAATTTTTTAAGGGAAACAACTCTAGAATTTGACCAGTTATCCCTCTTACAAGTGTTCTGTATTAAACATCACTGTGTATATGTTGCAAAGTTTTTATAGCTGCAATGAATAGTAGAAGAATGAATCTATAATATCTTAGAGAAAAAAAATAGATGTAACTTATACATTCTACCCTACCTTTATGCTTAAACATGCACCAATCACATTTGGCATTGCTGGGCTGATGACCTTTTAATTTCACATATTAAGGGTTCAGCGCAGGAATGTACTAAGTGTAAATACAATATATGGACACTTGGGGCAGTCTTGCACGGAACCATCGATGTTTTTTTCTGATAATATTTAAACCACTTGGTTTTGTATCGGACTGCATGTTACATGCAGTCTGACTGTTCTGATCTTTGACAGCTATTTATATCATGCCTGTAATAAGCTAATATATTTGGAGATGTTAAATCAGAACTCTGTACGTAGATAGGTTATATCGAATTCATTTGATTTTATAACACATCTGTTTTCTTTCACGCATTCCCAGTTGCTCACTGAAACATGTGCGTGCATGTGAGTTATTACCAGTATTTTATCATAATTATGGCAAACGATCAATATGCATGTACATGGTTTAAGAAAAAAGATTGCACGTGTATGTTCAAAAATATATATCTCTTGTTGTATATATTTAAGTGACTTATAGGCCCAACGTGGCAGGGTGTTATTTGTAATTGTATATAGATAGTATGTAAAACACAATGGGCCAACTTATTTCTCGCCCGCTTTCGCGTCGGGTGTAGACTGGTGTCAATGTCGAATATCAGAATAGCCTATTCTAGGCTATTCTGATAGTCGATATGTGGACCAGTCTAGAGCTGGTATCCCGCTTTTTGAGAGATAATCTGATGTTGCGGGCAACAGTACCCGCCCAGGCTTAGAAATAAGTTGGCCCTAAGTCACTAGAATAAAATTTACTTACTTACTTACATAGTTACTAACTTACTTATTTCCCTTTGTCCGTCCTTCGGTGATTCTCTAATCTTATTTCAAACTGGTACGAACGCTTCAAAAAATGGAGGGGGTATTTCTTAATGGGGCCTAGTTTCTTACAGTCATATTGCGGCAGCTCGATCACCTAACGATCAGTTCCTGGTATTCTCAGATAGACATAGACATATTTTATTCAAGTATTTAGGCCATCGGCCCATGAAACAACATAATTACAAAGCATTGTTAACAAGAGTGACATAATTATTAACAGAGACAAGATTTTCCATTTGTCAAGAAATTTGTTGTTAATAAAGAATTTATTCACAATATTCAGGAAATAGATATACTATATCATTACTACAATTGCTATAGTTCTTAAAATGAGAAAAAATATATATATTTAGTTTAATTACGAAAGTTCTTGTAACATTTCTTTTCTGAGAGCAAATGCTTCAAGGAGATATCTTGAGACTGCATAAATGGTGTCAATATTATTTAGCTTTAAGATATAATAAAATTTGGAAATAGTCCTATCTCTTAACCAATAAGTATAAAAGTTTTTTGATCTAAGTTTTTCATAAGCTTGACATATAGAGAAAAAATGATACTCGTCCTCGATAACGTGAATATTATCAATTTTACAAATCGGACAAAATCTATATTCTCGATCTATACCTAGGTGTCTACCTCTTTCAATCATTAATTCATGAGAAGAGCATCTAAAATTAGCCAAAGTCTTAAGAAGTGTGTACGGAAGACTAGTGCTGAGATAAAACTCGGGTTCTAGCAATGATTTGAAAAATTTATAGTGACTTGCTTTTGATGAATCACCAACACCACTGTATCATTTCTGTGTAAAACAATATATTAATCTATGTTTAAAAACTTTCAAAAAATTCTCTGTCATCGCCGACGTCATGAAAGATCCATACGTGTCCAAAACCATATGTAAATAGAATATTTTTTATTTGAGATAAAAACTACTAATGCTTCTTTTCCTAGCTACCAGATTCTATCCCACATAGATTTACGATTATCAACCCATTACCGTCGTCGGGAATCGAAACTGTGACCTATTGAATGATAATCTGACGCGTGCTAACTGCGCTTTGACAAGGGCATTAGTAGTGTCAGATTACCCATCAAAACGACATCATTTACTGCCCCTATCAAACTCGAACTGGTAGTATCTTCAATGGTTATACTATGTATTGAATTAAAATATATAAAATGCCGACTTTATCAAATGAGGCATCTATAAACAGATAAATTCGAGGTTATACCGAGCCTTTATCCGTTTTAGATGACGAGCTGAATAGTTCTTGTAATTTACAAACAGTAATTTGTTCTAATAATGAAATGTCTCAAATTTTGCTATAAACCATGGAAATTCTCAAAATTTGTGTATAGATTATTTATTCCGCGTTTTGGTAAAACGCTAAAATCACAAGCGTTATGACGTCATTTTCATGGTTCGAAATTGCGTTGCTATACGCTTTTTGGATATTTTAATACCAACGTTACATTCAGTAGAGGTCTGGGTAAAACTTGGAATATTTAAGAATAAAAACAGAAACTATAAAGGTAGTGGACCCATAATAGATCTGCAACATTTTGGAACTCATGATCTTTCACAATGTTGACCGAGGCCTCCTTATGAGGGTCACAAGAAAACCTGTTTAACACTGTTAAAGTTCATTACTTCCAAGACGTTGCAAAACTATTACGGGTCCCGTACCTAAACAGCATTTTAAAAGTAAATATGTGACCCGTCACGCAAAAGTTACCATCTGGGTAGTGCGTGAAGTATCGACCCAGTCGGGCAGCTCGGACTGCGAGGACTGACTAGGGTCAAAACGTTTCACATTTTGCTTTTCTTCTGAATCTAGAGCTATTAATCTACAAACTTGTCAAAGAATAAATCGGACCCTATCCATTTTCATTTTTTTTCATTTTTTAACAGAGTTCCAAGATTGTTCCATTTTGCCTGACTGGATACATAAATGAAAGGAGCCAATTTTTATGAGATAATAACCAGCCTTTTTGTCAATAACAGACATAGGCAAATAGCTTGTTCCTATTATTATGTCATGAATCACGCTTATATATATATATATATATATATATTTATTTCACCATTTTCGTATTTAGACCAAATTATGAAATTAAAAAAAAAACACCTAAATTTTGCAAAAGCCCCATATTCAAAGGATGTTGACATGGAAACGGTGAGATCAAAAAACACGTTTGCAAATTTTCTCTCTCTAAATTTTACATCAGTTTTAATTGGTCCCTACGTCTGTCCAGACTTTCATCAAAATTGGAGATAAAGTATGTCAAAAGATATTGAGTGATCACACATACATGATGTGCTAAATCTGTTTAACATAATATTCTAAAATGATCTAATAGGCAACAGTGAGATTCGGTCAGGTTTTTCAAAACATCTTGAAAGCACAAACGACAGGCGAGAAAAGAGTAACAGGAAGTAAAATCGTAAAATTGAAATTCACCACGATCAAAACCTTTCTAAAACGCTCGATAATTGTTCCATTAAATGTATTCGAACCAATCACCACAAAACGCTCCAAAATTGCTTTTAAATAGCTTCGAAATGGTTTTAAGCGATCAATAATTTGGTTATGTCGATTAGATTATTGCGCTTCTATAGTATCTGGTGTGAATCTTAAGCGCATTATCAGTTGACGTGAAGACAAACAACCAGAATAAGTACTTATATTCTATTACCTCCCTTGGAATTCATTCAAATTTCACTCATCGTACTCAATTAGTTTAATTCATAAATCATTACGAAATTAGACCTTGTTAATTTCACGATGTTTTTAACTGAAACTGAGATGTAGACTGGTTATATTCTTGTCGTCTACATGTTTAGTAAGAAGCATCATGAAATTGACATTCCTTTCGATCAAAACCATTCTAAATCGCTCTCTCATCCATCCATTCATTCATTCCTAACACTCACTCCAGTCAGTTTAATGGGGTGCAAATCGAGCGATTTGGAATGGTTTTTGTCGTGGTGAATGTTAATCATACGGTGCTACTAACTGTAGTCATGGTGCAATGGTCTTTTTTCATAATTTTCCACGTCTTCTTATTTCATTGTTTGGGTTGTTTTGTCTCTATTCCCTTGATTACCAGCAATCTTCTTTCTATCTTTCGAAGGTATTTTCCTCCTCCTCAGTCGGAGCACTGCCTGCCTGTAAGCATCCAATCTAGTTGAAACCTTGTAGAAAAGATAAAATCTTCATGCAAAGCACTAGATATATACTTTTTGAAATATTGAGATACTTTTTTGGTGGAAGAAAACAGTACAACATAAGTTAAAAGAATATTTTTTTTATCATTTATAGAAAAGAATAAACATATTTGTATCATACATGTACTAGTTTGACATATTATATTAACAGATAAGATATTGTGTTAAAAGAAATTGATGAAAAAGAATGAATTTAGACTTCAATATGATGATTGGTAATCATTATATCATGTTTTTGGAATTTTGAGTCTTCTGGGTGATAACACTGTACGTATATCTATTACTTAGTATTCATTTTAATGAGTTCTTGATTAAAGAAACTATTGTAACGAGTGTTTTAATCATTATCATCGCATGATACCGGTAAAGCTGGTTTGTTAGGTTTGAGCTTTTTTAACTGCTTTAATCTTCTGTGTGAATTCTAGAGCATAGGATTCTGGTATGATGTTCTAATTTGTTTTAAAGTTTCTTATTTCGGGGGATCTATATTTTTCTTTAAAGAAAGGGCTTTCTTATACCAGTTTTGCAATATCTACTCTGCTATTTATGTGCATATTCTAGAAGGACTGACCAAGATACAAATCTATGATGTCCTTGATCTTATTTACCGAAATTGTTCTAATTTCATTCAGGCATGGGCATTTCGTGAGGATATGTATGTACGTTGTCCTTTTCCATATTGAAGAAAGGACATCTAGGATCATTTGATCTTGCGATTGTCTGCCGTAGATCCGTAGATATAATCTAGTGATAATTTGTGCTTTTATTGTTCTCTTTTTAACCTCGTTTGGGCAGGCCTGTAAGGATTCACAGACAGGGTGAACTATTTCTAGCTTCCTGATGTTACACATGACCATGCTGCTCTTTCGTTTTAAGATCTTGCTGTAGGGTGTAAGTCCATTCTGACTGAACTACATTCCGAACAAGTAGTTTCCATCTATCTTTTGCTAGAAGGCAACTCTTCATACTTTCTAAGCATTGGCGTTTGTGTTCGAATCGAAGAGATTTTTTTCATTAAAGAAGCTTTTGAGATCTTCGATTGTCTCAAGGCTTTGTCTTTCCATCACCTCTTTAATAGTTGCTTTGCTTCCTTGTATAAGTGAGTATACATGTAGTAGTCGTAGCTGTCCTTAATGATGTTCTGATTGCAGAAGGAATGTTCCTGGAAGGGGATATACCACAGCATTCGGTGTGCTTTCAGGGAGAATTTGTAATCTTCAAAGCATTTTCCGATGGAATCTTTTCGGTTATTTATATTTGTTTTTGAGAGATGAAGAACATCTAAGCCTGCTATGATTCTTGGAATCACATAAGTTATACTTGGAAGTTTGTTGCTGTAATTCTGTTTGTTCCATGGCAATCAACTTTTTTAAGGGAGTATAGGGTTCTTCTGGCTGTTTGAATCCTATTCTCTATATTCAAGTTGTTTTCTTAGTTCTTCTCGCGAATGAGTCGAATGAGGTGTGTAGTTTTGTTTGAATGGGTATTTCATTTTGGCCAAGTTTCCCATTTTCTGTATTTCCCATGGTTAATATGTGCAGCAGAGATGCCGTACTCGTCTTCAGCTTTATTTTTGTTTGGACTATCCATTGCTTGTTGTACTGCCTTTAGGTTGAATGTTCGACTTTTTCCCTCTTTAAGACTGGACAGTTTTTTTTATTATCTGGTATGTGTAGGTACAGTTGTCCAGGAAATTGTTGTCGAAGCATTTTTTTTCATTTGTTGTCACTGCTATGTCCTCATAATAGGACATTTGTTTGGATAAGCGTATCTTCCGTGTCGATTCCATTTACTATGATTACATCTGTGTTTGAGTTACTTCCTTCATTTCTGTTTCTTTTTATAAGTATGTAGAAAGGACTTGTTTGGGTTTGTTATAAGCTGTTTAAAATATCGTTTTCTATCGATCACATTTTCTTTTCTTTACTGGCTCCTAACAGCTCTCTTTACAATCTCAAAAATAAGAAACCAATGCTTTTTATGTTGAATTAAATACTTTTCAAGGTTTCATCACAATTAATGGTTGAAAGGGCTTTGAGGGTGTACGTATAAGGGTGTTAGTTCGATCTTCTTCTGACATGTAATTTATAAATGACTTTAGAACTTGATGTGCGAACACGCAATTTAAAGTAATGTAGGTTCAGACTGCCAATAATTACATGCGGGTGTTCTTTTTTAAATACGCACCATTTGCCTTCGGCACGACAGAACTTTGGAGCTTTCACCCTTGCAAGCGTCAACGATCAAACTCAAGGATTGATTCTAAAATTACGTAACTACGGCTATGAAATCTGTAGTTGTGAATTTTTAGAATTAAACTAACGTAAATTCGCAATCTTTAGATACATTTCAGCAAGACAATCATGTTAATGCTTGGTCTTTTTTTTATTAAAGAATGTTGCCTCATTGACTAAGCAGTCGACTTTTAGACCTCTAGGTCGTTCATGGATCATTTAACTATATCACATAATTAAGGTAATCTTTACACCTCGCTTCACACCTAATATGACAAAATGTGTTTTATTGCATTTGTAGCATACTTTACAGGTATACCTTCGGGTAAAGCTAGATTGATGTGATTTCTTAGTTCTGACTTGTTATGGATGGTTACGTCAAATCTTTCGTAAATGCATCTCTTTATAGAGGCAATCAAAATGTCTTGGAGCTGATCCATCAACTTGTCACATTGACAATGTGATTGGATTGTATTCTAAAATGATTCGTTGGCTCAGTGTGAAATAATTGTAACTGCCAATTTGTTTATAGAATATTTCACGCTGAGCCAACGAATTGTACATGCATTTAAACATTCAGACTCTTATATCGTCTCGAATTTGCCCATTAATTTGACTACAAAATAAGAGCATATTCATGAACAATTATAAGTGACTATAAACATATGTTTATGTACGTAAATTATTAATTAACTCTACGTTTAAACTATGTTAACGCTGACCATATCAGCCACGGTAGTCCGAAACATTTTGAGTGAGCTGGGGTTTTTTACGCCGCTTTCAATAATTTTTCAGTCATGTCATGCCTTGAGCACCTAACAATGGGTCCTGGTAATTTTCACACCAGTAATACCATTACATCCTTACCTAGTCTCCAACCGCTATCCCACATAGGTGTACAAATATCGACCCATTGGCGAGAGACAAATAGTCGGAAAAATGAGTGCCGCAAATCCCAAAACTTAACACGCCATTGAAATTTGGTCAATTTTGACATGGTTTGAAGTTATAGTAGGTTACATCGTGAAAAGACATTCATCTCAATCAAAGCCATTCTAAATCGCTCACTCAGTGCTCCTTTCATTCATTCCAAACACTCACTCAAATCTTTCAAATTCGCCCCAAAATTACTAAACAAGATAAGACGAACTACTACATGTTTATTCTAGATAAATATATGTAGAAAAATCGCGATTTAAATTACGTATTAGAATTTGTAAGTTTCTGATTGGTTCTTGAATAAATAGAAGGCTATTGATTGGATCGTGTATGCATGTTTTATAGAAGCGGGTTAATAAATATCATGTATGTTGTTTATTCTGAACAAAATTAGCGATATTAGGTCACCTCCCTTGAATTTCACTCAAAACTCGCTCCACACACACATTCGATTTCATTCCAAAATCATTCATCTAGTCAATTTCACGATGTTCTTAACTGTATTTGCGTTAAGTTTTAACACGGCATATCAGGTACAGCTAACAACATCGTAAAATTGACAAAGTGAATGATTTTGGAATGATTTAGGAATGAATTTGAATGAGTGTGTGGAGCGATTAATGAGTGAATTTAATGGAGGGTATTCCTATATCGCAAATTTGTTCAGGATGAACATACTTAGTGATATTTATTACCTCTATTTAATAAAATATGCATAAAAGTTCTGTAAATTACTTATAATTTCTTCAAGAACCAAACAAACGCTTACAATATCAATTATGTCAGTGACATCGCGATTTTTTCCCATTTATATCTACTTTGAATGTACCTGTTGATTGTATACTTTTTAATCATTTGGATCGTTTTTGATCGGTTTGAGTGAATGTTTTGAATGAGTGAATGGAGCGCTGAGTGAGTGAATTAGAATGATTTTGATTGAAATAAATGTCATTTTCATAATGAAACCAACTGTAATCCTCAACAAACCGTTGGTAGAAATTAACTATTAAATACCCGAGATCTGACAGCGCACTACGTTTTAACCTAGGATCTTTTACGAATGTTAACTAGTACGTTCCATCCGGGCCTGCCACGTTCTGATCGGATGTCACTTTTTTATGTTCAAAGTAAGGTTTTTCATATTCATCAAGTACTGCCACGGCAATCTAAAGTTAACTGTGAGCACCAGAAGAACGAGGTACAAAACGCTAAAAAAATTGAACGAAATTATTGGTATATTTTACTTCCCATTTAACCCTTGTCATGCTGAATAAATTTTGGCTAAAAATTTTCATCAAAATCAAAGGGCAAAAAGCACTGAAAGTTCCAACTGTAGGTCAATTTTTATTTGAAAAACTAAATCTATTGACAATTCTGGTTTGAAAGTGAGAAACAGGTGGTGTAGACTAACATCAGACTGCACATATGTGTAGGCTGATGTTTGTCTATAGCTCCTGCCAAAGCAGGAATATTCCGGGATCAGCATGAGAAGGGTTAATAAGATAAACGTGCTTTTTCTGTTTGTGCGTCTTGGCGGACCAATCTGAGGCTTGGAGGTCCAGATAAGACAATAAATAGCGCAATGATTAAAATCGATGTGAGAGAAATGTTTATCGTTTAACACTGATTCGAAGCGAACCTAAATAGATTTTCGGAGCGTTCTTGGACGATTCGAATGAGTGTCTTTAATCCATTGAGTGGAGCGATGGAGAGCGGTTAGAATAGGTTTCATCGGGATGAATGGCAATTTCAAGATGTTATCCATTTTCGTTTGAATTTGAGTTCTGCAACGGTTTGGAAGTAATGCACTTTAACAGTGTGAAGCGAGGCTCCCTAATGATTTTCATCAGGAAACCTCGGTCAACATTGTGAAAGTTCATGCGTTCCAAAATGTTGCGGAACTATTATGAGTCCACTGCCTTAAAACTTAGGTCCCATGGCAATTATAAGCTCCCGAAATCCTTTCCTTGCATTGAATAGATAATCGTTAATATTGATTATTGTGAGCAGGTGGAGGCTTGAAAAGAGTGAAGTGGTGAAATCGATCAAAGTACACGTGCACTTAGAGCTAGGTTAACTAACAGCCTTCCTAACAGTTTTACTGAATAGGATGGAATATCTACCCAGCTCATCCATCAGTCATTTAACGAACGCTGCTGACTTACTCTGCTAGAATATCGAGCAGTGATTGGGATATTCATTTGTTCGTAATTCCGTTCATGGTTTGTTGCGTTGAGCTGGAATGTCGAACCAGCTCAACAAGCATTCTTGTTGCAAGTTTTATTGTTGAACTGTCTGTTTAGCAAAAATGTCGAGCACTCGAACTTAAGGCTGATTCAAATGTGGCCCGTCAACTTAAGGTAGTGGAACCGTAATAGTTCCGCAACATTTCGGAAAACATTGTCTTTCACAATGTTACCCGAGGTTTCCTAATGAAAATCATTAGGAAACCTCGGTTAACACTGTTACAGTTCATTACTCCAGCTACTTTGCAGAACTATTACGGTTCCACTATGTGCGTAAACAGTATTTCCTATAATACTCCGCACAGTCTGACTAGGTAAAAGATTGTCACACTTTGTTCATTTTATGGTTTAGTACAGTTAGTTTCATCGTGAAAATGACATTCACCTCAATCAAAACCATTCTAAATCACTCACTTACCGCTCGTTTTATTCATTCGAAACACTCACTCAAACTATTCAAAATCGCTCAAATCAATTGAAAACTATAGAACCAACAGTCATTCAAAATAAATTTGGATAAAGAAAAATCGCGATTTCACTAACATTATTCAAATTGTAAGCGTCTAATAGGTCCTTGAAGAAATAGGAAGCTTCCTATAGAACTTGCATGCATATTCTATTTAAGGGAGGTAATCAATAACGCTAATTTTGTTCATCCTGAACAAAATTTGCGATGTTTGATTACACCCCATTAAATTCATTCAAAACTTGCTCCACACACTCATTCCAATTTCATTCCTAAATCATTCCAAAATCATTCACCTTGTCAATTTCTCGATGTTGTTAACTGTATGATTATCTCACCTTCCTGTAAAATGAAATTCGGCCTCTGATGCATGACCTGTACTAGAACCAATCTCTTTTACATATAGTCATTTTACGGAGTCACCGATGTATTGTTGCCTGGAGACGACAAACTCACTTTAGACACCAATTAGACAAGTTTTGGAATTTTACTTGCTTTAACGATTTAGTGGCAGATTTGATATCTAGGATTGTATTAAGAGTTTCAACCTTTTTCAATCTCACACTGAATATAATAAGTGGATACTATCACTACTTATTTTGTTATTTTTTCTCTGAACGTGCTTAAAACTAGAATTAATTTTTACATGTAATTGATATAAATCTTTTCCTGTGTTGAATATTTCATATTTTGATTACAGTTGCTAAGGCGTAGTAATTCATCATAAGATATGATTAAAATAAATTTCTCCATGTTCTTGACTGTACCGCAATCGAGGCCGCTCAAGAACTTTTTGTTGTTGTTGTTGTTGTTGTTGTTGTTAAAAAACTCTCTATTATTTCTTATTTGTCGCTTTGTTTATGTCATATATTTATTTTTGAGGATTGGTCTTTTAAGCCATCATATTTTCATATCACAGAAAAATCAGAAATTTGCAAGTAGCAAGTTTTGATGCTCTTGGTATTTCATTCAAATACAAAATAAAACTACAAAAAACAACAACAAAAACTTTCAAATGCTAAAATAAGCCAACCTTTCATCAACGAAAGAGTACAGAGTTGTTTGGGTTTTTTTCCCTTCTGCAATTATTTAATTAAATAGGAAAGTATACAATGGATGATAAACCAGCTTTGAACTTTTGATTAAGTATAACAAAGCCCTAATGACATTTGATATTTCCCATTAAACTGTTTCCATGACCACGATAATGAATTTCTACCAGTTGACGAAAGAAATCTCGTAACTACTTCTTAAACAAAGCTTCAGTTACGCTCTTGTGAGAGAACGGACGTTTTGTTTCGTGTGGTATTGATTCTAGGAAGAATTGTTTCAGTTAAGAATACCGTAAAAAGTGTCAAGTTGGAATGTTTTTTGAATGACTTTGAATGAGTTCGACGAGTGAGTTTTTTTAAATTATTTCCAAAGGAGATACAACAAAATTGGTAGTTACTAGCAATTGGATGAAATTTTATAATTTATCTCCCTTTAATAAAATCTACGTACCTTTCAACTTGTGCGTTTTCAAGTAGCAATCAAACGTTTTAAAATCCACATCACCCAAAGACAAAAGAAAAGATAAAGGTAGAACGATTTGATAAATTTTGCTATGATATTTCAAGATCGTTTTGAACGATTTCGAATTATTTTTAACGATTTGTGAGCTCCTTTAAATGATAAGAGGCAGTGTTCGGAATGGAGCGCTGGGAGGCCAATTCAAAATGGTTTTAATCGCGATGAAAGTAAATTTCACAAAATAACTAACTGTAACTTTCGGCTTTGAAATTGACCTGTCATGGTAAAAATTAAATGTCTTAAATATATAAATTTTCAAAGTGAACAGTCATTGTGATAGAACAATCATTCTGTGCAAGTTTGAAAACAATTTGATGAAAACTGTGAACTCAAGAGCGTTACGAGGGTTTCTTATTCTCTATGGGTATAAAGGAAATGCTGATACATCCTGTAGAATTAATTCATATATTTATATAATATAGAATACATTTGTGACTAGTTACATCTTTATTTCTCTATTTGGACTGTTACATCATGTGCCCTTCAGAAAATGTCATTGTGATGTTCATATATTGTTTTTGCTAAAAGAATTGTATTATTTATGCAATAAAGACTAGTAGTAGTGATTAAATTCTCATTTGACCCTTTTCCCGTGATGCTTGACGGATTGATGCCCTTTCCAAAAGGAAGCATGCTTGTAATGGTACAATCATTTTGAGGAAGTCTGAAGACAATCGGATGAAAATGGTGAACTCTAGAGCGTTAACAAGAAAAGGTTTTCAGACGGACGGACATACTGACTGACTATGGACGGAAAACCGTAGTCGCTTTGACTCTTGTGAACATCGTGAAATTGACAACCACTGTGACCAAAATCATTCTAAATCAATCACTCAGTGCTCCGCTCATTCATTCCAAACTCTCAACTCAAATCGGTCAAAAAAGAAAGCTGCAAAACCATTTTTACACTATCCGAAATCGTTCAAATCGTTCAGAATATTCATTCACGTCGATCTAATCATTCTATGTTCTTGTTGGTTGGGGTTGAAGTTTTTAAGTCTATAATGCGTCGATGAAGACTCACAAACAGGCAAATACTTTGATTGTATTTAAGGGATGCAATAATATATTGGTAATGGTTTTGTTTGAAAGGGTTCTACGCCGCTTTCAACAATCTTTCAGTTATATTGCTGAGACTGGAGCACCTAACAACGGATTATGGTATTCCTCTCATCAGTACTACCATTAAACCCTTTCATTACCTCCAGCTGCTATCTCACAAAGGTCTACGATTTTCAATCCATTGGTGAGCGACAATTTGGCGGAAAGAATGAGTGCCGCCGTATGGGATCGAACCAGGGACCTCTAGATTGACAGTCCGACGCGCTACCAACTGCGCTATGACGGCGATATAGCAGTATTGTGTTGCCCCTTTTAAATTTCATTCAAAATTCACACCTTCCATTCATTTAATTTCATTCCATATTCATTTCAAAACCATTCACACAACAATCGTACAATTTTATAAGTCATCATTTTCCATTTTGAGTGGTGTGTAGTCGTTTTATATTCATGGTATGCTGCAAGAGTGACATTACAAAAACTTGATGTCGATCGACACTTGATTAAATAAGCTATTATTCTTTCAAACATGTACCAAAGAAACGTGCGTCATTACACGCGCATTGTCTATCGCCAGTGGGCGAATGATAAATAGATGCAATGTTAGTTTGATAAGCAGTATGAAACCTTAACCCTTATCACATTAATTAATTATGATTAAGCTTTTAGGTTCATGCCCTCATGAATTTAAAAAATACACTCATCATAATCTTTTTAAATGATATAAGGCATTATGCAAAAACTCTTATGTAGCAGAATGGGGAATGGTGTCTGCCACTTCTTTAAATACCGGTTGCCGGCCGATTTTTGACCTCCTACATACAGCGAATATGAACCAGAACGCTTCTGATATTTAAGGTTCGTGTAAAAGAGTTTTTAAACCAAATTTAATGCTGCTTCTATTTACAAAAAAGGCCGTTTGTCTAGCTAAACAATTTATCAAATTGAAGCTGTAGATGAGTGCAAGCATTTACACATCATTAGAGGCAGTATCTCAAAACAGAATAGCCAAACCAATATGGAAAAGGGATATTTTGTTAATAATTAACAACTTCATTAAGGCTGGATAAAATTTGCCTAAACATGATCAGAATGTAGACAAATGTTCCTACTAGGTACTATGATAACCTTAGATATAAAACTCAATCTCAAAAGGCTCTTTTGAAACAATTAATTTCCATTTATTTTGTCAACATACATGTCAACCAGGTTTTGTCTGTTTTTAAAATAGTGTATATTGTGAAATATTGTTGACCTGTCACTCATTGTTTTTCGTAAACTTTCGTTAATATCCGTGATATTATTAAAAGAATTTTATTTTATCATCAAATGAAATACCGCATTTGTTACAATTGGGTCGGTAACGCAGTGGTCTAAACCGTTTGCCAATTAGAGTCATAGAACTGACGGACCCGGTTCGAATACGCAACCGTAAATTTGATGCAAGCAAGTGGTCTTGACACCCCTTAATGACTACATGTTGCACCATCGTGAAATTGACAAGTTGAATGATCTTGGAACGACTATAGAATGAAACTGAAGGGATGTGTGGAGCGAGTTTTAAGTCAAATAAATTGGGGGGGGGGGGGGGGGGGTAATCCAATATCGCTATTTTTATCAATTTGTTTTAATACCCATTTGAAAAAAGTGTACGTACTTTTCTGATATGTCTTCTCGTTCCAATAAGACACTTTAAAAGCGACTCACGGATTGCGATATGAACTAATTCCACTAAACAAGCTCTTCGCACATTAAAAATCGTCAATTGACAGTGGCGTTTTGACTTAGACATGAAAAAGACGAGTTCTTGGCGGGAGAACTAGACGTCGTAATCATACAGATTGAAACATTTATACGAGTAGTGCATCCATTATCGAATATAATTTACCTAAATTGCGGAGAATGACAGAGATCAAAATCCGATAAAAAAGAATATTTGATCTTTCAATCGATTTTTGATTGATAATCACAATCTATGAAATAACAGGTTGACATAATGCCTGTTAATTCCTTGGTAGTTGTTTCAGTAATTTGAGTTCCCATACAAATCTGTCTCGGTAAATTTAATCTTATATTTTTTTTACCCTCATCAGACTGAATAAAATGTTTTGATAACAATGCAATTTTTGGGACATTTGAGTTTAATGCAATGAAAAGGTAAAGTGAATGTAATCCAGATTAAGATGTGACTTCACGTCTATGCAGGTTGATCTTGATCTACAATTGTTCTGTTAAAGCATGAAGATGTCTTCAAGGCATGCGAAAAGTTTTGAATTAAAATTCTCTTTTTATTTGTGACCCGTCACGCGAAAATGGAAAGTCTGGGTAGTGCGTAAAGTGCAGACCCTAGCCAAACTGCGCGGACTACGCAGACTGACTTGGTCGAAAACTTTCGTTTTTTTTTCTAATGTTCTGAATCGAGAAATATCATTTTACCATTCGATTGAAAGAATTTTCAAAATACGGTCGATTTTTGGCCTGTAATATAATTAATCTCTGTTTGACATATTAGTTTTTACAGAATTCAAAGAAGTCGTCTATGAAAGAACAATAACTGTGTACTAGTATTAAATTTCTATTTGGTAAGTCGTTTTCAAGGGCGTAGCTCCCATTACACACTTTACGCAATTGCGTAATACAAATAAATCCTCTTTCAAAAAATCTCGTTGATGAATGATCATAACATCGAAACTACAGCTTATTCAAGCTGTAGTAACGATGTTTGATTATTCACCGACGCTCAAATCATATTAACGGGGATCCGTTGGACGACATTGGTCTTTAGTCGACATATCGCCTTTACCCTATATATTCTTTGGTGGTCGCCTTCGAAATGCGTAAAAAATTCAAAATCCTAGCTACGCCTATGGTTTTGAGCCGATCAGGCGCTATAAATCAATCGAATATACCTTGAGATAAACGTCTAAGGTTACCTTGGCAACAAACTATATTTGGCGTTTTATGTCAGTTTACGGTCAGAATTTCTTATTAATAAAAAGACGAAAAGAACTTTTTTTCGTGGAGATATTACCATTAAATCTTAAATCTTACAATTAATCTCTCTATGGTGAAAATTCATTTCAGCGATTGATAGTTTTTTTTTTTTTGGGAATGTAGGAGATTAAATACCTAATCAAACTGTTTGAATCTTCGAAGCGAAGTCTCAAATAATTACGATAAGATTTTTTTTATTCATTCATCAATGAAAAAATAGAGTCTTCTTTATTTCTACAACTTAATCAAAACTGGTGAAAAAGCAAATAATTTACAACTTTTAGGATTCCGTAAGTCACTTTATTTTTGCCATGCAGGTTTTATTTGAGATTTGAATAAGTCCTTCTGAATATTTATATACCGAAATAGATTACCAACATAGAGTACAGAAATCTTAGCAAAATTGAGGAACTTTTTTTTCACTGAGGATAACATGATCAAAGGTCGAAAGAATCTTATTTCCCTAAGGGTACTAACACGTAGCAGTTCTTATTATGCACTTAAAAAGAGAGGCAACGGATTCTAACATGTTTTTCTCACTTTTATGGCTAGGCTGACACATGCTCTTTCTGTTCAGTGTCCTGCTTGAAAACACTAGCTCGCCCCAGGTGGATCTCGAACCCTCAACCATCAATTTACGTGTACAAGCACGCAAATCACTCGGCCAACGGGCTGGACAGTACAAAACCTACTAGGCAGATACTGTAAATCGACCTTCATAATTTTTTTTTTTTCGTAAATATTCGCGACCGACTGTACTTAAGGGTCGTTACTGCCTATGCAGGCACTGAGCCTATACTGACACTGAAGACCTTGGGCCTGTTTTACTAAACACCTTACGATCATTTTTTGCGTAAGTCTAAAATTAAAGTTAGCTTCTAGATAAGTAACTAAATATGGAATTCTGCCATGCTTCATCTCATTGGAATCGTCTTCTAAAGACGGTTACAATGAGATGTTGCAAGGCTGAATCTAACCATGAATGAAAGCCCCAGGTACGATTTTTCATTTTGACTTAAGATTAAATTTTGCGTAAGATGTTTAGTAAAACAAGCCCCTTATGTACTGTGACGTAATAATTTTACGTTTGCAAAATGATAAATTCGCCTAAACATTTGTTTGGACAAGAATAGGCGAACGTTAACGGACACAAAATTACTTATATTAAAGAAAAGCTTGACGATTTAAGGTTGTCAAACAACAACACTTTTCCATTTTAAGCATAAACTACTCTGCAATCTAAGCAAAATGAATTTTCATCTGTCAATCGATATGAAACTCTTGACCATATCTTGACCATAATACTGAATATTCAGAACGTGGGCGCAATCAATAGAAGGAAGATAGAAAACATTAGAAGAATAGCGCTTAGATTTATATATGATGACTACCCTTCCAGTTACGAAATACTTTTTGATAAATCAAAGCTTCCTACACTCAAAAAAAGATTGAGAGCAATGGGAATAGACCCTTTTAAGATTGTTAACAAAGTTACATCATCATAATTACATGATTTGATCAATATAAAAAAGTCATTTCATTCTTTAAGATATGGAAAGAAAGCCGAGATTCCACATGTGAGAACAACTAGTTATAGTCACAACTCTTTCCGTTCTGGTACTTCAAGGTTCTGAAATTCACTTCCACAACAATCGTGAAGTTAACAAGCCTTAGACATGGATTATTGGACGGAGAGAGTTGCAGGTGTTCTTGCTGTTCTAGTTGATGCCTATGTATGGAAGATTTCATTATTTCTCTCTTTCTGTTTTGTCCATGTACTGCCTGTCATGCATAAATACCCAATTTATTATCTCTACACCTTTGTGAGATTGTGTGTCTGACTCTGTTTCGCAGTGACTTATGTGCATGGTTCATCATGCCATATGTCAATAGGACGGAGTCACACACAAACTTTTGGTGAATATAACAATAAATTTATCTCAGATGCATCTTTGGTGAACGTTTCTTAATAGCTTCGAAAAAACTAGTGCCCTTTTAGATTCAATTAACTATTTCTAAAGAAACCGCAAAATCACTGTTTATTTTGTTATTTGCGTGATACTAGAATTATTTAACATGTGAAGATAATCCAAAATTCCTCTATAAAATATAAAATGAAGTTGCAATTTTTAATCGGGCGAATGGATGATCCGTGGAAGCTTATTGAGAGTTTAGAGCAAAAACAAAGTTTGTGTCTATACACTGTATAGACACATAATATGTTTTCGATCTAAGCCCTCGCTATTGCAACTTGTAGTAATTTGTCGGAAATATGTGTTTTTGGTCGTGACCTCTTGAACGTGTTTATACCGTACATATCTATACAGGTAGTTAGCATTAGAAACAGTAACCAGTCTAGTAACATCTGTGGTTTATGCAACCGGGTTTTACACAACTTTTCAACATGCGACAATCAGTCTCAATACGGTTTCAAGAATTATTCGACACGTGTTTTAATTGTACAATCTTCCTTTTGTTTAAACAGGGATGAACGACGCTATAAACAATTTCTCTGTAAAATCGCGGTGGCTGAAGCACAGGCGATTTTCATAATCCATACATGCTAATATATAATAACTTATAAGGCGAAATTTGGATTCCGATTAAATCACCTGTGGACCGCAGCACCTAAACATGGATTTCTGGTATTTATCGCACCAGATATATTATAAGCCTTCATCCTTCCCTAGCCTTCGCTTTCTGCCCTATTAGTTGAACGATTATTGGTTGGAGCAACAGAATTTAAACTACGACTATATTTGGAAAACCCATTAACTGTATGGAATACTTACACAATTCTTATTGGTTTTTTGTTTTTACACAATGACATCAGATAATAATTCTTTCATAAAACTCAGAATATTACCGACCAAGAGACCATAACATTGCAATTACGTTTTGGTTGAAGACGAAACAGCGATCTTTGAATTAGGGGGATGGGGGACTCCATTCAGGCCATTAAAGTTCAAGAGCCCTTACGGATTAAGTTTTAAAGTCAAATACAGAAAGACTGCTGTTTGATCTGGTAAAATATGGGTTCCGCATGTTAAAATTGAATTGCATTTCTGGCTGTTTTTCTCGAGTTAAAAAAGAAATGACGTTACGACATTAAAATATTCAGCAAAAAAACCCCAAATTCTGTTTGTATTTTGAACCGAAATGTAAGTTAAAACAACAACAACAAGAAGACCCAATCAAAATCACACTTTGTTTCCTGTTAAGTGGTCTTCCATTTTTCCCTTTTCATTGTAATATTTGAGATCAAATTCGACATGCAAATCAAATTTGAATTTACAGTGAGAATTGCCAAAATTTTGTCGAGACACATTCCCTTGATTATTGTTTACATATATAATTTCTCTTTTCTCGGCGAATTCAATATATATTTCTCTAGAACGCCATCAGTACTTTCAGTGCTTTAATTTTAGATAAAATATCTATGTGATTGCTTTCAATCTTAAAATGCTTTATGTGAAACACTTGCTTATAATGCATGAACTCCATACTGTTAACTTGTTGCTTACCAGCAAATCAAAGTTTGGTGCAATATTACTGTTAATCCTTTCCAAATACCATGCTATTATTATTATTTATTAAGTTAATGCATTTACTTATTCATATGTGTAACATGAAGCTAAAGTCTACCAGTAGCTATATTTAACAAGTTTAAATTAGGTTCTAAAAGTTATATATTTAGTACTACAATTTTATTTTGAATTTGAGTAAAATAATTTTAATATTATTTAATTGAATGCCCTCTATTTATGTTGGAAAATAGCGCTACACCAAGTTTATTTTTGTTCGTTTTCCTGGAAACGAACATGGTAAAAGGGTTGAGAGACTATTATTATATCAATCGTGGACTTTAACCCATTTTGGGGCCCGAGGTAATAAAACTTTTTCGCAGGCTCAACTTAAAATTTCTCAATGTTTTTTTGAATAAATATAATATAGAAATAAGATATATCAATAAGTTGTTATTTATAACTACTCATATTTTGTCTTGTGTTTATACATTAAAATGAGTATTTAAACAGAACTACGGCTTTAATCTCAAATTGAAATTTGAGAAAAATTTGAATTGAGAATGAGAAAAATTTATAACCTCGGACCCAGATCGTATTATGTACATGAGAGAGGGCAGATTCTAACCACTTCCACCCTTCTATAAATGTTCAGGTATATGGGCTGGAGCCCTAATTATAAAGTCCTGTTCAAGTAAACTACCCGCCTGCTACAGTTAACAACATTGTGAAATTAACAAGATGAATGATTTTGGAATGATTTAGGAATGAAATTGAATGAGCGTGTGGAGCGAGTTTTGAGTGAATTTAATGGGAGGTAATCCTATATAGCAAATTTTGTTCAGTATGAACAAAATTAGCTATATTGATTATCTCCCTTTAATAAAACATGCATACAAGTTCTATACATAGTTTCCTATTTCTCAAAGAACCTATGGGAGGCTAGCAATTTGAATTATGTCAGAGAAATCGCGATTTTTCTCTTTAAAAAACTTTTTTGAATGACGTTGATGGTTCTATGTTTTGCAATGGGTTTGAGCGTTTTTGAGTGGTTTGATTGAGTGTTTGGAATGAATGATTGGAGCGCTGAGTGAGCGATTTAGAATGGTTATGATTGAGGTGAATGTCAATTTCACGATGTTATTAACTGTATGTGGCTCAACCATTCCATTACCATATCAGTACGAGAGAACCACCCGACAAACGAGCCTGACTTTCCAATACACCCTTTGTCACCATCGATCAGTTGAAATAATTTTATTTTGTAAGTGGAATTAGCTCAACAATTAAACGACTAAAGACTTCAAACCTTCGTCAGCAGATATGGTTAACGTATTTGTGACGAATTCTTTGTGCTTAGAAAAATGTATTCAAAGTTGCCTTTACATAAAATGAATGTAAATGACATCCGTTTAAAAAATATAATTTTCATCCAATCACTAAAGTTATTTGTAGTCAAATACATGCTCACTAAAGGATCAATCAAGTGAAATATGAGTGAAATTACAAAGTTTCCACCATAAACCAGAAGAAATAACCACTATAAAAATAAATAAAAAAAATTGTCGGTCTAAAAGAGCCCATCTGGTTAGTGCGTAAAGTGCCGACCCTAATTTTCTAAATCAAGAATGAATAATATACCTTCAAATGAAATTATTTTTCACATTCGATCTGTTGTTGCCCGGTACTGGAACCAAAACTTTTTCAATTACTTACCTTATGGAGTTCCCAGATGGCCCCTTTTCATTTAACGGGTCACATTTATGTATAACAGTAAAGAACATTGTGAAATTGACAAGATGAATGATTTTTGAATTATTTTGAATGAGAGAATGATTTTCAAGGGAGGTAAAATATACTCCTTAATTTTCTCCGACTGGGCAAATTGAGCGATAACCCCCCACCCACCCCCCCCCCACCCCCACCCCACCCCTCTGATAAAATCTAACGTTTTTTCTGATAATATATTTTCACGGTCAAATCAAAGGCTTAAAAATCAACACCAGCCAATAAAATCATGCAATAATTTGATCGATTTTATTGAAATACTGATAATTTTGAACGATTTCGAATCGTGTTTTATTATTATCATTATTTTCTAACTTATTCGCGGCGTTTTTGAGTTTCTGGAGTGAGCGCTTTCGAATAGTTTTGACCGAGATAAGTCTAAATTTCACGATGTGATAAGCTGTATTGCAAATTCACCATCGCCGGTCTTTTCTTTATTTTATAAGAAAGAAGAAACATTGATCACTTGTAAATGCCTATATTGTGATACACACTTACAAAACTTTTGCGCCGACCCCTCGACTTATAATTTACAATATCGTGAAATTGACAAGGTGATTGCCTTTTGGAATGATTAAGGAATGAAAATGAATGAGTGCGAGGAGCGAGTTATGAGTGAATTTAATGGGAGGTAATCCTATATCTCAAATTTTGTTCAGGATGATCAAAATTAGCAATATTGATTACTTTCCTTTAATAAAAAATGCATACAAGTTCTATACATAGCTTCCTATTTCTTAAAGAACCTATGAGGCGCTAACAATTTGAATAATGTCAGTGAAATTGCGATTTTTCTCTTTTAAAATTCATTTTGAATGGGTTTGTTGAGACTTTATTTTTCAATGGAATTGAGCGTTTTTGAATGGTTTGAGTGAGTGTTTGGGATGAATGATTAGAGCACTGAGTGAGCGAATTAGAATGGTTTTGATTGAGATGAATGTCAATTTCACGATGTTATAACTGTAATGTCATGCTTATTTCTATGGCACTTCTTCAAAAATTTCTTATAACAAATACGCTCGAATTAAGGCATTGTTGATTCAGGATTTAAAATACTTTGTTCATTAGACCCAGATGATTTGGTAGAACTGCTATTCACTTGAAAAATAACACTAGTCCCAACAAAACTGATAGATGTTTTCGGTTGTCCTCCTGATGAATTTCCTTGAGCCTCTGAATTTTCCACCGTACCCGGAACGATCTTATTTCTGGACGATATCCGACTGAATTTAAACAGGGGAAGGTCGATGTTAGCGGTTTCAGATTGAGAATAGATAAGTGGGTGAATAATAATCGTCAATAAGGCGACAAAAAGGCACACTGTTTGAACTATATCGATGTGGATGTTGTCCGGCTTCGATATCTGTAGAACAGTAACGACAACGTGTGGTACCCAGCAGATTAGGAACGTAACGACCACGCTATATGTTACACGAGTAGCCTTCAAATCCCGCTGTCGCACACGTTCATTTACAATATCGGAGCTCGTTGACGCCGCGTTAAGTCTGGTTTCAGTCCTATGCCAGACAACTTTGAGAACAGAACCATACGACAGTAGTACAAAGACTAATGTTATGAAAAATGATAGGACGTAATAGATTTCGTACATGAAATAAGGCCAACTTGTCCACAAAACATAACGACAAGGCACATCATCGATATCCTCTTCGGTGGTGTCTTTAATTAACGTCAAATAGGGTAATAGGAAACCTATAAAAGCGAAGGCACATATGAAACCTTTACAAATAGAGACCCGCCTAGTAGTAAAGAAACGCTTCGTCGGCATGACGATAGCGAAATACCGATCAATACTGATTAACATGACGCACACGGAACTCCCCGAGCTAGCAAACATAACAAGACTTTCTTTTAGAAGGCACGGCACTTTCGTATGTTCCACGTCTAAAACTAGCACCAGAAATGCCACAGGGATAGCTGTTACGCTGATCAACATGTCGATATACTGTAGAACAGAGATGAAATTACGACCGTCCATTTTTTGTCGGCTTGGTTTAGAATGGAGCCTTCTAAATATGACAAACATATTGAGTCCTCCGCCTGTAAAAGTCTCGATGATAAACAAGAAGCCCATCACTATTTTAAATTCTTGGGGATATTGGTTCATTTTGAGGTAAAACAAATTACGCTATTAAAAGAGCTGAATCGTTACGATGCCAAATCCAGATTTTGATTTGAAAATCGTTTTACCCAATCACACCGGTTTGATATATAACGTTGATTCATGTTCTATCACTACGTTAGGATTCTTGTTCGCGGCTCTGATCACCTTGGGTTTTTCCCTGAAAAATGTAAGGTGTAAAAACGTATAAATACAAAATAAAATGAAACAGTCAAAATTATCTTGAAACTGACACTTATTCCGATTAAAGTCATTCTACATCTCTTATCAGTGCTCCATTCAGTCATTCCAAACACTAACTCAAATTGATAAAAAACGCAACAAATTCATTCGAAAACTTTTCGAAATCATTCAATAGGATAAATATAATTCAAATCGATCAAATTATTCTACGATTTTATTGGCTGGTGTGGATTTAAAGTGTCTAGTTGGCAAACGAATATGCAAAAACAGAAAAGTACCTTTATTTAATATATATATAAAAAAATATTTAATTATTTTATTCATCTTCAACAAAATTAGCGCATTGGATAAACTCCCTTAACTCAAAACTCGCTCCACACACTCATTCAAAATCATTCCAATATCATTCCAAAATCATTCATCTTGTCAATGCCACGATTTTGTTAACCGTAGTTCAATATTAACGCATTATTAACACCTCATTGAAAAAAAGGAGAACATTTATCTCAGCCGATCTCCACAGGATTTCGAGATGTTTTTACATTAGATAGATTTGCATTTCAGTGCATAGTCTGAGTTACTTTAGTATAACATTCAATACAAATAGATATTCACAAAAGAATTAGCTCTGCGTTCAGAACGTTCATGGATCGTTTATTAATTGTAACCCTGCTTTGCGTGTTTACTCCCGTGCAAAGCCAGTGAGAAGTTCTTAAATGCTTAAACGCAAACGATTTTGAATCCTGAACGCATTGCAGGTTTTTCATCCCTTGAACATTGATCATAAGATTAATAGATAAGGGGAATTAACGATGAAAACCGAAAACTAGCAAGTACTCACAACACTGGGCTTGAATTAGAAACTACAATTGACATTTGTGAATGATTTTGAAATAATTTAGGAATGATGTTGAATGAGTGTGTGGAGCGAGTTTTGAGTGAATTTAATGGGAGGTAATTCAGGATAAACATAATTAGCGATATTAATTACCTTCCTTTAATAAAATATGAATATAAGTTCTATAGATAGCTTCCAGGTTCTTCAAGAACCTGGAACCTATAAGACCCTTACAAATTGAATTATGTTATTGAAATCGCGATTCTTCTCTATCTTAATTCATTTTGAATGACGTTGTTGATTCTATATTTTTTAATGAGTTTGGAGCACTTATGAATGGTTTGAGTGAGTGTTTCGAATGAATGAATGGATGGTTGGAGCGCTGTGTGAGCGATTTAAAGTACGTATGTTTAATTAAAGGGAGGTAAAAAATATCGATAATTTTGTTAATCAAACCCAAAGTTACCGATGTGGAAACATAACAATTACATCTTTATATCTCCTTTAAATAAGTTAAAACACAAAAAGATTCCACAAGATTCCAATTGATACAGAGAACAAATCAGATAACCGGGATGAAAAATATATAAGGAAGAAATTTCAAGGGTGATCATTTTTAAAATGCAAGGTTATGGGAGTATGAAAAGGTTTTTAAAAGGGCAGAAAAAGGGATAGAAATACAACAGGTAGTCGGACAGGCAGGTCTACGGAAAATCAGACGAAAAGACGGAGAAAGATGGAAGATAGATAAATAGATAGATAGAGAGTTGGATAGATAGATAGATAGATAGATAGATAGATAGATAGATAGATAGATAGATAGATAGATAGATAGATAGATAGATAGATATAGAGATAATTAGATAGATAGATAGAGATAGATAGATAGATAGATAGATAGATAGATAGATAGATAGATAGATAGATAGATAGATAGATAGAAAGATAGATAGATAGATAGATAGATAGATAGATAGATAGATAGATAGATAGATAGATAGATAGATAGATAGATAGATAGATAGATAGATAGATAGATAGATAGATAGATAGATAGATAGATACATAGATAGATAGATACATAGATAGATAGATACATAGATAGATAGAATGCGAATAGAAACCTACCCCTGTATCATACCAACGTTCTTTATAAAATCATGTTAATATTTGAAAGGCTCTAAAATTGGATTTTACCTGGTTGCCATGACGACTAGAAATGTCATATTTACATTCTCATTTTCTAGACGCTTCAGACAACAAACCTTCCTTTTATTTTTTTTTTTTTTTCAGACAGAAATTTCACCAATTCAGTTTTTGGTATTTAACTGTGTTGTATTTCAAGGACAACTGAACCGATAAAATATATTTCTGGAAAGGAATAAGCAGATTTATACATTGCCTGACATTTCCAACAATTTCGCGCGTGTGCAATATGTAGACCCAGACCATCATGTGTGTGCGCACAGTCTGAGCAAGGTTTTACTAAGCGCGCTATATATGGGATAGCTAAGGATCGTTTTGGTCGATTCCGCTTTGTTTTTAACGAATCCATAGCGCTTTTGAGTGCGTCTTCGAAATGAATGAATGGAGCGCTGAGTGAGCGATTTAGAGTTGTTTTGATTCAGATAAATGTCAATTTCACGATGTTACTAACTGTTTATAGATAAAAGTGACGGTTAACCCAATTCAAACAATCAATCTCGGTTGTTCTTTAACTTTCGAAAAATGTAACCCGTCATACCCAAAGAAGCCATTAAGGAATTCCGTAATTTAATGAATTCAAAAAGAGATTTGAGCAGACAGAATTTAACCCGGGGCACATTTCGAAAATTATTATGTAGGAAGTCGAATAGTCACCCTAAATTCGGAAAGCCAGTCAAAGGCATCTATCTTATCCTGTCCGCTCTTTTCGGCGCCGTCTGAACAGTGTTGACACTTCACGCACCAACCAGATAGAACTTTTTCGCCTCATGCATCACAAATATTACGCGTCTTTTAGAAAAAGTTCCTTTGGAAGTGATATAATCGCTTATTGAGTCGCCCCATGGGCGAAACTAATTGTAGTATTCGTTTTCTAATTTTGGAAATTACAGCACATGGAAGGGATCATTGAATCAGAGAATCGCCTATTCATATTGCACTTTGACTGTTTATGAGTCGAATGTTCAAGCAATACCACAAAGTTTATTTTGAAGTCCATTAAAACGCAAAATAAACTTAAAAGTTTATGAAATTGACTTTGCAAAGTACGTTTATTTCGACTTTCAGTTGTACGTTTCTACTTTCGGTTATTCTTGGGCATATACAATATCTGAACTCCAGCCAGTTTAAGGCAAAATACAGTTCATTTCATCGTGAAATTGACATTTTACTCAATCAAAACCATTCTAAATCGCTCACTCAGCGCTCCATTCATTAATTCCAGACACTCACTCAAACCATTCAAAAACGCTCCAAACTCACCGAAAAATATTAGCAACAACTTCTTTCAAAATAAATATAGCTGGAAAAAAATCGGGATGTCACTTATTTAATTGAAATTGTAAGCGTCTGATAGGTCCTTGAAGAAATTGGGAGCTATCTATAGAACTTGTATGCATATTTTATTAAAGGGAGGTAATCAATATTGCTAATTTTGTTCATCCTGAACAAAATTTGCAATACTGGATTACATCCCATTAAATCCACTCAAAGGTCGCTCCACACATTCATTCAATTTCATTCCTAAATCATTCCATAATCATTCACCTTGTCAATTTCACGATGTTGTTAACTGTACGATATCTAAACTCCAACCAGTTCAAAGCAAAATAAGACATGTCAGCTCAATCAAAGAACTAATAGTAACCCATCAACTCGGCCCATCGGCAACTCGGCCCAACGTATAACTCGGTCTCTTATCTAATGCCAAATCTATTTTATAAATGATTATTTACTAAGAACAGTTATTACAAATAGAAAATTATTTAATTTTCTTTCAATCGTGCGGTTATGTGTATGTGCATTAGCAATTTAATTCTAAATATCGGCACATTTTCAAACATATTCAAACAATGTTTTGATATGATGAAAATAATGACACAAAATAATATTCTCAAAAAAATAAAGATAAACATAACTGATAAGAATATATAACTGCATCATTTGTGCAAAACTTTTACATAATTTATAAAATATTTTCTACGATACTATAGACTTTATATAGGGGCCAAGTTATTCGATGGGCTGAGTTGAATGCAAGTAAAAACGATCCAGATTCAAAAGAGCTCTAATCTCGCTTAAACCGTCAAAGGCGTTTTTCATTCATTAAAAACAACTCAATTTGAACTGTCAAGAATTTTATATGTCTGAAAAATCAAAATCTTACAGAAACTTGTTTCACTACAACTGTTCTAGCATCGTCTTTATTCAATTTTTATTATTTCTTTTTTTATCACTGGAATCGTATGAAAATATTGTTTATTAACACAAAACAGTGAAGATTAATTTTGTGTCCCCGCCTAAAAATCATTGCTGCTCTGCAAAATGATAAGGAACTTTAAACTCTACTGAGCACAACGTGCTCAAGCAAAGCTTTAAGGATCATCCAGCGCTTTCATTGTCAACAATCTTAAAACACTTTCTTCTCCTGAAACACCGGGTCAATTCAATCGAAACTTTGTCACAATGTCCCTTTGGTGATTTCACTCGAAATACTGAATAGCCCATTAATATGGACCTTGCAATCTCCCTATGAAATCTTTGAACGAAATTTCCTACTGAACCGCTGGACCAATTTCAATAAAACTTTGCTAGAATGTTCCTTTGATGGTCCTTTTTCAAAATTGTTCGCGAAAGTTTGATTGACACATAAACATTGATGTGGCAGGGCCTAGCATTTTACTAAGAAATCTTTGAAGGATATTTCCTCGTTTTTGCTTTACAGTAGTTCTATTTTGTGGAATTCAGAATTGCAAACATTAATTTTAGCTCTGCTTTTATACACAGAGAAGAAATACCTGTCATGATCTCAAGATACCCTGTACATGATTGCACGTCCTCCCGTCTGTTCAGAATTCGGTATTACCATTCCAGCATCCACAAATATTAAACAATCTTGACCAAACTTGGTCAAAACATGTATGACCATAAGTTCTCGGATGACTTCGATTTTGGGTCAGATCGGACCGGGATGTAGGGAGTTATGTGCCCTTGAACATAAAAATAGCCATTTTTGACTCTTAAACTTCTTACATCTACAAATTTTGGTGAATCAAATCAAAACGTGGCCACAATGTTGGTAACTTAAATTTCACGGATGGGTTTCATATTCAGTCTGATCAAAACAGGAAATCATGAGTTGTGTACCCTTAAATTCAATTAAATTGTCGTTTGTGACCATTTTCGTCTCTGTTTACACTCTAGCATCTACAATTATTGACTAATCAGGACAAAACTTAGACTCACTATTTGGAATTAAAAGATTTCAAATGACTTTGATTTTCATTCTGATCAGACTGGTAATTCATGAGTTATTTGCCCTTGAATTTGACAATCTGCTGTTTTCGATTGTTTTCCGCTTTCTTTACTCTCTAGCATCTACAATTATAAACAGATCAAGACAAAACTTAAGAAAAATGTTAGTGAAAAATGAGTTTGAATTTGGGTATGATTGGATCAGAAAGTCACGAGTTTTTTGCCCTTGAATTTGTCAAAGTTGCTGTTTTTGACTTTGATTTTACTGCAACAAAAACAATTTTAACGACAAATCAAGAAGGAAC
This sequence comes from Fragum whitleyi, assembly GCA_948146395.1. Classification (NCBI taxonomy): domain Eukaryota; kingdom Metazoa; phylum Mollusca; class Bivalvia; order Cardiida; family Cardiidae; genus Fragum; species Fragum whitleyi. The sequence goes on from OX411546.1 coordinate 59,809,129, forward strand.
TTAGACGTAATGTTGGTTGCCATAAGAAATATTTGGATAATTTTGATTTTCATCGTAATTGGACAAGAAGTTGCAGAGTAATGTGGCATTGATTTGACAAAATTGTCGTTCTGTCTTTGTGTATACTCTAACAACAACAAATAGTTTCAAATCAAGACAAAACTTTTACACAGTGTTGGTGACTATAAGATTGTTTTCAGTCTTAAAGTCACAGATATTATTTTATGTAATCAAATGAGACTGTGGCTCATGTATCTTGGTTTATGTGAGCGATTTAGGACCATTATGGTCCTCTTGTTTAATAATTACCATGACAATACATTTCAGGGAATTTTCAAAAGTTGCCAGGAAGTTATCAAGGAAATTTCATTTCTCCCGACCCATAGCAACACTGTTTTAGCTCATCCGAGCACAAAGTGCTCAAGGTGAGCTATTGTGGTCGCTTTTTTTCCGTCGGCGTCCGTCCTTCTGCCCGACCGTTCGTCTGCTCACAACTTGGTGTAAACACTCTAGCATCCACAATATTCACTTATCTTCACTTATCTTGGTCAAAACATGTATTAAGTAAAACTAGGGTTATATACCTTTAACATTGACAAAATTGCCGTTCTTCACCCAAACAGTCACAAATAAAGGCCAATTATAACAAAACTTGGAAATAATGTTTATGACCAAAGCTTGATCAGAACTTCATGTTTCGAGTTATGTGCCCTTGACTTTGACGAAAGGTTGTATTCGTAGACTTATTTTTCGCTTCAACAAATATTTATCATTCAAAACGTCCTCTTGTTGTTAGATACTATTAGCATACAAATTCTATTGCATAATGTTGGTATCTTTCTGTTTTGTCCTATTTCAATACTTTTTTTCAGCCCAAGTTAGCCTTTTGTTAACACTCTAGCATCCACTATTATTCACTCATCTTCACTTAACTTGGTCAAAACATGTATTAACATGCTATTGCACTAGAGCAAAGAATAATTCAGTATCTCTGTTCTGTTTCTGTCAACTTCATGTATACCACTCATCAAAGAAATAGAGGATAATCGTGCTTTTCGGTGGTTTATCAAGAAATAACGGTAGATTATCACTTGATAATCTCACTGCAAAATCAGTGAAATTATCAAAAATTTATACTCTGCTTTTGTGCATTTCATCCTATCTGACGTCATCTATGCAGGGCGAAATAAGTGACGTCACAATAAACGTTGCATAGCAATCACGCGCAAAATGACGCGCTTTACGAAAATATGTCCTAGAAAATTGACATTTTGTCTCATTTTGCATTAAAGAAATAGAATAATCGTTTGTTTTTCGAGTAAGATCGATTAATATTTCATTTCGTGAAAAACAAAAGCTATATTTTCACTCGTGGCTCTGCCACTCGTGAAAATATAGCTTTTGTTGTTCACTCAATGAAATATAAATCGATCTTACACTTAAACAAACGATTATCCTCTATATATTTCATTGAGTGAACAACAAAAGCTTTATTTTCACGAGTGGCAGAGCCACGAGTGGAAATATAGCTTTAGATCTTCACGAAATGAAATATTAATCGATCTTACTCGAAAAACAAACGATTATTCTATTGCTTTAATGCAAAACTGAGACGAAATGTAAAATTTCTAGGACATATTCGTAAAGCCCGTCATTTTGCGCGTGATTGCTATGCAACGTTCCTTGTGACGTCACTTATTTCGCCCCGCATAGATGACGTCAGATAGGATGAAATGCACCAAAGCAGGGTATAAGTTTTTGATAATTTCACTGCTTTTGCGGTGAGATTATCAAGTGATAATCTACCGTTATTTCTCGATAAACCACCGAAAAGCATTAAAGAAGAGGTGGTATATAATATTGTTTATGCACTTCTCGATTCGTCAGTTTTCTTAGACTGTTAATCTAAACTACATGTACGCGAAAATTTATATTTATAAGTTCATTTAGGCCGTGCTTCATCTTAAGGTGCATCCTGCAACAGTTTTTTTCTTGTTACATGTTGTGGTTATTTTTTTACCATTCTTACCGACTCATTTTTTCATAACTCGGCTTACATTCTTTTAAGGCGACACAAATCACTTCGCTGTATATCACAGCAATTTTTTACTTGTTTAATATTCGATGTGTAACATTAGGTCAATCACATGCACGAATATTAATGAAATAGTCTCATCGCACTGAAAGATGTAAATACATGTATTAATATAACCGTTTTGCACTTGGTTTATACAGATTGTCAACTAAGAATACGATATTCAAAAGAGTACGTGTCTGCAAAAGGCTATTTATTTCTTGGGCTCAAAAATCCATACATCACAGTGAAACTAAAATCATAACGACTACGCTTCACAGCGTAAAGAAAGAATGGGTATATAATCGTAAACCTATGTGGAATAGCAACTGGAGGCTAGGAAAGGGATGTGGTGGTAGTACTGGTGTGAGAAGTACCAGGAATCCATCGTTAGGTGCTCCAGTCGTCGCGATATAACTGAGAGATTGTAGAAAGCGACGTAAAACCCCAATTAAAAAAAAAGTAAAGAAAGCAGCCAGCTTACTTATTTGTCGTCAATCTTCACGCAATAAAGAATTCTAAAATATTTCAAATTAAGATTATTTTTGTAAAACATAGATTTCAGAAATATTAAATCTGAATGTAATTTCAAGAAAAGCAAAAAACAATATTTTCTATCCGTTTCAAAAGATAGCTTTTGTGACAATTTGAGGCGTCGTTGATTGATTGATTGATTGATTGAATGGGATTTTACGCCGCTTTCAACATTATTTCAGTTATATCGCGGCGGCTGGAGAACCTAACAACGGAATCCTGGTATTTCTCACACCAGTACTACCATTACATTCTTTCCTAGCCTCCAGCTGCTATCTTACATAGGTCTACGGTTATCGACCCATTGGTGGGAGACAAATAGTCGGAAAGAATGAGTGCTGAGGCGTCGTTGAATTATGCTTTAATTTGATTTATTTTGCAGAATCGAATTTAACAAAAAGTCTTATCAGAAGACGACAGTTTTTTCAATTTAGAAATCTTCATCGGGATGGTTTAGCAGAAACATATCTCAATTTCAGTATAGGTCACCGGAAAAATTTTCGAAAAAAAAAAGTCTCTATTTACAGTAATTGCGCTCGCAAACAGCAACGCAGAAGACAGTCCTAACATTTAATACGTCATACCTTTTTGCATTCTTACATATATATTTGCATATATCTCAATATCAGGCGTCTCTTTTCTAAGCGTTTTCGAGATAAAATTCCGATAATTATACCCGTGAAAATGGACAATTACTTATTTTGGTCATATCAAAAGGAGTCGGCCATTTGATGACGTCAGTACTAAATGAAATTCCTTAATGACCGACATATGAAAGCGGATATTTGAATTTCAATCTTATAGCATTAGGAAAAATTTACAGACATTTTGAAAATTGTACCTTCAATGACTCGCAGTGTGTCCGCAGTTACTGTATTGATGACCTATCGCAGGCGGGCAGATGGCTAGGGCCGGTTATTGGCCGGGCTCCGGTTGATTTCTTACACATCGCGGAGGTATTTTTAGTCAATTCATTTAATTATTTCTCATTTTGTCAATCTTACCTTTTCACTACCGTTTGGTATCAGTGACTATTCGTATTTCGATCGACCATCGACCATTGGAATTGTATCGATTGATAACAAAAGTCGTTAAAACTCACGAGGTCACAAAAGTTTGAATTATTCGAATTTGAATCTAGTTAGTGTGTTTTATTTTCTTAACGTTATTTATCGAGAACATCATGACGCCAACCTACTAGAGAAACGATGCGCTTTCATTGTAACACCATTACCATTCCTTATTTCTGTTCTTAAAAAACGCCAAGGGTATCGTTCTTGAACAAAATCTACCGGCTCACCTTGGACGTGTAATATGCTTGATTCATAAAGTATACTCAGTTCCAAAAGAAAAAGTGCACTTTTAAATTTTGAATATCTCTGAAATTACACAATGTATCGTCATGAAACGTTGTATGGCCATCCCAAAGAGTATGTGCAAACGACATTGGAAAACAAAAATCGCGGGGTGAGCAAAAGTTTTTAGCTAAATTGGGGCATTTGATTTTGCATGATTTGCATGTGCATCACGTGTTAGACGTATAATTGGTCTGAAACTGTATTCAGCTGAATGTCTGTGGCTTTGCTAAGCATAAAATCACATGTTCAATGGTCTTGCCTAAAGTATGGTATCAAATTTACTCCATAATTTTACTCCAGCTATGTAAAAACCATGAAAAATGCAAAAAATTGAAAGTGCACACTTTTTTATGGAACTGAGTATATTATAATATAACCTATTAGACAAAAAATCGTACTTTAAAACAATCGCATGTCGGACAAAATACGAACGTAAAAAATGAGACACCAAACCATAACAGCCTGAATAAAAGAAACCTCCTTGGCGAAAGAGGAAATTGAAAAAAATCAGATCTGCCTCTTTGTTCCAATTTTCAATATATAAAAACGTTGTATAGTTTTAATTTGACCAACATGATTAGATCCTTTTTCAACATTACAATTACTATAGGGATGAGTGTCTTTTTCACTGCGTTTATTGGGGTATAAAGTGCAATTGCCTTAGCACATGGCAAATAACGCCCGTAGGGCGTTATAGGGCGTTATGTTTAAGCCATGTGCTAAGGCAATTGCACTTTATACCCCTATAAACGCTGTGAAAAAGACACTCTGCCCTTATAATTGCAATCCCCTTGGTCTAAGAAACTATTAAAATACTCGGCTAAACATTGAAGTTTCGAATCTACTTTCTGCGTGTATTACACAATCTATTTTTAGATCGTGTATTTTTTCTCGCTATCGAAGTTAAACGGCATAAAGTTAAACAAATGGTACACAAACAAAAGACAATTTGACATTCGTAGAGGTACTAATGATCTAAACATAATTTTGACAAGTTATTCTGCATTTTAAACCGAAACTATCGTGATCGGGCTTAGCTGAGAGGGTTGCTTGGTGGTCTTCGTCGACTCACTGTAAACATCGACTCAGAATCTGAACTGCATGCTTTTAATCATAAATTCTTTCGAAAATATTCTTTTATATTTAATAGCAATATTACGATATGGAAGGGGAACGAGGGGTTTTCGAGTTCCTAAAACACAGGACATGCAGATCAAAGGTCGGGGGTTTCCCGATAGACCTATTGCATTTTATACAGAAATAAAGTGCAATGGATTTCCCCACGTGATGCGATTTAAACCAATCAAAATTCTTTATTTCATTAGATTGCAAATATTCGACAAAAATCAAAATTTTAGCTTTTTGATATACACTCATTTATAACTAATTTATGGAAAAGACAAGCGAATAAATGGCCTAAAGAACATCTTTGATTTTCCGCCTAAGCGAACTTTCTACTTTGAATACCGACCGGTAACAAAGACTAGAGTCTGATTATTCAACTTGCAATTACTTAATCGTCTGGATAACTTTCGAGTGTGTGCGTTGGAACGCGAATTTCACATTACTGGAATATATGTTCGTTAGAAAGTTTTGAAAACATCGTGGTATTGACACTCATTCCGATCAAAACCATTCTACTCGCTCAAATCGATAAAAAAAACTGTCCGAAATTATTAGTAAACATTTTGAAATTGTTCAAAAGGATTAATATTAATTCAAAATCGACCAAATTATTCTACAATTTTTGTTTTGCTGGTGTTGATTTTTAAGCGTTTTGTTGGTCCACGCAGACACATAAACAGAAAAAAAACGTATATTTTAATTATAAGGGGAGTAACAAATATGGCTGATTTTGTTCATCTTGAACAAAATTAGGGAAATTTGATTACCCCCTAAAATTTCACCCAAAACTCGCACCATACTCTTTCAATTTCATTACAATATCACTCCAAAATCATTTACCTTGCAAATTTCACGATGTTTTTTTACTGTACACAGAGAAAGGAGAGATGGAGAGAAGTATAACATACTTGTTCCATATTTCGATCATTGTGGTAGTGCTTACGATGACGTGTCGGGGGGAGGCAGTGTATAAGGGTATGTACCATATACGGAGTTCCATAAGAAAGTGTGCACTTTCACTTTTTGCATTTCCCTTAATTTTTACAAAGTTGGAGGCAAATTATGGAGTAAATTTGATATTATTCTTCAGTCAAGACCTTTTGCTATTAAAAGTCAAATCAGATTTGGATAAGGTATCACATGCTGCATACGGGTAGGCAGAACTTAAATTGTTTAGATTTGGCCTCCTTAAAGCCTTTTATAATATGACCTACGTTGCCGAAGTGAAATAACCCCGTTGAATATTTTTGATATTACACGGGTGTTATTACACTAGTGAAATAACTATGCAAATGAGGTCAGAGCGAATAGCAACGCTATTTTGTAACCGCGAAAATGACGTCATAATCTATGTTTTGTGAAGTCATTTTTAAACGGCGTTATAAAATCGCGGAAAATTGAAACGCTAAATTTCAAGAATTTTGACGATTTTTCGCTAAAATTCGGGTCATATTATAAACAGAATATAAAATTTATGCTAATTAAATACAGAATTTATTAAACTCGTCATCTCATACAGATAAAAACTCGGCAAAGCCACGTTTTTATCTGTTTATAGATGACTCGTTTAATAAATTCAGTATTCAATGACCACTCATTTAATATCCTCTATTTCTTACGTAAGAGCTATGTGTTGATGTTGCATTATAGAGTTTTTAAAGCCACTCTAAGTATATTTCAGACTACATGTGGTATTAATTAAAGCCGAGATGGTTAGTTCACTCGGTAATAGGTTGGGCTTTAAGTCCTAGAGTAGTGAGGCTAATATCGAACAAAGTTATAGTTTCACTTTTTATATTCTTTCATCATTCAGCGAATTCCAAATTACATCGAATCAAAAATAGTGTGTCTAAGGTGCATGAGCAGCTAAGAACGAGAGGTAGGAAAGAGTGAAAAAATGTAAGAATACTCGCTGGCAATTGAAATATAAGTGTGATATCTTTGTTTCTTTGTTTAACACCGCTATGTAAAAGTCATTCATCGCTTATCATTTAATACCATCATCTGAAACATAAGCTTGTGCGAAAGCATACAAAATAGCTGCTTAATCAGAATTGCTTTCTTTGGGATATTAATCGATTTGCCAACAAATCAAAACAATTTTTGTTACAGTTGAACCTTAAAATACATACGAGTATAATGTGTGACCCGTCTCGCGAGAAAGGGAAATCTGAAAGCTCCGTACAATAGATGCTTGAAAAAAGGATCTGGGGCCCGTTTTACTAAACTTCTTTCGAAAAAATTAATCCTAAGTCAAAATTACTAATCGTACCTGGCGTTTTCATTCATCGTTTGAACCTGCCTAGCAATATCTCATGGGAATCGTCTATAGCAGACGATTCCAATGAATTATGCATGGCAAAATTCCAAATTTAGTTACTATTGCAGAAGAAACTTTACTTTTTGTCTTACGCAATATATATATATATATATATCGTCAGATGTTTAGTAAAGCAGGCCACAGGTCCAGCACAGGTCAACCAAAAAGCACATATCTAAAATAACTAAGAGAGACGTTAGAATGTCCATTCTAGATTCAGAAATTTTCAAAATTACGCCAAAAGAAATAACACTTGACAGGATTTTGAAAATATGCGCTATGCTTGTTTGCTTATTAATAAAGTTTTAAAATGTTATGACCGTATGTGTGACTTTTCCAACATTTTCCATAATGCGCATAGCTGAGCCCCTGGCTAGCTTTTGCATTTGCATGCTAGATTCATAAATTGAAAAAAGTTTGCACCGTTTTGTCATTCTAAACGTGGGGCTGTTCTTTATATGTCTTCAGACAATCAGGAAATACCTCAATGAATTGTGTGGTTTTCTTAGATTGGTAAGCCTGTGCAATCAACTCTACCGATAATGACAGGCTCTCCAGTCAAAAGTTGTCTAAACTGCTCAATGTTTGCACCTCACGTATAGTAGGCTACGTGTGAAATTGTTGGAAATGTCTCGCGCAGGCTTACATTCATATATTTAACAGAGACCATTCGTGTAGAACGGTTACACAAAACAAACAGACATAAAAGAGAAGCAGGTAAATATACGGAATTCCCCGAGACGTTGATGTTTGATCTACACATGAAAGAACTGCTAGTGCCGCTTCGTCTGAGGAGACACCATGCTAGTCAACCAGCGATGACGATCACTGGTGCTGGTAAGACGCCTTCCAAGAGCGACTGGTCCAACATAAATAAGGTAGGAACACAGTCAGTTGATGGATCGGTCTCTTCGCCCCTCGATCTCCGAATTGACGGACTTCAATTTGACATATAGTTTTTGTTGTTACTTATTGACCGATTTATCAATTTAAACGTTTTAGACGATATATCGCTCTCAGACGATTAACAAACGATTATTGTATAAATTCAATGAAAAAAAGACACAAAAAGACATTTTAGGACAAAGTCTCTTTCAACGCGAAGTTTTGTGGTTGAGTACTAGCCAAAGTCATAGATTGAATAGGCTCAGTTTAGATAACGCCAAAAAGGGTGAAATCGACTTAAGTCGGATATGTTAATTTCACCGGTTTTGCAGTGAGATTATAAATATATAATACAAACTTAGTGTTTTAATGAAAAAATATGGCAAAGAAAATTATCAATTCCCACAACCGTGTAAGATATTTTTTCATGCAATTCACTAAGTACGTATTATATTTATCTTATTACTTTTATTAACCTTATTTTCGTCGGTGTTTCTATCAGAAATGCAAGTTTCCTTAAATAACCGCAAGTCATTGTTCTAAAAATATCCATGTGACATCATAAAAAACATATGGGATGTTATCACACTGATATTTGTATAAGTATAAGATAGATAGAGAATAACATATTGGTGTCTTGAAATATCAATGTTATCTGGTCGAGGTTGGGAAAATTTATCATAGAGAGGCTTTGTCGAGTCATGATAATTTCTCATGCCGAGACCAGATAACATTGATATTTTAAGACACTTACATGTTATTCTATTTCTCATGCAGCCTTTTTGTGCTTACTTAGAAACCAAAGAAAATCAGGTGAAAGTGTATGCGAATTGTTTCTAAAGATAGACTGTCTGCTGATATCATGTTATGTTATCAGATAGGTGATATCAGGTCAATGCAGCTTCATTGCATGACTAAGTGATATAACTCCATAACCAATCGGAAGCATTTAAGAACTCGAATAATACGAAGGTGTGTGTACAGTTAGTAACGCTGTTAAATTGGCATTCATCTCGATCAACATCATTCCTAAACACTCATTCAGCGCTCTATTTATTCATTCCAAACACTCACTCAAACCGCTTCAAAATCATTCACGGTCACTTCAAAATCGTTCAACAATATTACTCCAGTTACTCCACGTTTCTTTTTCCCGTTATGGAACCTAAAACTTCTGATTGGTACGCGAAGACACAAAAAATGAAATGAACGGAGTTTCTTTCCACGCGGAGGTAATAAACATCGCTTATTTCGCCCAATTATGATGACATTAGCGATAATGAAATTATCATCTTCCTTAAATTTAATTCAAAACTCGCTCCGCACACTCATTTAATAACATTTCAAATTCATCCCACAAGCATTCACGTTTTCCCTAACTGTACTTACATTGAATTTGTATTTGATGTTTTCCGGCAGAGTTTTGAGATATTTTGGTGCAAAAAACTAACACTGTTACACAAGTGATGTCTATTATTTCCAAAAATATATAACAATCTATATTTTGTGAATTTAACGCTAAATACGAGAATGCTAAAAAAGTCTGAAAAAATGTCACGCTTTCTCATTTTAATGACGTTTTACGTTGCGTGCTTCACGTTTTACCGGTTTTTTCGAAATTTTTGGCCAAAAAATAAAAAAACTAACCGGAATAAATGGAATAAAAAGTTATCTTCGGTTTTGATGTGTTTATAGTATAGCAAGATCGACACTAATACGTTTTTATACGCCGCCGGAGGCGGACGTATATTGGCGTCATCTTCTCCGTCTGTCCGTCCGTCCATCCGTCCGTCCGTCCATCCGTCCGTACGTCCATCCGTCCGTACGTCCGTCCACTTTTCTTGTCAACGCAACTCCTCCTAAACGTCTGGCTGGATCTTCTTGAAACTTGGTCAATATTATCACCTCAATTGGTAGATGTGCATGAAGGAAGGATTTTACGGTTCGTTGATTTTTGCCTGAGTTATGCCCCTTGATAACTTAGTCTCTGGGTCCACTTTTCTTGTCAACGCAACTCCTCCTAAGTTTCTGGCTGGATCTTCTTCAAACTTGGTCAATGTAATCACCTCAATTGGTAGATGTGCATGAAGGAAGGATTTTACGGTTCGTTGATTTTTGCCTGAGTTATGCCCCTTGATAACTTAGTCTCTGGGTCCACTTTTCTTGTCAACGCAACTACTCCTTAGTTTCTGGCTGGATTTTCTTGAAACTTGGTCAATGTAATCACCTCAATTGGTAGATTTGCATGAAGGAATGATTTTATGGTTCGTTGATCTTTGCCTGAGTTATGCCCCTTAAAAACTTAGTCTCTGGGTCCACTTTTCTTGTCAACGCAACTCCTCCTAAGTTTCTGGCTGGATCTTCTTGAAACTTGGTCAATGTTATCACATCAATTGGTATATGTGCATGAAGTAAGGATTTTATGGTTCGTTGATTTTTGCCTGAGTTATGCCCCTTAAAAACTTAGTCTCTGGGGCTTATTGCCTCAGTTATGCCCCTTTAAAATTTAGTCTCTGGGGCTTATTGAAATTGCAGCCTTGTGAATGCAACTCTTCCTAAGTTATGGCTTGATCTAAATGAAACTTGGTGGATGTTATAACCGAAATTGGTAGATGAGCATGAAGTAAGAATTTTACGGTTCATTACGGCCAAGGGCAATATTGTTGCCGACATGCCGTATTATGAAATAAAAAAAAAAGAAAAAATTAATTTTACCCTAAATTATGCCCCTTAAAACTTAGTATCTAGGGCTTATTGAAATTGCAGCCTTTTGAACACAACTCCTCCTTACTTTTTTTCTTTATTTAAATGAAACTTAGTAAATGTCATCACCATAATTTGTAGATGTACATGGATCAAGGATTTTATGGCTCATTTATTTCCCTGAATTATGTCCCCTTAAAACTTGGGGTGCCTGGGGCTTATTGAAATTGAAGCCTTGTGAAGGCAACTCTTCCTAACTTTTTGTCTTGATTTAAATGAAACTTGGTCATTTTCAATTTGGTTCTGTCAAAATAAGTAGTGTCTACAATTATTTTTGTGAAACAGCAGCAAAGTGGCGGCGTATTTTGTGACGATGGCACTCTTGTTGTCTTTTTAAATACCAATTTTAGATTGTCGGAAATTCAATGCTTCTGTTTATATAAAATTAATTTTGTTTCGTAATTACAGAGATTCTTCACCCTGAAAATATTTGATACGCCACTGAACATGATATTTATTCACATTTTAACCTCCCCTTTTGGTATAATTCAAAATATGGCATATAGTTGTTTCAAATGAAACGCGTTTGATTTTTCTCCAATTTTACGCTACAAAAATAACGTCAAATTACGTTACGCTTTATAGCCTCAGTTCGCTGCAACGTCTCTGTAGCAAAAATAATAAAATTACTGTTTTGGCATACTTAACCCTACTTTTTCGCATTTCACGCTATTGGACTTCAAACAAGCGGGACTCAAATTACCAATAACGTGTTGACGTCAAATGTTATCAGCTCTAATGTTATCACCATTGAAATGACGTCAGTGACACATTTGGTCTCTCTTTTTTTACGTTTTTCAAAACATAGCTTTTCTTGACAAAGATAAATGCAGTTAATTCTATCTAGCTCTAAAATAAATGAATAATTATGATTTAGATATTTATAATAATAAAAAAAGTAATAATAATATAAACAATAGTAATAAAAATAATGATAAAAATTGAAAATAATGATCAGCAAAGATAACGACAGATTGCAATAATAGTATTCTCAGATCGTCAAAAAAAAGAGTTAAAACATTACCTATCTACAGGGAGCACAGTGAAGAGTTTGGTTAGTTTGTGCAGATGCACAAACTGACCAGAAGCTTTGCTTTGCGCCTATGTGATTTGAATTGTTAGAAATGTTATGCACATATTCCTTTTCGTATATAAAGAGGATGGTTTGTAGATTCAAAATTATTTTCGTAACATACTTTAATGATACATGTTTCAGTTGAATTATGGGATGTACATAGATCCAGTGACGTCGGCAATCATTGCAGTTAGTTTTGATGACGTAACAGGAGAAAGCAGTCTGGTATGTAGAAACAATCAGCTCCACTATTAAATACGTGGGTTGATCAAGAAATTCGTTGACTTGGTAAATGAATTCACAGAAAGTTGACTAATAAAATCTTTTTTATTCAGGTATTTAGTGTTATAAACTTTGGAATATGTAAATACAACAGTAATTCCACAGTGATAAATCTAAGACTTGACCTTACCTCTGGGTGGTGGACAAAGAACGCCAAATGTGACGTCATTATTTGCTCTTCTCTTCATATTTTTCATTTACTCTGATACCTTTCTCTGGCCGTTATACCAACATGCTGAAATCGGCAATTATCAATTTCACCAAACTCGTTAGATATTATTTCACAAAAAACTCGAAGTTCTTATATATATATGTATGGGAATATATATATAACGTACTTAGAGCTTTTTGTTTAGTTTTTTTTTATGAAAAAATATCTAACGTAGTTGGGATTTGGTGATTATGTAGGCTCTGCAGAGACATTTATTTATTCCCACAACAGAATTAGATCATTTGTTCATACAATTCACCAAGTACGTATTATATTCATCTAATAACCTCAATTTGCATTGTTTTCGGCGATGTTAATTACAGAAATGCAAGTTTAAAAAATAACCGCATTATGTCATTGTTCGAAAAATATCCAAGTGATATCATAAAAAATTATCATATGAGTTGTTATCACACTGATATTTGTATAGTTATAAGATAAAAAAAACAGGTACATGCTGAATAAGCTAGAATTGTGAAAGAAGTAAGCACATTCTACGAATTTCTCGATTACTCATCTACACTGTGAGATAAAATTATATATTTATATCTATATATTTCTAAGTTTTCTTATATTTGAATGGGATGTGGATGTTAGAGTCATTTGAGGAATCTTTCATTGTAAAAAGAAGTCATCAAAATTAAAAAGAGAATTATACTAATGATAGTTATGTATTTGGGTCTAAAATATCAAATATGCAATGGTTTTGATGAAAATGTAAATTTTGTTAAGACTTTGAAAATCAAATTTGAATTGATTTTTTCGACGTAATAAACGCAAACTTTACATCATTACGAATAAGATTAATTGCCGGTAAAGAGGATTGTTGTCGATATTTTGGTTTCGCGATTTCGGGAATGATTTCTTGTTTGAGAAGGTCATTGTTTGGTATATATTAAAGTAATGAATGTTATTAAGTAAGCCAGTGCGGGACATTTCCAACAATTTCAAATGTGCGCCAAGCAAAGAATCTTGATAGCCTGTGCATCCGCACAGTCTGTCCAGAGTCTTCACTTTGCACTTTATTTATAGATAAGGTCTAAAAGTTTCTTTAGACAACAGGGAATTTTTAGAACTACGTTGTGTTGCCGTCCAGGCCATTCAATGTTTGCAACTAAAGCCATGTCAAAATTGTTGGAAATGTAACGCACAGGCTCATATACTTTTCGAACTGGAATGCTGGCAAGACAATCAACGCTGTGTTTCTTTATTCATTTCAGTATGGAAATTTCCATCTACACGATCAGAGCTGGAAAATTTCACCCACTGCCGAAGCGAAGTCTGATATGTCCCATGTTGTTGAAAAGATAGAACAAGAAGAAACTTCTAGCGTTAGATTGCCTCCCGCAAGTGAAGGTAAATCATCCACTGTAGATCAAGAACTAACTAAACTCTATTAGGTGCAAGCCTCTTTACTTTTGTTTTGCATTTCAATAAAAATGATAAAAACAGTCTACATATAATATTGTATGCGTGACCCGTAACGCGAAAATGGACAATCTGGGAACATTGTAAAATGAATATTTTGAAAAAAAAAAAAAAAAAAAAAAAGATTGGATCCAGCATAGATCAACCAGAAGTCGCAGTTCAAAAATTCTTTCACTGGAAGGTAGATTGATCATTCTTGATTCAGAAAATGAGCACACTGTGAAAAGTTTCGACCCCAATCAGTCTTCACAATCAGCACAGTCTGACTACGGTCGACACTTAACGCACTTCCCAGATGGTCCCTTTTCGCGTGACGGGTCACATATATATATCATTTGAACCTGTGCGTGAGATTTCCAATAATTTTGAAATTCGCAAGGCAAAGACTCTTACCAGTTTGTGCATCCGCACAGTCTGTCCAGATTCTTTACTATGAGTTTTATAAACAGATAAGGTGGCAAGGTACCTATAGACCATCAGGTTACTTTACATTTACAGTATGTAGCTTTCTACGCTACTTGATGTTTGCCCCTCACAAGTATTTCAAATTGTTGGAAATGTCGCACACAGGCTCGTTTATTTCAACATTTTCATTACCATGAAATCATATTGATATGCATTTAAAACTGTAACATGGAAGGTCATCGGGTTCAAAGTTTCGATACCACTGTTAGTAATACACTGTATAAGAAAAAAATAGATTGCTTGATATTAATGTTTGTTTATATCTACACCCTCATAATCATTATGAGGTTGTGCCTAAAAAACACATTTACAAAAATTCATGGCAATTCTACCTAGGGTTTACCGTGGGAACCATAATTTTACTCAAGCCTAATATTTCCTTGTTAGTATGGATATTTAAAACAAATTCATAATCATTATAAAAACAAACATTTGTAAGTTTGAACCCTCTTTTGCAGATATACTGAATCTTTGATTGTGCTTGAATGTATCATTTCAGCATTTGTGCAGGGGCCAAATAGTTGAAAAAGGAAGTTCCTACAGTGAACTGAAGTGTTATCATATGTAAAAAAAAATATTCAGTGGGAAACCCCTAGATTTCACTGTCAGGAATAAAAGAATACCCCCCCCCCCCCCAAAAAAAATAAATAAATAAATAAATAAATGAATAAAATAAAATATTTAAAAAAAAAAAAAAATTACAAAACAGCGATATCTGTTCATGCATGCATAGCACGCCGCCGTCATAGCGCAGTTGGAAGCGCGTCGGACCGTCAATCTAGAGGTCCTGGGTTCGATCCCCGACGGTGGCACTCATTCTTTCCGACTTTTTGTCTCTCACCAATGGGTTGTTGATCGAAGACCAATGTGAGATAGCAGCTGGAGTCTAGGAAAGGATGTGATGGTTGTACTGGTGATAGAAATACCAGAAATCCATTGTTAGGTGCCCGAGCCGCCGCGATATAACTGAAAGAATGTTGAAAGTGGCGTAAAACTCCATTCAATCAATCAATCAATCAATCAATCTTGCACGCATAAAACGTCCTGAATACGTACACTTTAAGCAAAAAAAATTGACAATCTTTTCTTTCTTGTTTGATCGTCAAATCAGGCATTTCCATTTTAAAAGGTTTTGACGCCTTTTTTTATTCTTTAAAGTTGATCCATGGACTGGATCTAGCAAAGGCTCTTCTGAGGACGTAGTAACAAGCAATCCCAACTCACCGGATTTTAATGACCCGGCAACTGACAAATCCAACAGAAACAAGCGCCAGGTTCCTGAAGGCTGTAGCGTGATCGAGACGGCAGTGATCGTCGATCAGACAGTTCTGGCGTTGTAAGTACATTGTAATAAATTAATAATAATAAAATAATGATAGACTGCTGCTGACTTTATAAAAAAAAATCATATCGACGGCTCAGCGCGAAACAGTTGTAACTCCCTATATGTTTATAGGGAGTTACAACCGTTTCGCTCTGAGTCGTCGATATGTAACACGTCACGCGAAAAGGGACCATTATTGTATTTCGTCAAGCGTCGACCTTGGTCAGACTGCGCGTAACATGCAGACTAAATTAGATCGAAACTATTCGCACTTGCTTGTACTCTTAATATAGAATAATCAATCCACTTTCATGTGCATTTTTTTCAAATGCGACCTCTTTTTGGACTGAACTAGAACCAATGCTTTTTCAAATATCTAATTCACCGAGTTCATAGACGGACCCTTTTCGCGTGACGCAGAGGATTTTAATGACCCGGCCTCTAACAAAACAAACAGATACTTGCGTCAGGTTCCTAAAGGCTGTAGCGTAATCGAGATAGTTGACCAGGCAGTTCTGGAGTTGTAATGAACAGATCGCTGGTGTCAATCAAAATTCATTGGCCAATCAAAACGCTAATTTATAGTGAGATGTCTTTGGCATTTTCCGCCTTTATGTTTCACTCATTTTCGTGGATGAGTGACCGAAACAACGTAACTACAGCTTGAACAGGCTGTAGTTTCGACGTTTAGGTCTCTCTCAGACGATTCGCTCGGTTTCAGTTTATAACTCTGATACCCTGTAGATAATTGACGTTTTGATATTTGAGGGGTATATTATGACGGGGGTCAAGGTGTGGTAGCAAACTTTTTGCAAATTACATCTCGCTTTACACGCAAGTGCAAGTGCAAAGCGGGATAATTATGCAAACACTTTGCACCGTTTTGTCCTCCTAAACGCATGTTTCATCTACAGTTTGTTTCATAGTGAAAATGTCATTCACCCTTATCAAAACTATTCTAAATCGCTCACTTATCGCTCCATTCATTCCATATACTCACTCAACTCGATCAAAAACGCTCCGAAAGCAATAGAAAACATTTCGAAGTCGTTTAAAACGATCATCATTAAATTCTCTTTAAGTTATTCTCAATAATAAATGCACGATCTTATTGGCTGGTGTTTCATTCTAAGGGTCTGATTTGACCACGAAAACCTGAAAATAAAAATAAAAAAAATACGTAAATGTTATAGAGGACAGTAAAAAGATATCGCTCATTACGACTAGATTCAAAAGATTTCTCTTTATGCTCATTTCTTAAATCAAGAATGATATATCGACCTACCTATGAACGAATTAATGGAATGCGACCTCCGTTTGAACTGTACTATATGTAGTTCCGATCTGCTGGTCAAATTTTTGGTGAACGAACGTCGTTCACCAGTGTTATATACCATGTCAGGAAAATCCTGTTGGATGTTAATACATTTGAAATAAAGTAGCGCCTCTTTAAATTCAATTTAGTATCTTTCAATATTTTTCTCCGCAAAATCACTGTTTTTTTTTTTCTTTAAAAGCGTGCTACTAGTATTCTTTATCAAGTGAAAATAATGAAAATTCGCCTTGAAAAACACAAAATGATCTTGCAATGTTTATCAAGGGAATTTTTGATCGGCGTAAGCTTGTCGTGAGTTTAAAGCAAAAACAAAGTTTGTGTCTAGACACCGTAGAGACAGATACTATGTTTTTGACCCAAGCCTTCGCTGGTGCAACTTGTAGTAATTAGCCGGAAATACGTGTTTATTTAGGTCATGTCCTCTTGAACTTACATTCGGCAATACTCGGGCGATCTCCGACGACTCCGATTTAAATGTAGGTTAGAGGAATCGGCCGAGTTGAGACGAATGACACATCAAGACACCTTGTGTCATTAGAAACGGTAACGCGGTTTTACATAACTTTTCAACTAGCGACAGTCAGTGTCGAGACGGGTTTTAAGAATGATTCGACATGTGTTTTACATGTACAACCTTTGCCGCTATTAAGATTTTTCTGTAAAATTGCGTTGGCTGAAGTAGGGCTTGTAAGGATACACTCGAATATTCGGTGAACTTATTCCCAGCGAAGACGTTTCGTATTCGTCTGTCTCAGAAGCGAATATTGCCGAATACCAAATGCGACAGGCACGGAAGATATTTCATTGGGGCCATTCTACTTTGCATTTTTTCAATCTGTAAAACCATATCAATTCAAAATTCTATTTGAAAATTAAATAAATGATAGCTAAATATTCAGCCCTAGATACCACTCCAATTGACGAGTAGATATTGCCGTGGTCAAGGGGGGACCAGATCCGTCATGCACTTGTTTACAATTCGACAGGCGGGTTTAGTTGTTAAATTATTCTGGAAAAGTCATTGCGTTTTTTACAGAAATCATAAAAATCTAAATCGCTGAATAAAAACTGGCTCCATCCTTCCCAAAATACGTTTAGAATTGGTTAACTACAGTTTAAGCAAAAACTAGCTCCGAGCAGAAAGTCTAATATCAGCCGCAATACTGTAATAAGATATCGATAGTAAGTGATTTTACAAGCATCCAAACTCTTGAAGGTAAACAATAGGTTCTCGTGCAAAAAATAAACCGACAATTGTAAGGATTCTCAACTCTTTTTTGAAAGAAAGTCGGAAGGAAAAAAACATTGTATTATACTTAAACTTAGTCATAGACATAGTCATGCAATTATTACCTCCCTTTAAAAAATAAACTTCTTAAATAAGATTCTTATTCGCTTTTGATGTAGAAATTACGTTACAAAAATAATCTTTATAAAGACTTTTAGTATGCAATTTACTATGGAGCAATTGTTTAATATAAAAAGTTATACTTTAAATTTCTAAACCTTAAACAGAAATTATCTATGAATTATACTAATAGGGCACTAGACCTCCTTTAACCTATACCTAAATATTTCTCATCCTGCAGTGTTATAAAATTGAATAATGACATAAGTGTCAACCACGGAAGTGGTTATGGCTTCAAATATGTTAAAAACTAATCTCTCAGTTTATGGTTCAAAATACTATACTGTTCACAAAAAGTAGAGGATATTGTAAGTTAGATTTGTGGTATTCTGGTCAGCTCGGGCATCCATACATCTTCAGGGCCCCATTTTTTAATCATCAACAAAGAAGCTATTTTTTCGATATCATGACAATATCTGATGTGATACACAGGGTTTGACAGCAGTCTGGACTCATGTTTTTCTGGTTTCCAGCATATCATTGACTCACTTACGCGAGCTTTCATTAGATCTCACATTATTCCAACAAAATGGGATGCGAATCCATGATAGAGATAAACACCAAATATTTTTTCTCGAAGTTATACTCAGCCAAAGGAAGAATTTCGATTACAACATACGCCATGTTAAAATAAGCACTATACCCCTCTCTTCTTAAATGCTGAATTTGCAGGACATGCTTAGCAGTAAAGGGAATTCAATAACTACCATATTACCATGAAACAACTGCTAGTTGGCCAAGGATAAGTTAGATTGTCCTAAATTGCTTGCAACCACAAGAACCTTATGGATTAACAGATTATTCCCTACTTTTTGTGAACAGTATATTAATAAGTTAACAAATCATAACTTTAAACAATGAGTACTGTTCAGGACTGACTGATATTCATAGGTGTTTCTTTGGTTGGTACTCAAAGACCTTTTCATCCTCTGAAAGGAAACAAAGATAGTTAAAAAAGTTAAAACAAATACAACCAATTTACTTGAAATAAGCTTAAACATGATAACAACTACTTTTGTAAAAACAAACACCATTGGATATAGGTTAAAGACAGTTTTAGATAGGATTAAATCGTTTTCTCCATTTATGTTTAATTAATAAATGTACCTATTTCAAGTGTGTAAAAGAATTTTTCACAGAGTAACATCTCATATTCTAACAAATATTTTTCTAACAGGATTTTCCTCTCTTTCCCTTTCTTTTAATTGGCAGTGAAATTTCCGAATAACGGAAATTTTGTCGAGACAATTCTTCCCACTTTTTTTTACTTTCGTAATTTCTCTTTTCTAATTGAATTCAATATATCACTCTAGAATGCCATCAGGTTCGTTCACCATCAGTACTTTCAGTGCTTTGATTATTCAATGTAGTCCCCAGATGGTCCCTTATCTTGTGTAGGGACAAAATTGCGAAATTAACACTCACCAGAATCAGGACAAATTTAAACACACGCTTTGCGCTTATTTCAAAACACGCGCCAAATGCATTCGTAAAAGCTCGTACTTTTCCGTAAACTATAAAGTACCTCGGACGTAAGTGTGGTAATTTTTGGTCATTTTTAGGTAACTCGGCTCCTTGTGGTACTTTGGTTAATATGCTTGAAGAAAAACAAAATCTTCCAATGCTCTCCGATCGTCTGTGGAGATCTTTTTGGCATGTTAAACATTGAAAGCAAAATTAAACGCTTCTTTCAATCATTCAAAACACCCATCTAAACCATTTAGAAACGCTCCAAAATGTGACGAAAATGCGCAAGAATCGTACATAATACCTCACTACTTCATGTAAATCGAACATTTTTTTTTATTAAAGGTAAACCAAGCTATCTGAATGTTCATAAACAGACTTTAAACGAGTTATCTTATAGAGATTATGAATAAGTGGTCATTGAATACCGAATTTATCAAACGAGTCATCTATCAACAGATGAAAACGAGGCTACACCGAGTTTTATATGTTTAAGAAGACGGTTAGATATTCGGTATTTAATGAGCACAAATTTGACATTCTACAGTTAAACTTCAGTAGCTCGAACACCTTGGGGACTTGATAATTTGTTCGAGAGATCGGTTGTTCGACCAATACAAAAAAACTATAAAGGTACTAGAAGATGGGAATGCGCCAAATCCGGTAATACATCGTATCCGAATATACGTATACACTGTATTTATAATATGACCCGAATTTTCGCGCAAACCGTCAAAATTATTGAAATTCAAAATTTCAACTTTCCGCAATTTATAACGCCTTTCAAAATGACGTCCAAATATAAACATTATAACAACATATCCGCGGTTACAAAATAGCGTTGCTTTTCGCTCTGAGCTCATTCGCAGAGTTATTCGACTAGTGTAATAACACCCGTATAATATAAAAAATATTCAAAGGTTTTATTTCACTCCCGCAACGTCGGTCATATTACAAAGATAAATTGGGACCAACGAAAGTTTTGCCATCACAGTCTCTGACTTTACCAAGAGATAAAAGAAACGCAAAACTACTAGCAATTTTACCATCCTTTGGATAACATCGGTAAACGTTATATGTCATAGCGTAAAAGAAACATGCTTTCGAAACAGACTTCATTTTGAAGAAACTAAAATTAAAATGACAAAAAGCATGGAATGGCAATAGGGAAAAAACGTGTTTTTTTTGTGATAAGTTTCTTTACTCTATCTATATATAGGTGTACATGTAAGTATCGTTATTTCAAACTTGTTATATTTCAGTTCAGTCCACCCTACTTTTGCTATACCACATTTTCCCGCGTTTGCGAATACCGCAGTTGGACTATAGCTAGTGTTGTTTTGGAAATGTCCGCAAACACACGACTCTTTAAATAAAAACGTGCGTAGATTCTAAGGTCGGCAATACAACAAACACAGATAATTTGGTTGATATTGTCCATATTGCTTTCCCCCCTTTAATTTCATTTATACGTCGCTTCACATGAACGTGTACTCATACAATATCATTCCAAAATCATTACAAAATACCTTGTCAATTTCGCGATGGTCCTTACTGTAGCAAAACATGTACAGGTAGTAACATCGTGAAATTTACATTCACCTCAATCAAAACCATTCTAAATCGTTCACTCAGCACCCCATTCATTCGTTCCAATCACTCACTCAAACCATTCAAAAACGATCAAACCCATTGAAAAATATAGAAGCAACAACGTCATTCGAAATAAATTTTGACAGAGAAAAATTGTTAATGTCCCATGGGTTCTTGAAAAATTGCATTTGTATTAAAGGGAGGTAATCAATATCGCTAATTTTGTTCGTCCTGAACAAAATTTGAGATAAAGGGTTACCTCACATTAAATTCACTCAAAACTCGCTCCTTACACTTATTCAATTTCATTCCTCATTCATTCCAAAATCATTCACCTTGTCAATTTCACGATTTTGGTAACTGTATCAAACTACGACCAATTACATCATGTAATTTCATACAAAGCTTGCCCATTCAATTGGATGCACAACTCATTCAATATCATTCACCTTGTCAATTTCTCGTTGCATACGGAGAAATTCTGGCCAAAAAGTCCATTAGGGATTGGGGACAAAAAAGCCATATCTGCCCATTTGTCCGTCAATAAATCTCATTAAACTTGTCAGAGAACCGCTGTCTGCCTCGTCTGTTTGTTTAATTGGATTTTAATTGCATGCAGTGGTCATTCACACTAACTCAACAAGCCCTTGTGGTATATTCTTGGTCCAGAATGTTTCTCTGAATTACACGTAGCTAATGTATTTAAACTTTTCCTCTTTTCTAGATATTTTCCAAGTTTATTACTTGTATGATGCGAAGAATGCCAGATTACAAATTTTTGAATGTAAATTATACATTGCATAAAGATCAGTAATTAAAATAGTTTGTATTAACCCTTTCCAATTTTGTAAAAGGTTAAGACTGATTCATAATGAAAGTAGTAGCAGACGACAAAGCTTATTTTGATGAAGTCAGATATCATCTTGAATAATATTGTATTGCATACATATTCCTTTGTGATCCAATTAGTTAATTGAATTCCATTAGTAAATGTTACGTGAAGTAGAATTAACACATTTTCTTCATTCATTCTTTCATTATTTTAGACAGGTGTTAGCAGGCTGTTTTTGCATTTATACATTTATATATATTCTTAACTTGTTGAATCAGAGTTTGTTGAGGGCTCGGGGGGGGGGGGGGGGGGGGTCAAAGTTTACAAAGTTTTAGATTTCATGGAAAAACATTTAGTCAAAATACTCGGAAAATGAAGCCCATTTATTTGTATATTAGATATTTGTATATAACCCGATCACAGAAATTCTGGATCCGAAGCAGATTCTTTGTTATTATTAGATCCAATTTTATTATTATTATTATTATTATTATTATTATTATTATTAATAAAAAAAAATTCAAGATGGCGGACGGTGTGAACGTGTCATCGTGACTTCTAAGTGAAATCAAATTTCAATGGACTTCTGGATAATAATAGTTTCAGAAAATTTGTCAGTATACTTGTGAGTAGACATTCTAATCGATCCTTTTGTTTTCTTGACATTAAAAAATGTGTTTAATGAGAAATTAAGGTATATTCAGAGAACAATAGAGGTAACAATAGTTTATATATAGTGAATTCGCCCGAGGACGATATTCGCTCACTCTAGATTGATTAGAGGGGGCTTTCTATATCGATACAGTTATTTAACGCTTGTCCTAGGTGTGTATATTCATGCCCCGGTCATATACAAAGTGAACCTTTAAGGTAGGATAGCCACTGTGAGAGGCAAATATGAAGGGCCATGACATGTCGCCTAATTCATCAGGCGGCAAAGATGATGCTGTATATATACCATCTACACCCTTGTCTCAGATAGTAAGACCGCAACAGTTCTTCTACGATCTTGATCAGGCCTTAGATAACCAGCCTAGAGACCTGTACGTATCCGAACTTGTCCGGTTATGTAAAGATGAACCGGATGCAATCAACGACTACAGAGAGCGCCTAGCTGAAAGAGCCAAACAAGAGAACAATTGTCCTAAAACTAAACTCCTGAATCGTCGGAATTCTCCGAACTCTAGTAAATCACAGAAATTAGCGCATGACTGTTACGTTTTATACATGTTCACAAAAGGCAATAATTCTCGTGAGATATTTGACGTTTTTGTAAACGCTTCAAACAGTACATACGACGCGAGCGCTAATGTTACGATACACTGTATTGATGATTCAAGTCCGAAAAGTACAGCGACAACGATGAAAAGCAAACAACACAGTAAGATAGAAATTCCGGATATAACAACGATGCTATTAAATCTACAATCGGACCTTGCTGCAATGGCTAATATAGTGAGACACAACAACGCTATCTTACTTGATATTGGAAACGAGACTCGAACTCTTACAACAAATACTAAATTAATGTTAGCGTCTGTGAACGGTCTTCGATCTAAACTTGGTGACACGACCAAAATAGACCAAGTAAGTGAAGATATAAAGAACATTGATGTCAATATAGGTAGAATTAACAAAAAGATTGAAGACACGATTGTGAATAATGAAATGTTAATAAACGTACCAGAAAACAACATAAAACCACACAACGTTGTAACCACAGACACCCCTTGTGATCAAAGTTATGCTGATAAAGTGCGAAACCAACCACTACTACCAGCTAAACAAGATTCTGATGGGTATACAACTAATAGTAAACCCAGTGTAGACTCGAATGACTTGAAGCAAAATTCAAGTGAACAAAATCGACATGAACCTATCGAAATAGATAATGCGGAGGTAATAAATACTGTGAACTCGGATTCGACGAATAATGACCGAAATCATATTCATATTAACGTTCGAACTGAGCCAAAGAAACCCGTCAAAAATCGCAGACAAACGGACAGGCAACAACGCACAACGTCAGTTAAAGATAATCATTCGGCAGCTGCGGAACGATTTAAAGCAGTTAAAAGGAGACGAATATCGTCATATTATATAGGGAACATAGACCCAGACGTATCTGAAAGTGATTTACATCAATACATGTATGAAAACGATGTTAAGTGTACGTTTATAAAAATGTTCTACGGAAAATCAGGCTCCGCAGCAAGAATCAATGTGCCGGATGATTTCATCGAAACGATCGAAAATCCAGATTTTTGGCCTGTAGACATCATCGTAAGAAAATGGCGTAAAAAATCTGATTGGGATAATGAGCGTGTTAGCAGAAAACATCGCGAGAAAAGTAAACATTCGCGTAAACATGAAAACAACCAGTCCTACTATGGATACAACGAAAATACAAATAATAGCGAATACGATCGTGACGATCGTCACGATGACTACTACCAAAATGATGGTTATTATGATGACAAAAACTATAGTGACGATAAAATTTGCCAGTGGGGACCAGAATACGAAGACTGGAACGATGGTTACGACCAGTGGGGAAATCCAGTGTCTAAACATCAATAAGTATGAACGATTATAGTACTTACATGGCTAGTGTTAAACTTATTAGAATATCAAACCCATTAGCTTTATTCTTTCTATCAATAATGTCATTGAATATAATGTGTTGGAATGTAAGAGGCATAATGTCCTCAGCTCATGTACTTTCCCAGATACTGAATGAAAATGACGTTGATATATCTATAATTACAGAGCACAAGCTCTTATCTAAATCGTTACTTTTTATGACCAGTATACATGAAAATTATAATGCCCTTTCCGTTGCCGACACTTCATTGAACCAGTTTGGATTAATAAAATGTGGTAAAGGAGGGGTTTCAATCCTGTACAAAAAGAGCCTAAATCAGTTTATCAGTAAGGTAGATTGCATGGAAAGCGAACGCATCCTAGCAATAAAGCTAGAACGTACAGATAACGAATACCCAGGCGTCCAATACGCCCCTCTATTTATTATTGGGGTATATATGCCAGGGGACAGTAACAATCAGTATTATAGCGACACACTTGATTGTCTATCATCGATTTATAGTAATTTGGCTGAAAACGGTAATGTTATTTTGCTGGGAGATTTCAATGCACAAATTATATCATGCACCTCGCCTAACGAAGTTTCAGAAAAAAACAGGTTGTTTAATGATTTTCTGAGGTCATCCGGATTAGTATCCCTTTGTCATACAAATATTGGCTCGAACATCGACTACACGTATAAGACACTAAAAACTGTAATTGATCATGTATTGATTGAAAATACATTTTATAAACAAGTTTCGGATCTTAAAACCATAGACGAGAGCATAGTAGATACGTCTGATCATTTACCTATATTAGTGAAAGTAGCCATTTCAGATCCTTTAACTCCCAGCTTAGATAACCCCAAATCGTGTCGAATAGCTTGGGACAAATGTGACCAAACTATACTGGACAAATATGTGAGTCACTTAGACCAAACTCTATCACCTCTAGAAAATGAGCCATGTCTTACCGTCAACGAAACATCAGACTTTATCGTGTCTAGAATCATAGACGCGTCACAGAATAATCTGCCTAAAATTCGTTTCAACAAACACGCTAAACCATATTGGTCACCAGAATTAAAACGAGCGCATAGTACCTCACGATCTAAGAGAAGAACGTGGATAAATCAGGGCAGACCCCGGGGCATGATCTTTGACTCTTATTTCGAGTACAAACAGGCGAAAGATAATTTTCGTAAACTTCAACGGGATTCAACAGCCAATTACAAGAATAAGATAGTTGATGATTTAAACCAAAGCGCTTATACTGATCCGGGATTATTTTGGTCCCTTTTAAAAAGGTATAAGAAAACACCCCCATTATTTGTTTCCGAAATTAAACATGCGAACAAAACGTATAGTGCTGAAAACGTGACGACTGGATTCGAATCGTATTTTTATCATATTTTCAACGATACTGGTAATCATACCAATACACAGATCCACGAAAATACCATAGAAAACAATATACACGTCCCTTCGCTATCAAGTAAGCATATTTTCTCCACAATCAAACTAGAAAGAGAATTTAATCTCGTAGAAGTAACAGAGGTCCTCAAAGGCCTGAAAAGGGGGAAAACACCCTCTCATGATAACATATGCAATGAGCATTTAATCTACGGCAAATCACCAATCGCGAAAGCGCTCGTCACTCTATTTAATAGAATACTAAGATACGAAACGGTGCCAGACTCCTGGCGCAGAAGCCTTATTGTACCGATTTATAAAGGTGGGGGTAAACCCAAAAACGATCCAACAAGTTATAGGCCGATATCACTAGTTCCAACGTTTTGCAAAATATTTGAAAAACTTCTTGTTGACAGAATATACTCTACTCTTCTTCACAACGACGTCCCATTTCCATCTAGTCAACAACAAGGCTTTCAAACCGGTCTAATCTGCACTACAACAGCATTTTGTCTTCAAGAGGTATTAAACGATATAGCTGATCTCAATAGCCAAACTTATGTTGCGTTTTTAGACTTTAAGTGCGCCTTTGATAGCGTTTGGCACAGCGCGCTTTTATCGAAACTTCACAAACTAGGTATTACAGGCAAATTATGGAGATTAATCCGCGACTCGTATAACCACTTAGAATGTCGTATAGTTATCAATGGTAAAACGTCGCGTTCAGTACAAATAACGCGCGGTGTACGTCAGGGAAGCGTTGCTTCAACTTTTTATTATTTAGTTTTTATTAATGACTTATTAATCGAATTAGAAATGGCAAAGCAGAGTTTACGCCTTTACTCCGGTATAAACTCTAAGTTTGGCAACCCTGCGTTCGCTGATGATCTCGCGATAATTTCTCTGTCCCCCGATGCCCTTCAAAGTTTGCTAGATATTGTTTATAGATATTCCTATCGCTGGAGATTTGAGATTAATTGTTCTAAATCCTGCGTTGTTGTTTTCAATCAGAAAACGAAAACCAACCCATATGTATTTATGCTAGGCGAATCATATGTTAAGC
The DNA here is from genome assembly GCA_948146395.1 of Fragum whitleyi. NCBI lineage: Eukaryota > Metazoa > Mollusca > Bivalvia > Cardiida > Cardiidae > Fragum > Fragum whitleyi. The sequence continues at coordinate 59,836,670 of OX411546.1, forward strand.
AAACTGACTCAGCGGTACACCTTGGGATTAGACAAGAAAGCTCACTATCCGTTAAACAACGTGTGACAGAACGTTGTCAAAAAGCGAAAAGCGCCTTTTACGCAATGTCCGATATCGGAATGAAACCAAATATATTGAACCCGCTTACTTCAGTTAAATTATACATTTCAGTAATCATACCTATTCTTCTATACGGTTGTGAGCTATGGAATGATCTAAAAGGTGCTGAGATTCAAATGCTTAATACATGTCAACACTACATACTTAAACTCATTCAGGGTTTCCACATACGAGTAAGGTCTGATATGTGCGAGTCGATGTTGGGCCTAAATCGCATTATGTCTACAATTAATATACGTAAACTTATGTTTCTTTACAAGATATTGTCTCTGAATGAAAAAGCACTATGTAAACGGCTTTTTATAAGGAAATTTTTCCAATTCATGTACAATCCAAGAAAAATTACTAGAGGTTTTGTACCTGACATTTGTTGCATTCTAGCCAAATATAACCTCAATTTCTTAATGAACATGTACATAAATGATAATTGTTTCCTGCCTACTAAGCAAATTTGGCGCCAAATTGTTGTTCGAGCAATAAAAGAAAATGAATCAGATGAATGGTTGATGCGCATTCGGTCGGCTGACTTTTCAAGGTTCTCACGGTTGCACAGATCCATTGCACCATGTTCCCTGTATTATCTTTACGCGGCGAGATTGTCGCCTTATAAGATAGCTTTTGTAGCTAAATTATGGACGACCGTTCCGCAGTCTGAGCCGACACGATGCCATCTGTGCGGCCGTGTGAGCATGGATGATGTCAAACACAAGCTGATTGAATGTGTATCAATATATTCTATAAAAGCAAATTTCGTTTCCGATGTATCTACAAAATTTCAAGCCGTGGCATATGAGTTGGTATTTTCATCCGATGAACGCTTTCTAATGATGGTGCTTGGAGAAAATCCCAACTCATTGTGTGCACACGACTTAATCCAATTTCGTAGAATGGCGATTAATTACATATATAGATGTTTCCACGGACCATATGATTTATAGCGCATAATTGCACATTTCTTTTACCGCCCGTTTCGTGCTACAGTACGTAGTTTATATCTCAAACTACATCACTTTGTTTTTCCAAATTGTTTATACTTATATGCCATATCTATATTGTTAAAGAAAAAATGTTTGTTCAATTAATCTCCTTTGGAGGAAATAAAGTGAATGAATGAATGAATGAATGAATATTATTATTATTATTATTATTATTATTATTATTATATTATTAATATGCAAGAATAAAAATGCATATAAAACCTCTTTAACTAAAAATCTTGTTCTGCAAATGCAAACTAAAACAGTGGAGTAGATCCAAAGCTTGTTTGGTTTTTTTTAAGTCGGCAAAAAGATTTTGTTTGTTTGGGACTTGACGCCGCTTTCAATAGGTTTCAGTCATATCGCGGCAGCTGGTGCACCCGACAGTAAATTCTTGGTATTTCTCATACCAGTACTACAATTTCATCCCTTTCTGACTTTCAGTTGGGAGTCAAATGGCAGAAAGGATATGTGCATCCACCGGGGCAATATTTAGACAGTTGTTCTCATTTCAGCTTGTACTTACAATGACACGTTACTATTACAGAATGACAATTAAGGTAGTGGACCTTAATTTTCGCAACATTCCGGAACTCATGATCATTCACAATATTAAAATGGAATCATTAGGAAACCTAGGTTAACACTGTTAAAACTCGTGACATCCTAAGCGTTGCGGAACTTTTACGGTTACACTACCTTAAATCAAACCATTTACTGGAACATTCAAAAGCTTTCATTATGCAAGTCTCAAAATAGAACAATTGGTATAACGTAAGCGAGAGGCTTAAATGTTGTATATCAGCTTGAAATAATACTATTTTTTGCCGCCCACTGGCAATACTGTCTTAAAGACTTTATAATACAGTATTAGATAATTAGATGTTCATTTTGGCAATTTCTATATCAGGGTATTGTATGGTAGGTATTTTGTTTTCGAAAAAAAGAAAAAAAAAAAGAATTATTTGAGAGTATTTCTACAAAAGAAATCCAGCTCTATCAGAGGTTTAAGAGGGTACCGGTTAATTTTTGTAAGTACTCAGTTGTATCCAACTCTTGTGAAGTCCGAGGCTTAGGGCCAACTTATTTCTCGCCCTATAGTGGCCCGTTGTTGTTGTTTTCTAAGCTTGAATCCAGCCCTGCGTTCAGGATGACAAACCGGTTCAAGTTATATCCCGCTTTACCCGTATACTTGTGTGTAAAACGGGATATAATTTGAAAACGGTTTGCAACATTTTTTTCAGCCTGATTGCAGAGCGGGTTTCAAGCTGAAAAAACAACAACAACGGGCCCGGATAGGGCGAGAAATAAGTTGGCCCTTAGTGATTACGACGTTGGCTTAAGGATCAGACGGTCCCTGAATCGAATCCCTCCCAGACCACAGAAATTTTTCTGAGCAAAGAAATTTACTCCACACTGTATTTACAAAAACATATAGAATGATATAAATTAAGTTTTATCATTGTCTACGAATGTTCAAAATTGTTGATGGATTTCCCGTAACAGCACATTTAGGTATATCGTCGGCGAAACCTTTCAACCTCGTTTAATCGCACATAGTTAAATCTACTTAAAAGTAGTCAACAAACTCAGATCAGTCTAAGTCTATTCATTTGCACAGTCTGATCAAAGTTTTCACCACGCGCTAATTAATAAGATACAGACTTATCATCACTGTCCAAAACAAGGGAATAATCTTGACGCTTCTAGAAAAGCTCGAGGTTTCTGTTGGAAATGTCACAGGCCAGACACAAGCTCAAATATGTCTGATATCCTTTAAAGAGAAGCAATGAAGACATAGTATTCTATGATATACTACAATATACTTAAATCCTAACCCTAAGGAAACATCACATGCGATTGTTTCATATTATCAAAAGGTTTTAAATAGAACATTTAACAATATTTAAGACAAAATATGATAAAACAAGTATCCTGCAATTGTATCAATTTGATTATTTGAACATTTGATTAAAAGGTCAAGTTCTTGATTTGTCAGACAGACAAAAAATGGAAAGTTTAAGATATTGTGAAAAAATGGAAAGTGGAACATGAAAGATATTGTAAAAAAAGAAAGACAATCTTCCAATATTGAAAATTGTTGCTATGGCGACCAAGTCATGCATGTCAAATTTTACTAAATCATGAACTCTTAATTACATGTAATGGTCATTATTTAGGGCAGCTGGTACTCAGCTCATCGTATTCATATACGCGTAATTCAAGAATCCATGTTCCTAGATTCCTAGAGGGATAAGCCGACAATTGTGAAAACTCAATTCGGTTTAACACTAAAATTTGTAAATTGTTCTTGAAAAACAGAGAAGCTTTTAGCACATGTGCCCATCGGGCAAAAAGGACCTTCTTGGTAGGTGGTGAAGGTCTGACTGTGCGGACTGTGAAACATTTTGTACCTGACTGATTTTCTGAATCTATAATGATCATTTTACCTTCCTGTATAAAAACACACTCTTGAAATGCGAACTCCGGTTGACCTCTTCTTGAACCAACATCTTTCTAAAACATTTATTTACAGAGTCCCCAGAAGGTCCTTTTTACTTAACATGTCAAGTATATTACGAGTATAGTTTATTCCATCTCACCTTTTTATGCAATAGTTCCGATTTTTTTTATAAAATCTTTTCATTTGAAAAATGAATTACAAACAAGAAATGTCAATGTGCAAATAGAATTGACAAGGAGGTGGCTGGAAAACAACGGAGAGTCTTGGGTAGGTGCACCAAATACCGGCACCACCATGAGGAAGTGCACCCATATGAGAATTTATGATATCTCTCCGAGATTTCTTGTTTGTTTGAAAGGGCTTTAACACCGCTTTCAACAATCTTTCAGCTATATTGCGGCAACTGGAGCACCTATAAATTGATTCCTGGTATTTCTCACACCTGTTGTACCATTACATTCCTTTCAACCCATTGGTTGGAAACCAATTGTCGAAAAGGAAAAGTGCCACCGTCGGGACCAAACCCAGGACCGTTAAATTAACAATTCGACGCGCTACTACTGCGCAATGACGCCGGCTGGCGATTTCATGAATGAAGCCCAAAACTATTGAATATTAGGGAATGATTTTGTCATTAACGCTTACAAATACAAAAAGGATATGAAAGATGGGAATTCGGCAATGCAAGTACCATAAAGCAAAGTAAGAGTACCGCCTACGGGTGCCTACGCTCGGCTGTAAGAGCTGGGTGGAAAAAAACACTAATGGCTGGTGAAAAAACAAAGTAGAAAAGGGGGCATAGTTTGCAGAAAATGCTTCTTAAGTTATCCCCCTTGATAGAAAAGGTTGCTCTTATGATGGTGAATATGTGTGCCAAGTTTCAAGTGAAGACCTTCAGTAGAACCAGAGATATCACAAAAATGTCAAAGTTTTTTGCATTTTTTTTCACAATTTTGACCTTGAAAATTGACCTTAACTGATGACCTAGAACTTGGTTCCATCAGAAAGGCCTTGTCCCAGGCAATCATCATGTGGAATATGAAAGCCCCATCACTAACCATTCAAAAGTTGTCACAAAATGTCAAAGTTTTCGCACGACAATGACGACAATGACGACGACGACACCAAGGCAATAACAATACCTCATTTTTTTTTATTTTTTTTTGTTTTTCTTACTCGAGGATAACACGATAAAGGGTCGAATGACTCTTATTTCCATCGTGGTCCTAACTCATTCGAGATCCTATTCTGCACATAGAGAGAGAGGCAAAGGTCTCTAACCACTGCTACCCACTTTTACAGCTGGGTGGACTGGGACCTTGTCTGTAAAGTGTCCTGCCCAAATACACTACCCGCCTCCGGTGGGGCTCGAACCCGCAACCACCAGGTTACGGGTCGAGCGCGCTAACCACTCGGCCAACGAGTCAGACACCTCGGATTTTCTTCGAAAACAGTCGAGCTAAAAATCAACAGAGTATCGGGCCTCTTTCAAGAAAAAAATCGTACGATTGATCTTATAATCATCGTACGACAATATCTAAGATGGTCGTAAATGCCTTTCACACTTTTTTTTTTGAAAATCTTAGACAACTGGTGATCGTAAAATCAATCTTTCGCATCTGCACGTACGGGTCATCTGTTATAATCTTGTTGGCAAGTTGGTAAATAGTCCGCTTTGTTCACCACATAACACCAAGTTGCCAGTGGATGACTCGACCTTTTCATAATTTTATCATTGTCATTAAATTCTATTATAAGGGATTTTGCGGTAAAAATATTCACTTTTATTCGCATACAACATCTTGAAAGAGGGCTAATTGAAACGACGGAGACCGTTATTTCATATCTCATTAGCTATTGCTTTTTTTCGTTTTTTTTTTTTTTCGCTCATATTTTTTTCAAATTTGTGAAGTTTTGCTTATTTAAGGGACGTGTCAATTTTGTATATCATATTTTAATTCTTACAGATGAAAGTATTTATAATTAGCGTTTCATGCATAAGTGTCATTGTAGTATCCATGTAACTACAACAGATAACTCTGTTAGGTTGATATTAATTTCATCCGGGAAATGTGTCGTTCCTTTTCTTAAGTTTATTCACTGGTTATTTTTGAAACAGGTGTGCACACTTTAACGATTTTGCGACTGCAGCGTTTTCGTCACAAAATCAAATCAGCCTAATTATTAAGTTTGCGACTTTCCATCTTTGTAAAAAGATGTGGTTTTGACAGAAAACACTTGAAATTTCCTTTTGATAAATGTATGGCATGAAGCACGGAACAACGGAATCTTCACAGCGTCATATTACAATCTCTCTTTTTTCAAAGTAAATGCATACAATTATACGTATAATGAAACATTTCTAATGGTTTAAACCTTTTTATTTTCCATCGATTGGGAGACAAGTTCTTACAACCGAGATTAATCCCTCTCTTTTCTGCTTTCTGGAAAATTCATCAGTATTCGCGCCGATTGTGTGAGCCAATGAAAGAACCATGATCAATAGCCGCTCCCCGGAATCGAACGCAGGGGTCAAGAGGCCGACGCTATACCTTTAGACCACGGACACCACACAAATATTTTGACGAATCTCCATCCTTGCTTTCTTTGTCTCATTTGTGTCACAAGGAAGGTGAAGCAAATATTTTTACTCATGATCACAAAGGGTCAGTTCTTACGGTTGATAAACCGCTATTTAAAGATTCTGCGACAATCGTACGATCATCGCAGAGCAAAACCCAACTTCAAAAGATGTTGCATCCACTCTTTTCGGTATAACTTGTTTATTTCATTAAATTGAACTTGGAACATTGGCATGTACAAAGCTGAATAATCAGAGAAACCTCTGCCAAAGATTATATGAAATCCGAGAAAATAATAAGCTTTCAAAGCCAAAATCGTAAAATATACGACTAGGTTATATGTGTCTCAAATTTGATAGTAAAGCTTACGATGCGACTTTTTTCTTGAAACCCAAAAAGTTTCTTGAAAGCCAATTTTAATCGTACGATAGCTATACGATCAAATTTCGGTCGTATGACCTGTCTTGAAAGAGGCACATGGTCAGCTATCACATTCAAAAAACTAAAAAGCCATGAATGGCTTGAGTCGCTCCACAGGCTTGAAATTCTTGAATTAGCAAATCTGAGGTTTGACTAGATTTTAAGATATTTTGGGTTCTACTGATGTTGAAATGATTTTCAAAAATGCCACTATATAACATATAGAGAAATAACCACCGCCCATAAAATACATATTTTCCATCTGATCACAATAATTTTTGGTAGACTGATAAAGCTTCACGCAAGAATCATTCCAGTGAAATTTGGTTGATATCCATCAATTACATTCTGAGAAAATGATTTTCAAAGTTTCCACTATATAACATATAGAGAAATGACCTCCGCCCATAAAATGAATATTTTTCATCCGATCACAATAATTTTTGGTAGACTGATAAAAAGTCACCCAATGATCATTCCAGTGAAATTTGGTTTATATCCATCAATAGAGGTATTTCACGTAATTATCTCCCTTGCGTACTCTCCAGTCAAATTTACATAACAATGCAAACGAGGGGGCGTCCTTCTTTTCACCACTCTTTATTTCATTGAAATTTATCCGAATAAATCAGTCGATTTCAACTATTAATAAAATAGATCATTAATCTTTTATAATTCAAACCAATACTTAAATGTCATTAGAAACTATTTCGACCGCTTTTAGTAATTTTTATGTTTAAATATTGACAAAAAGCGGCGTTTGATTTTAGTTGGTAGGAATGAATTGCAGATAACTCTTCAGAGTTTATCCACTTGTTGAATTTTTATTTGGTCAAAACAGATACCCTCCCTCGAAAATCTACCCTTCACTTCAATATGATAGTTTGTATGGATTTCTTTCATTTTGACTATTCATTTTCATTATTTCAATACTAGAACTAGTCATTGTTCGTCACAAATCGATCGTAATTGATCAACTAAAAAATTTCCCTCAAAAAATTGATTAAAATAAAGAGATAATAAAAAACAGACAACAAAAACGGCAAACGATAGAATGCAAATTCGACACATGTTTTTTTTTCTCTCTCTCTAACGAAAAATGAAAAAAACACGAAACCATATCGAGAGTGAAAGATAATGTGAAAAGGGGAGAAATAGTTCCAACGTAGGTTTATTATAACGAGTTGCTATTTCATTTTAATAATGATTCAAATTTGAACACATACTTGCATTGGGAAGGGCTTTTAAATACATTGGAAACGTGCATTCGCTGTTTCGAAAATAAAGATTCGTAGTTCTGAATTTCACTTGATTTCTTTTCGTACAGCCTTTCTTTTAACACTCACCTCTTACGAATCCAATTAATTTTCCAAATTCACGAATTATTGAACGCATTATTTAGATACCCCTTTTATGGATATATATATATATTGATCTTGAAGATGTGATAGAAGTTAAATACGATTACGTAATACCATATGTCACATACGACGCTTAATTGTCACCAGTACAATGTTTATTTAGCGCACCTGTTGTAACTTATAACTGCTGCCTTAGTGTTTTACCGCTCTTTGATCTGGGGTCTATGGCATATTGAAAAACCCTTTCTAAAATCATAAACAAACATGAAGATTAAATTCAGCCCTACATCTTTTAACGCTTAAGTTTTATCAAGCAATATGAAAAACAACAGTGCTGCTAGGGGCTTGTGCTAAAATATTTTAACGATTCTAAATGAGTATCAGATATATAGCCCCTATACGATAAAACATTAATCTAACTTTAACTAAGTCTGGTCTTTCTGTGCTTTTTAAAAAATACCACGTATTTATCTATTTAATATTATCATTAAATATTTCCTTAGTATGAAAATTTCTTGCGCAAAAAAAAAACCCGCTGTTGTGAATAGATACTTTTTTCACAAAGAAATATATATTGCACGGTCGAAATACATTGTATCACATAGGTCTTCTTTTCCTCAATCATGATTCACAGAGATGAAAGATCGTCAATGTGTTGGTTTCAGTTTACTCTTTGCCACGAAGTTTCAACAGTGCAATATCACAAACAATCTATGAAACGAGGTGGCGTATTTGGTTGGATTATTCGCTCAACGATTTATTTATATATCTTATTTTTTATTATTACTTTTTGCAAGAATACATTTCCTTGTCTCAGTGTGTTAGTTACGACGTGATGGTAATAATGTTTTAAACGTTTTTTTTTTTTTTTTTTTTTTTTTTAGTAATACATGTATTGGTATTTTAATGAAAAGAGCGAAATAAACAATAAGATCTGAATAAAAAAAAAAGGGAATAATATACGAATAAATATAATTCAAAGACAAACTTTGATGACAAATTTTTTTTAAAAAAAGGTGAGTAATCTTTAACACCAAGAAATACAAAATACTTCTTCATAGGTCAGGAGCGCGAAAGGGAGTTACATAAATATAAGTTAATCAAAAGCAAAAAGTAGAAAAATGACAAAAAAACATGAAGAATTAAAGCATTAAAACTACATTCTAATTATGTGTAAAAATAACTTTGATTTCGTTTAAAACGACGAGTATTTTGTGGTTTAAAATATATTATTTTTCTATAAACTATTACTGGACTAAAATGACAATGCCCCCTCGTTTGTATAAGGGGCGGAGTCGAGAGATTTCCGCGCATGCGTAGACTTATGTGAAATAAGTCTATTACATTCTGAGAAAATGATTTTCAAAGTTTCCACTTAATAACATATAGAGAAATGACCTCCGCCCATAAAATGCATATTTTTCATCCGATCACAATAATTTTTGGTGGACTAATAAAGGGTCACCCAAGCATCATTCATGTAAAATTTAATTGGTATCTATCAATTAGAATCTGAGAAAAGCCGCTTTTTACCATATTTGGAAATTAGCCAAGCCCATTAAATCCATGTTTTTCATTGGATCAAAATTTCTTGAACAAATTTGAAGAGGGTCACCCAAGGATCATTCCTGTGAAGTTTGGTTGAAATTCATCCTGTAGTTTCTGAGGAGAAGATTTTTAAAGAAAAAGTTTACGACCGCACGGACGGACGGACGGACGCACGACGGACACAACGCCATGACAATAGCCCCAGTGGCTTTCAGCCAGTGGAGTTAACAACAACATAAGGTAGAATGACTAAAATTTGAAAATATTGAGAGAAAGGTTTTAACGTGGTATATGACAATATATTATTTTTGAGCTTCAATTTTGCAGAAGTTTTTTTGAAAATAAATAATAACATCCAGCAATTCATCAAATCTTAATGATTGTACAAAGCCTAGTTGCAAAAGCGATTCACCCCTACTTCCAAAAGTTTCACATCAATGGGTTGATGATGATAAACCTATTTTGGTTAGCAGATGGAGGCTCGGAAAGCATATCTTGGTAGTAGGCCTACCTATGAGAGAAATACCAAAAAATACCAATCCATGATTACACAACCCGTTTACGAAATATGATTTAAAAAAGAACGATTGGTAATTAAAACTAAGTTAAATCGTTGTTTTGGAATCAAAATAATTGTTGGAATTCTCGTAGGAGTACAATTTGATAAATCGTCGGAGAGCGACTTTAAAACCTCGTTTCTACAGCTTGAATAAACTAGAAGGCTGTATGAGATCTTTGTCGCTCACAAACGATATGATTTGAAAAAAACACTTCCCTGTAACTATCGGTAGAGGGCAATGCTAATATTTATATCCCCACTAACGATGTTAGAGAGGCGATATACTGGAGTCACCATATCCGTCCGTACGTCTGTCTGTCTTTCCGTCCGATTTCTTTCTAGAATACCTGTAACCTTTATCCAAGGCAATATGTCTAAGAGAAGTGCAGTATATAAGAACATGAATTCAGCTGCCATGCTTTAAAAAGTCGTTACCTCTTGATCTTTTCAATATCTCAATTTTATTGTTGCTATAACTCAATTTGAAAGAAATTTTTCAATGTGTAATTCCATGCACTTAATACAATATGAATATGGAAAGATACGCATATTAGAACACTGTACTAATATTTTGGCACTTAGTCTTTGTCTCTTTGATTCTGATCATGCTGAATAAAAACCTTTGCAAAATTGCGAATTGAAATCAGAGTGCTGAAACTTCTGAATGCACTAACTGACGGTCAGTGTTTGTTTAAAAAAAGACATAAAATCTTTTATAGTTGATAAAGAAAATCATAGTGTGTGGACTAAGATCAGACTGCATGTTTGTGCCTTTGCAAGATTGCATTGAAATTTTAGAGCTGAAAGCACTGAATGCACTTATTGTAAGTCAGTTTTTATTTAAAAAAATGGTGTTTAATTTTTTTCTAGTTTGAAAATACAATGTAGGTTCGTTGGACTAAGATCACACTGCTCATAATATTATTATGTGCTTATGCAAGATTGCATTTAAATGAAAATGCTAAAAGCACTGACTGCACTAGTAAAGAGATACTTTTCATTTTAACAAGAGATGTCTGTAAAACATTTATCCCCCCCCCCCAATTAGAGCAGGTCGATTGCCTGTTCTTTGTCAATTTTCAAAGGGGAATAACTAAAAGAAATTTTGCTAGTAGAGTTTTGGTTCTTGTACACTGCACTTCATTCGTGATTCTTGCATACTTTTTGAAATATGCTGCGGACCTACCTACCAACCTACCGAACTTCAACTACTTCGAAAGTGGGCATAATAATACTATCTTTAAACTTATCTGCTTTAGATATGAAAATACGATGGTTTGGACTAGGATCAGCGTGTGCTTAGGTGAAGGCTGATCTTTGTCTTAAACTCCTACCAAAGCAGGAATACTCCAGATTCAGAATGACAGGGATTAAACTTCTTGATATTGGACGGGAGAATATTTTTTCTTGAGATTAATTTAAGGGTTGGATTGTTTAAGCTCAACTGAGCATGTTGCCCAAGAGGAACAATTACGGCCAATCCGAAACCGCCACGCATCAGTTGTCACGTGTGGTCGACGATTAATCAATGAATCAATTTGTACCCAAATTGGCATGAATATTTCTTGGGTAACCCCGCACATGCAGTTTCTGAAGGAACGTTCTCGGGGGGGGGGGGGGGGGGGGGGGCTCTGTTTATTCAAAAAGATAAGCACGTTTATATTGGTAAAAATACCAAGATAATGATTTTTTTTAAAAAAGAAAGAAAAAATATAAAATCTATCTGTTAATTCTTCTTGCGAGCCAACTTATCATAAAAAAGTTTGCTTAAAAAAAGACTATATGAGCCTCTGCGTGACATCATTCCATTTTTTCACATGTGCGCAACGCTAAGACCAGCATCCGCACATTCTGATCAAAGTCTTCACTTTTCAAATAAGCTACATACTTATAATCAGTATACAAAATCGGAGCTTATTTTGGTGAACTGTGTGGCAGCCCAGAAAAGTTTGATGCATCTACATCACGGACAGATAAAATTGTTTGAAATAACAATGGATTCCTACTATTTCTCTCACCGGTACTACCACAATCTCCTTTCCTAGCCTCCAGCTGCTACCTCACATAGGTTTACGAATATCAACCCATTGGTGAGAGACAAATAGTCGGAAAGGATGAGTGCCGCCGTCGGGGAGAACTCTAATTTAGAGGGATACATTTGATAAAACATGTTGAGCTTTTATACCAAAATTATCAAATGTATCCCTCTAAATTAGAGAGCTTTTTGAAAGAGAATCAATTTGCCAATGTGACCCGGGCCGCTATCATGCGCAGTAGTAATATGTCGGACTACCATCCGATAGGTCTCTAGTAATGGTGACACTCACCCTTTCCGTCTATTTGTCTCCCACCAATGAGTTGATAGCTATGTTGGAAAGCAGCTGGAGACTAGGAAAGGCTGTAACGGTAGTACTGGTGTAGGAGAAATCAGTAATCCATTGTAAGGCACTCGAGCAGTCGCGATATGACTGAAAGATTTTTGAAAGCGGCGTTAAAATCCCATTCAAACAAACAAACAAACAAACAAAAACGAATGAGACCCGTTAGGAAAACCCTACAAAAAGGCGCAGACATAGGCAACTTGCTAGACTGACAAGGCTAGGGTCAAATTTTGATAGATGGGCCGAGTCTAGAATTGTTTTTAATAAACTTGACCTCTGCTTGGTCACGTTTTCAGTTAGTTGTTATTTTGTATTGGATATATTATGGACCCCTGCTAAATCCAATTCCCTTCAAAACACTGCACCATCTTTGCATAGCTCAGTCGATAACCGATGGGTTCTCAACCCTTAGGTAATGATATCGGCCCATGGCTTAGCCATCTTAACTCCAAAATTTGACTACAGACATTGCGACAGGCGTCATTTTTCTCCCGCCAATGGGCTCTTAACAAATAGTACACATAAGTGGGATAGGCAGCTCATGGCTCGGATAAAAATGCAGTTGAACACGTATGTGGATCAACGGGAAACTATGAATTGATTCACCAACTACTGCGATATCATAGCTGCATTGTTGAAATTAGTGCTAAACCGCATTCAAACTAATCAAAATCATTAAGTGGAGGTAGACAAGAAAGTTCAATCTTTTAAAAGTAAACTCATAAAAATTACATGGCTTTTAAGTATATGTACATCTTTTTTTTTTGAAAATATTACAGATAATGATATGCATTTAACTTTCAGAAATAATTGGCCACAAGCTTTTTGTTTAGTTTTGTCAAGATAACATCAATTAAAGCATGTCTTTATTATCATCATTATTATTATTATTATTATTATTATTATTTTTTTTTTTGAAATCTGAAGTGGAGTCTTATCCTTTCAATCAAAGTTCTCTCCGACACTTGACAAAGTTTTCGCTACCTACCCAGTCGGTAATGCGTCTTTCTCTCAAAAATCAGTTCTGTGTTCGTGAAAGCTTCGTTCCCCCCCCCCCCCCCGGCTTGCCTAACCGACGCTTGTCAATAGTCATTTTGACGTGCCTCATTTGTTTACCCCATTGAGCAAATCATGGAATGATATGCCTAAGTAGGGTGGATAGGTTGTGGCTCCGATGAAACGTTATTGTTTAACTACTATTATTGAACTAGTGTGGCAACCGATAGGAAGTCATGGGTGGGTGCGCGAGTAAATTGAAATACCGTTGAAAATGGCATTAAACCGTATACAAACGAGCAATATGGTACAAGTAGTCCACAAATAGTAGAACTTTTGAAATCGATCCAAGATTCTTGAATGAAGCCCCAAACTTTTCAATATTATCAAACGACATAGTACATAGTATTCTTGAAAGTATAAGTAATAAGTAGATGTTCAATATGTATGATTTTGTGATATTTGAGCATTATGAAAAAAGAACTTGCGTGTTTGGGGAAATAGAAATAGTATGGTGTCAAACGACGACTCACGAGATTGATCCGATATCAAAATTCCTCCAGCGATGATCAATTTTGAATAGATCGTTAACAAAATATTTGCCTTATAAGAATCATTTGAAACTACAAATCAGTGCCCTCTATTTCAAGTAATCATTTTAAAGAATTTCAGTTGGTATCATATTGGGTTGCATATATGTATAAAACGTATAAATGCATTTCAGTAGAAAGTATTTTATTCCTAATTCTTTGTAGAAGTGAAACTGAAGTATCAGTGCAGGTCTGAATAACAACTATATCTATAGGTCGGTTTGAATGACCTGGCATTGACGTCTGTCATTTACGTACACAGACAAACTACTAAAAGTATCAGATTTATAAATTGCACATAAATTACAGATGATAAATTTAGGATAAAAGTCAAGCTCAGATAGAATAGATAGGACTCTGTCTAAGCAAACCCAGAAAAAAAAAGAGATTTTCTCACATTCAATGATTCAAGCTCTTGGTGGATGGAAAACGCCCTTCCAATTAAGGCTAGAATTTTTTTACTATGGTTTGGCTAGACGAAAGTGTCATTTAAAATACTCGTAAGTGTTCAATTGTTCGTTGACCTGATTCCATTTTTTAACAGAAATTTGAAAAGGGAACATCTAAAGAACAGTCCTGACAAAAAAAAAACAGGAATATTTTGTGGGGGCTTCATTTGAAGTAACCGTTCATTATTTCTATGTAGACATGAGTTTTGCTCCCCGCCCCCTCTGATGAGCCAGACATTATATACGAGATACAGGATATAAACCAACAAGAAGAAATTTTAAGATTTAAATATGGACCTTAGTCTTTCCTCTAACTCTTGCTCCGCACCTGGTGGTCCAACATAAATAGTTAAGTGACAATCATTTAGCTCTATTAAAGTCAACCTTCTGAATTATCAGAGGAAGAGTTATATCTACATAGACTTGGAGTCCTACCCCTCCCTCCCTCCCGTGCCCCTCCCTCCCTCCCTCCCGTGCCCCTCCCCATGCGATCCAACATTAAGGATTTTTGCTTTTATAATAAATGTCTATCATTTGATGATTCATATTAAATATATCAAATGCTGTTGACTTCTTTATTTAGAAAAAGAGTAATCTTAAACATTAATTAAGACCCATAGTACCACAACCTACCCCTTGTGATCCGTACTTTGTGGCAAAGCAGTCATTACTATAAAATACTTTTTTTTCCAATAAAGACCTCTAAACTGATGATCCATATCAAATACATGGTAAAGGCTATTGAATTCCTAGTTAAGAAGAAGATTTTGAAATATTCTATATAGACCCAGAGTCCTCTCCCCATTTGATTCTGCCCCTGGTAGGTTTAAAGATCCGCATTTACAACCAGAGTTGATCAATTTTGCTATTTTGGGAGGGGTCACGCAAGAAACGTTCATGTAGAATGTGCTCAGGTGACAAGGGAGGGTCCGTAGGTGAACGAAAAACATATTAAATTCATCTTAATTATAAATAATGACGACGGTATCGTTCCTTTTCACACGATATTCTTAAGGCTTTGTGTGAGAAAATATGAGAAAACATTTTCCCCGGTTTTCAACCGTTCTTATGCCTTCTGCACGGTTCAATTAGTCTTATTTTAAGTATCTATATATTATTATTATTATTAATAACAATTATTTCAAATTTTGAATTACTCCTTATGCTCTTGCTAATAATTAATTTTTTCTTCGTTATCCGATTCTGTCTTCTGTTCTATTATTAAACATATTTATTATCATAATAAATCTCTGAAAATGAGGTTATGAAACAATTGCATGTGGTTTGATCCGGAGCCATGTCAGTGACACATGTTTGCTCTCCGATATCGGACAAAACCGGAATCGCCTGTCATCAAATGCGAATTGTTTTTTGGACTTCAGTAATAACCTGCATTATTTTGTTTGACTACATGAAAAAGAAATTACCGGTATGCATTAAACAAAGATTTACATTGTAATATTCAAATTCGAAAATCAGAATCACTAAACCGAGTGAATCACTTTCATAGCACTTTCCTTCAAATTCCACTAGGAACTCAAATTAGCTATTAAGCTGACCAAGAATAACAATCCAACGGGAGAAAAGCAATTAAATGCTATTAACAAGTAACTAGTCGGATTTATTACCACTGCCTCCATGCTATATGCAGCTAACTGCGTGCGCCAAGGTAAAATCCTAATGGACCGAATTTCTCCACATGGTTCACAACTGTATTTTTTCTATTTACAGTTATTTGAATTTGACTGATGGTGACTTCAGCATGGCCGTAGATGCTATTAATATGTATTACAGTGTTATATTTACTGAGGTAAGACTATGGCGTTACGTATTATTCATGATTTTTTAAGAACCCAAATTATTGAAAAGTAAACTCGCCAAATTACGTCACGGTTAAGCCCCGCCCTGCCAGTTCATTAATAACGCAGAGTACAAAGCGGAAAATATGTGTAGGGTAATTGTTTATTTTAATGCTTTTCGGTGGTTCATCGGGAATAACGGTAAATTACCATTTCGAAAAACGCAGCGCCTTACCAGTGAAATGATTAAAAACCTATACCTCGCTATGCTTCATTTTGCCATATCTGACGTTATCTAAAAGAGCTCAATAAGTGACGTCATTATAAACATTGCAAAATGACTTGCTTTACGTATATTTGTCTTAAAATTTTCACATTTTATCTAATTTTGCCATTAAAGAAATAGAAACACCGTTTGCTTTTCGAGTAAAGTCGATTAATATTTCATGTAGTGACCAACAGAAGCTGTGTTTTTAAACGTAGTTAAGCCACTCATGAAAATGTAGTTTTTGTTCTTCAGTCTATGAAATATAAATTTATCTTACACTGAAACAAACGAATCTCATCTTTTTGGTTCGGTGTAAAATTGATTGAAAATAAAGCTTGTCAGATTTACCGATCTTACAAAAAAGAAGGAGGGAAAACACTAACAAACGATTATTCCGTTTCTTTAGTGCAAGAAGAATGAGAAATATGTAAAAGTTTGGACAGATTCTCTTGAATGGAATCAATTTACTCATGTTTAGGTTCATCATGTAAACAATTGTTTGCATAATTTAGTTCTCCTTCTTCTTACAGAAAGAATGACTGTTTGTCCAGGTTACCAATGTATCAAATTGGAACTCTAGATAAGTACAATCAGTAACGAAACCATTATGAAAAAATGATATTTTGTTAAAAAAAACAATAACTTCATTACGGTCAGATAAAATTTGCCTGAATTTGAACAGAATGTTGACAAATGTACATACTAGATACTACTTCAACCATAGATATAAACTTCGGGTTCATACGGGTACTTTTCAAATCAAAGTGCTGTCAGCACTGTAAATCGTACATCATTGAGAGGCTGGGATAGTGCAATAGTTCGCCAAACAAAAGGGCTCAAATTTGGACAATAAAAGTTGGTAAAATCTTTGAATTTGTGAGTTTTTTGTCTTAACACTCCATCTTTTCGAGGACATCGCCAGCTCATCCAACCTCGTGGGTCCGATTTTGAAAGTTTGCTGATTCGATAGCCCTCTGCTAGTCTAAATTATTTCTTAGCAGATTTTTACGTTGTTATAATGAGCACGCGCCAAGCTAAAAGCTTGTCTGTTAATATTATTCCTCTCTCTATAGAGTTTAAAGGCCTGTTTAGCAACAAACATTATTCATTAAACTATTTACAATTTTGATTATATTGTGCACTATTCTCGACGCCATTTTGGAACCCAAGTAACACCGGCCTGACCCAGGATCAGAAGCGTCGAGGTTGAAAGGTTGCAATGACATCACTAGTGTCGAAACCGAGGCCGTTCTGATGGAAACCCGGTTAACTCGGGTCGAAACCGAGTCCGATATGAACTTACCCCTATATCAGTTTATCGTATGTTTTTGTCGGTTTATTTGTTGTTGAATAATTTTTCTTCATACTCAAATTTGAATTTAATGAAAATAGGATTGGAGCGTGATCAGGGTGCTCATTGAAATCAAATATTTCAAAATTACAAAATTATTTCTATTTGTTAACACATGCGAAAAAAAAGTAAACTTCCCACGCTCCCTGTTTGAGTGCAGACGACTATTGACTAATGACAAACAAGTTAATTGACACATTTCGAGCAGACGATGTACCACGTGGTCTGAATTTACGCGTGGGTTTGGACCAAGTGATAATCATAACAGAATTTGATTGGTTGTCAGCCCTACAACTGGTAAATGACCGTTCGAGAAAGTTCAGGGCAGTAATATTGTAAGTGCTACAACTTAATTATACAGTTAACCTATTGTACGTTTCAACTCCTTTACTCAACCGAAAATCTTGTTATAAACACTGAAAATACTAACTGGTAATTACTAAAAGCGAAAATTACATCAGATTTTGTATTAGCCTCTTCTCTATTTGTCGAAAAGTAAATAAGGTATAAACAAAGTTTGTAGATTGTGACTGAAAAGGCCGTTTCTTCGGTGTTTGAAAACACAGAATTGGGTTTGAACACATTGCTCAGAAGATAATGGTAAAATGTAGTGGGTCAAACAGACTGGATTTCTGGAAAACGGTATAGGTGTATTTTCAAAACTGAGCTCTGACCTAGATGTTGAGTTCATTACCATAGGTTTATGAGTAAACCTTAAGATCTAAGACAAGCACTAAGTTGCATTTGAAAGGTAATATGCATCTTTATCATGTCTGTTTTATCTATTTTGAAAGAATAGCACGGAAATTTAACCGTTAAAAGTAGATTTCACAGCTCACCGCTCAAAATCTACCTATAGATATAAATCTACTGCTTCGCAGTACGATTTAAAAACCAATTTCCATTTTTTTGTCAAACCGGTTTGGTCTATTTTCAAAATAGATGTTAGGTATGGTTCAACATTACACCATACTCGTAACATATTTTTTCTGGAGTTTATTTCAATTTACATTTTTTTTGTAGTTCATGTAATATAACAAAGGAATTGTATATTTATCATTTTGAGAGATAAAACGAGCTATATTGCTTAACGACCTTACACGTATATAAACAATAAATGTCCATTTGTATTTTGATAACACACCCTACTTTCATGTATCTATACGTTTACCAAAATAGTTGGCATATGTGATATATTTGGTTATAAATTTAGGGCCAACTAATTCCTGGCACGAATCCTACCCTGCCCACTGCACAAGTAATGCTCTGATATAATGGATAATAATAGCCACCCGACATAATACGCACTTCAAATATGGTGTAGTTGATTACAGTGTAAAATTGGCATTCATCTCAAATAAAACCCTTCTTAATCGCTTACTCAGCGCTCCATTCATTTAAAAAGACTCTCAACCATACTTTTCAAAAACCATCCAAAATCACTTAAAGGATATGATAACAACTATATTTAAAACTAGAGAAAAAAAAAATCTCAATTTCACTGACATTATTTAGATTGAAAGCGTGTGATTGGTTCTTGTAAAAATAGGAATCTATTACTAGAACTTGTATACATATTTTATTAAAGGGAGGTAATAGATATTGTTTATTTTGTTCTTCCAGAATAAATTTAGCGATATTGTATGACCTCCCTTTACTTTTACTCAAAACTCACTCATTAAATTTCATTCCAAAAGCTTACCGAAACAATCACCTTGTCAATGCCACGATGTTGTTAACGGTAGTAAATAAGTCATTGAATAAGTCATTGCTGTGCTTAGATACCCTCATGTTACAGTAAAGAACATCGTGAAATTAACAATGTGAATAATTTTTGTAAGATTTTGAAATGGAATTGAATGAGCGTGTGGAGGAGATTTGATTGAAATTCTGGGGAGGTAATCCACTATCACTAATTTTCTTAAAAATGTGTAAAATTAGCGATATTTATTGCCTACCTTTAAAAAAATACGGGTACAAGTTCTATGAATAGTGCTATATGTCTTAGCGAACCCTTGACAGGCGTACCAAATTAATTTATGTCAGTGAAATTTTTTTAAGCGATTTTTATTTTAATTTTAGTTGTTGATCTTATCATTTTTGTGATTTTGGAGCGAGTTTAGATGGCTTGACTGAGTGTTTGGAATGAACGAATTCAGCACTGAGTGAGCGATTAAGAATGTCTTAATCGAAATGACAGTAAATTTCAAGATGTACTTAACCTTTAAACATTAACGACATTTCAGAGTTCATCACATCTTTATCTTTTTACTATTTCGTTTATCTATGTTTTCCTTTTTAAGGTTGATTTACGTTTCTGCGCTCTTCTGGAAGTTGAATGTATCCGGGTATATCTGACCGAAGTTCTAGTTCCGCTGGTATGTATGTAGAACTGCAGTTAAGAATATATTGAACATCGCCCAACCAGCGCTTCATTCGATGCTACCAATAAAGCCAATCACTCAACACGTCACGAAACCGTCGAAAATAGTTAATGTTTCATTCATATCAATTACGATTGCACGCATTTATTAGCTGGGTTTTAATCTAAAAGAATGTGATTGGCCCGCGAAGATACACAAATGAGCATGCGCGTGACATTCCAACAATTTGAATTATTCGTGATGTGTAAACATTGAGAGGCCTAGATAGCCAAAAACTATAGATATAAAGTTACCTAATTGTCTACAGATACTTTGAGACCTTATCTATCTACAAAATGCACAGTGAAGACTCTGATCAGACTGTGCAGATGCACAGACTGGTCAGAGTCTTTGCTTTGCGCATATTTGAAATTGTTGGAAATCTCACGCACAGGCTCATATAGAAAATAGCGTGTATTTCATTGAAAATATCTAGAACACCGATAATCGGATGAAATAATCTATATAGAACTACATCCCCTTTATTTCATTCAAAACCATTCCAATCCTATTCATCTTGTCAATAGCATGATGCCTTTTCTAAAATATTGAATTATTATTATGAGCAAACACGAACCAAAATTGGCATACTTCTCACATTAGACATTCTAATAGCTTCCTTTACTATTTGGAGCATTTTTTTATATTTAAAAAATGGTTAATTAACTATTCGAAGCACAAACATGTATCTGTTCAGGGATGATTGGTAGATAAAGTGTATATGTGTAGGTTCGAATATTCTTTAGATAAAACAATGCAAGTTTATATGTTTGTTTTCAATGTTGTATTATTGCTTTGACATACTTATACCATAGATGCACGATTTTGAATGAGTGTGTGTCTAATTACTTAAATCAATTCAACTTTGTGTTGTTTTTTAATACTTATGGATAAAAAAGTTAAACTATATTCTACCAATAACGTATGGCAAAATCAGTTAAATATTTGTGACCCGTCACGCGAAAAGGTACCATCCGGGAATTCTGTACAATGAAATCTTGAAAAAGAGATTTGATCCCCCATAGGTCAACCATAAGTCGCATTTCAAAATTTCTTTCTCTGGAAGGTAAATTGATCATTCTGGATTCAGAAAATAAGCACGGTGCAAAAGGTTTCGACCTAAATCAGTTTGCGCAGTCCGCGCAGTCTGACTAGGGTCAACACTTAACGCACTTCCCAGATGGTCCCTTTTCGCGTTACGGGTCACAATTGTTTCTTGAAGTCCATTGCTCAATCTACTTAAGCAAGTAGCATATGTAATGAATAACGAACGGTTTTAAAACGCAAAGAATCAATCTTGAAAATAATATAAGGCGATTTTTCTGTTATGTACCTATTCACACTTTCTATCACTTGATGGTTTCTCTTGAATACATTACTGTCAGACGTAAAATTAGTCGGAATGTATCTGCAAAACATATTTATCGAAGACTAGCCATTTCTGTAATACAATGCTGAATTTTCCTTAAGACATTTATTTAGTAAGACATTGACATTTCAAGATTAAGTAAATGTATTTGTTTAACTGAAATGGTGAAAGAGTCGGCTCTTGTCCTAAATTTGAGCCTGTGCGTTAGATTTCCAACAATTTCTATGTACATAGATAAGACTCTGACCAGCCTGTAAATCTGCACAGTCTGACCAGAGTCCTCACTATGGGTTTAGTAGATAGATAAGGTCACACAATACTTGTACACCATCAGATAACATTGCATTTACAGTGGGTTGCTGTCTACGCAGCTCAATGCTTGCACAATTCAAATTGTTGGAAATGTCACACATAGGCTAATTTATATTTTTACCTGATATTTAACAAAATTTACCAAAAAGCATACACATATATATAAATGAACAACAACATTTTATTGTGTGAAAAGGTACAGTCAAACCTGTCTTAAGCAAGCACCCAAGGGACATCCAAAAAGAGCTTGCTTAAGACAGGTGCTAGCCTAATGCAGGTCAATTTTAGTGCAATTGGTTCATTTGGGAACTTGGTGGTTGCTTGCTAAAGACAGGTCGCTTGCTGAATACAGGTGGCTGCTAACACAGGTTTGACTGTAGGCTGTTTTTTGACTTAATGAATGGAATATATGGGTTTTGAACATATCGGAAAATTATACAAAAAATATAGGTTTTGTGGATTTTTTCCATATGAAATTACCAAAACTTAGAGCATTTTCACTTTTGAAGGCACGGTTTTAAAATGTAATTGACCAAAAGAGAAATTTGTCTCGTAGCAGTCATTGTGTATATGTGTAAGGTCTATCAAAAGGTTTGTATTTCATAACCTATCGCTGGTATTAAGCTCTTAAAACTAGACCGAAAGCGAATAGAGATATTTTAGTCAAAAATGGCAATCTAAGGGCAGGTACCTCTAGCATGAAAACGAGCACGGAAAGGTACCTTTAGGTTTTGATATAATGTCTATACAATATTAAACCACAATATATGTGAACAAAAATACAGTGGGCGGATGAAAAGACCCGATGTGTCCATTGCTACCTTAAAGACTCGCAAATTTTCGAAATAGACTATCGCGAATATCATCAGAGTTTACAAGCGGAGGTACCCATACCCTCCACGAGAACAGTGGTTTTACTTGTAGATTTAATAACATCGTGAAATTGACACTCATCCAAAAGCACTCTTTCAATGCCCAAAGCATTCATTCAAAACACTCTCTTCATCGCTCAAACACGCCCCTAAATTGTTAAACAAAGTTTCGAAATCGTTCAAAATGATCATCAGAAACTCAACTCAATGTGTATAAAGCTGGGAACATCGTGAGATTTTCTTGCTGAATTATTTTGGAAGTTTTTTTAATACAATTGAATGATTTTGATGAGTGAGTTTTAAATTTCTATAATGGAGGTAAAATATAAACGATAATTTCGTCAAATTGGACGAAATCGGCGATATCTTTTCTTCTCTTCGTATTTATATGTCTTGACGTTCCAATAAGACGCTTTAAAATTCATACCAGCCAAAGAAAAGTGGAACAATTATATAAATTTTAATGAAATGTTGATCAGTTTGAAAGATTTCGAATTATTTTTAACGATTTGTGAGTGTTATTTAGTGATTGGGGTGAATGTTTAGAATGGATGAAATTGCCCACAATGATTCACCTTTGTAGTATCAGGTTGTTCGTTACTTTATATGAGCCTGTGCGCGAGATTTCCAACAATTTCAAATATGCGCAAAGCAAAGACTCTGACCAGCCTGCGCATCCGCACAGTCTGACCAGAGTCTTCACTGTGCGTTTAGTAGATTGTTATGGTCTCAAAGTATTTGTAGGGAATCAGGTTACTTTATATTTACAGTATGTGGCTGTTAAGGCTACTCAATGTTTACACCTAGCGAATGTTTCAAATTGTTGGCAATGTCATGCACAGGCTCATATCAGCTCTACAAAATGTCCTCACTTATTTTCCGACAGCCGAATGCGTCTGATTGGACAACCGGACAATTAACCGAGGACGGTGCCGTCAACGAAACTACGCTGCGCCATGGTTGTCGTGCTGCAGTGGCAGCAGGTCCCTACACAGTACCAAACGACTACGTGCTCTGTGCAACAAGGTAATTGTTTCTTTGCATGTGGTATTACGCCACTATAACCAACCTTTCGGTTGTATCGCAACTGCTTGAGAACCTTTCAATAGATTCCTAGTATTTCTCACACCATTAATACAATTAGACCCTTTCCGTTTTAGACCGTTTTTAAACAGACAAGCCTAGTGTGGCATCATCAAAAAAGTTTGCAAGGATTACGTAAGTGAGCCCTATTGTAAATCCTAAACGACAAATCCGTATTAAAGAGCTCTGGACCAAGCATTCTTTCCTGTGCTCATGGTGAAAACGTGCCCGTCGGATAATAAGATTTGGAAATGTTTGGACAAGGATACTCAACGAGATACGGTAGATTCGCCAATTATCAAGTGGGCCTTCAAAACCACTATGTTTCTTTAGAAAATTGACTTATGAAATGCTTTTTTGAGCGTCAACCAAATTTGTCAATCCTTAGTGTGCTAATGCTTAAGGTTCATGTAAAGTGTTTGAGACCCAATATTTAGGGCACTTCATTAGCCAAGAAAAAGCAGTATGTCCAGGTATATTATATATCAAAATGAAGCTATTCGTGAGTACAAGCATTTAGGCAACATAAGACCGCCATAGCTATAGCGGTATAGCCAAAACAATGTGGAAAAGGGTCATTTTGTACAGAACAAGCAAATGCATGACGGTTGCATAAAATTGCCCCGTATTTTAACAAAGTATAGTCTGAAGTACCATCCAGGTAGTGCTACAACCTTAGATATAAAACTCAGTCTCAAAAGGCCCTTTTGAAACAATCAATTTCCATTTATTTTGTCAACATACATGTCAAACCGGTTTGGTCTGTTTTCAAAATAGATGTAAGGTATGGAGCAACATCACACCATAATATTGTGAATTATTTTCTGCGATTTATTTCAAATGATAGGGTTTTTTTTTATTCAATGATCTACAATATTACTATATATTTATCATTCTGTGAAATAGAAATTGATATATTGCTAAACAACCTTACAGGTATATAAACAATTAATGTCCATTTATGTTGTGATAACACACCATACCTTAAAAAGATCTACATGTTTACAAAATTAGAATGACACAAATGACATATGTGTTTATAAAATAAGTCAAAATAAATTGCTTGCATAACTACGTTTTGGGGCTGAGTTTTATACCAATGGTTGTAGCACTACCTATATGGTACTTTAGGCTAGACTTTGTTAAAATATGAGCCAATTTTATCCAACAGTCATGCAGTTGCTTGTTCTGTACAAAATGACCCTTTTCCACAATGTTTTGGCTATACCGCTATAGTTATAACAGTCTTATGTTTTTCAACTGCTTGTGCTCATAAATAGCTTCATTTTGATATATAATATTCCTGGACATACTGCTTTTTCTTGGCAAATGAATGCCCTTAAAATTGGGTCTCAAACACTTTACATGAACCTTAACAGATTGTCCGCTAAAGTCGAACAACAATAAGGACTTAAACTTGAATTTATCTCAAAATTTGTTTATAATTGTGTTTGTCAGTGGTAATAAATGTGCCATATATTCTTATAATCCGATCAAAAATAAATTATTTATGCACTTGCCAAGCTGAATTTGAACTGATTTTGATCATTGACCTTGGTGTGTTTTAACCACAAATGAGTTCATGTGTTGAGACAAATGTGGCAAATATCGTTAAAAGCCAATAGAACTTGCTAATATGTCATATTCAGGGACAGATAACTGCTTAATTAATGAAATGATTTTTGCGGAAAAATGGGGCAATGGTTTTGTATTTTAAAGTTTCGTCCAAATCCGATGAGTGATAAAAAAAAGTTAAAACAAATGTCTT
Source organism: Fragum whitleyi (assembly GCA_948146395.1). Classification (NCBI taxonomy): domain Eukaryota; kingdom Metazoa; phylum Mollusca; class Bivalvia; order Cardiida; family Cardiidae; genus Fragum; species Fragum whitleyi. Next base: position 59,862,362 of record OX411546.1, read on the forward strand.
AGAACATTTTGATACCCCCTCGTTATACTGCATATATCTTTTATTGTTTAACATGATTTCTGCTTAGCGAAATGGATTTTGTAACAGGGTGATTTTCAAGCAGATAAACTACTAACATGTTTTGCTTGCTCTTTTAATTTTTTATGTTGAAAATAATTATTTTAAAGAATTAAAGTTCTTCCTTCATTAGTAAATTCTTTTACGAGATGATAGTAAACCGATTCACTGTTTGGTCAAAATATTTCTTTATCAAAAAATTATCGAGAAGTTTTCCTGCAATCTATGACAATCTATAACAGTTAATATTCTTTAATGGATAAAGAGGTTAATAATATTTTATTATTTTATTTAAATTTGATCTACACGATATCAGCTCATAACATGTTGAATAAATAACCTTGATTATTTTGCGTTAAAATCACTTAAAAGTTTGTATCACACACTCCTCCTTCAGTTTAATTTGATATGAATGAAAGTTTATGTCATATTTTTCAAGATGTTTTTTGAAGTAACAAATTGACTCGGTTTTAGAAAATCTCCCCTTTATCTTTATTTTCCATCTTCGTACAAATATGGATATTATTTCGTGTCGCATACTCCTCTTTCAGTTATCATCTCTATATTTATTATGCATTTGAAAAACCAAATTTCGCTTGATCGGCTTCCTCCAATAGAAAAAAAAATACAATAATATCCACGTATCTCATTACATTGAAATAGAAATCTTCATTGTTCATCTGCTCGCAAATCTTGTAAAATCAAATTGAACTGAGAAATTTACTTTGACCTATTGCCCGGAAGGGTAGGGACATGCTTAAAATGCGTTCCTAGCATTGCAATATTTGTGGACCTTCGAAGTTCAAGGCTTTTGCATAACTCTTCAATCTCAGCGCGCCCCTACTGCGATTAAGGCGATTTCACGACACGGTGTTCTATCTGCGCTTTGGAAATTTTCAGACAGCCGTAAGAGCACCGTGGCTTCACCGCCCTAGATTCACAGGACTTTTATATAATAACGCGTTCATCATTAAAATCATGATGTTCTAATCATTATCATTTTTTCTTTAATGCTTTTCGGTGGTTTATCGAGGAATAACGGTAGATTATCACTTGATAATCTCACCGCAAAAGCAGTGAAATTATCAAAAACTTATACCCTGCTTTTGTGCATTTCATCCTATCTGACGTCATCAATGCGGGGCGAAATAAGTGACGTCACAATGAACGTTGCATAGAAATCACGCGCAAAATGACGCGCTTTACGAAAACATGTCCTAGAAATTTCCCATTTTGTCTCATTTTTGCATTAAAGAAATAAAATTATCTTTAATTATTCTTGTAAGATCGATTAATATTTCATTTCGTGAACAACAAAAGCTATATTTTCACTCGTGGCTCTGCCACTCGTGAAAATATAGCGTTTGTTGTTCACTCAATGAAATATAAATCGATCTTACACTGAAACAAACGATTATCCTCTATATCTTTATTTGAAGGAGAGAATTGATCTTCAATAATTCCGCAGAATATAGAGGTAAGAATTGGGAAGTATTTACTCATTTGGTGTATTTTACATGTATTCTTTAGTATAATTGATTAACACAGCATGCCGTGGTTTAGCCTTGGCATCATTTCGTAAATGTACTTTCGATTTATTGCATATTGTTTTTCGGCATTTATCGATAAAACGTGTATGTAACTGTATCCTAAAACCATAAGCATATAAGCAAATGTGAATGCATTTCAACGTAGGGTTTTTTCTTAAATTCTGAAAGAACGAGGATTGAGTAACTCAACAACTATTTAAAGTTTGAATATCGCTCACCTGAGTTAGTCTGTTCATAACATGTCAACCCTGTCATCAATACCAGAGATTGTTTGATGGTAGTTTTGAAAGAAAAATAATTTTACGTCGTCCTACTGCAATTAGATTTTTTGTAAATTTTCAACTTTTCTATAACTATGGCAAATAAAGTTACTTGTCCGCATAACCCTTCTCTAAGAAATGATTCGGTTTTCAATTGGTAGCCAACAAATGTGACGGACATTGGAAGATCACAAATTTTCAATTTCATGTGACGGATGTAAAGTGACGGTGACAGACGTTAGGTTGTCATGAGTTGAATGGCAAGAGAATAAGCCATAGGTTTCTCTGCTGTTTAACAGACTAGAATATCAGACAGAGATCAATCACACTTTGCTACCATGTAGTATTGACAAGCAATTTAAGGAAATAAACAAGAGCAATTTGCGGTAATGTCATTTATTCTAGTAAGATTAAATGACGTCATAAAACAACAAATAGAACACACATTTATATACATTATACATTGAGATCTTAGAAAATTTACTATTTTTTCCAAGCAAGAAATTAATCTATTATTTCAAACTAAATATTCCCCCATCACAGAGTGGAGTCAGTAAGTTGGCGCCAAAAAAGGCCACAAGCATGAGCTTTTCGTGACATTAAGGAAGGAAAAACAGGCTCATGCAGCGCCAACAAAAAGCCAGGTAATTCAGTGTAAAGGTGTATGGTAAATGTCAGAGACTAGACCGCATATCAATCTTGCGAGAATGAAAAGGAACTCATAAATCAGTTTAGATGCAAAAAAATACATATATAAATATATATGGCACAGACAAATTCTGACTGCCAAACAAAAAAGAGATCGAAGTAGTATAATCATGTTGTAAAGAAGCAAAAATCTATGGGAGCCATTGGTAAATCTGTAAATTTAGAAGACAAAGTGACTACCGCGGCCAGGGGCCCACACAAACTTGTGCTTCTATAGCTCATAAAATGAAAGACAATAATCTTTGGAAAAAAACGTAAACAAATATAGATATATATACATCTATAGAACATATAAACTTAAAGCAAGTCTATGGCACACTCTGACAAGTAAAATGAAGGACATTAGTGGGGATGACTAGAACTACGCACTGACTTATAGGTACAGACAATTTCTGACTACCAAAGCCGTATCTAGAATAAATGTTAGAATAAGAGTAGAGACAAAGGATTATGCAGACAAATTCTGACCATAAACCCATGAATCTAAACCTATTTACCGTAAAAAAAATTTGAATCCGTATGTAATGGCGATGAGCATTTGAATTCCATCTACCCATTTCCTGAATGACATTTTCTGGAATACCATTTTGTGCAGCTTCGGTGGCGGCACCAATACGAAAACTATGTCCTTTGTATAACTGGGGATCTAAACCGATAAATTCAATGGCATTATGAAGGGCCTTAGAAACATTTGAATGAGGAAATGGACTTGACAAAAGATACATCGTTGCGTTGCAGGACCTTGTCCCGACAATCACATGACCTAGCAGCCAATTCACCTAGCCGGAAAAATGTATGAAAAGCTAAAGTAAAAATGCTTGTTAGCATAGATCGAACAAATGGCTGGTCAATTGTATGATCAAGGGCTGTTATCAATTTGCAAAGGATATTATAAGTAATAGGCAATCTTGAGTCAGTTGAATGGGACAGATTCTGGGAGCCTTTGAGCATTTTGCTTACAATGAAAGTTTGTGTTGGATCAGGGGCATTGACTCGCTTGTGCACAAAACTAATGGCAGACAAATGAGATGCAATAGTTGATGGGGCCCTGTGTGATTCAAAAAATGTGCATTACATTTAGAGAACAGGGAAATTGAAATATCAAACGTTGGTCGTCACAGAACCTTTTTAATAACGCCCAACTTCTGTGATAAGCAATACGGGAGGCTGGTGACAACGAGCACACAAGCAAGTGTAAGCTAGTCTAACTTAGATGAAAATCAATTCTGTTGGTATTACAGTGGGTTGTTTGTGTAACCATGGAGCATGTTCTCTTGCCTTCTGAAATTTAAACCGGGAAGTTCTGTCAGCTAAAACATTGGAACGGCCCATTATATGTTTTGCCCGGAATAGAATATTACATTTAAGGGCAGAAAGGACCAGTCGGCGTATAAGACGCATGAGCGTAGGATCTTTACAAGATTGCTTATTGATAATGTCAACTACAGCCTTATTATCTGTGAAGAACAAGATTTTGTGATACTCTAGTTTCTGACCCCATACCTCAAGGGCGAGCACAATTGGAAATAGCTCTTTTATGGCAATTTGGTAATTTTTAAGAGAATAAGTCCAGCTGCCCACAAACCATTGTGAACCTAAAACCGCCGCGTAACCAAGGGAACCCGACGCGTCTGTATACAGGGATTACAGTTCAGAGGACACCCATTCATCAGATAAAAAGACAGATCTTCCATTGAAATGATCTAGAAACATAGACCAGGCCCGTATGTCGGCATGAGCCTCGGCATTGAGCCGAATGAAATGATGTTTATGTTTGACCTTGCAAGTAAGGTCAATAAGTCTGCGCAGAAAGGCTCGACCTGGAGTGACCACATTGCAGGCAAAATTCAAATGACCAATAAGGGATTGTAGTTTTTCAAAGTAATTTTGCGCTTTAATTGAGTTTGAGAAAGAAGATCTCGAAGGTTAAGTAGTTCATCCTCAGGCAAGTGAGCTTCCATGCGAACAGAATCAACCTCTATACCGTAGATCGTGAGAGACGTTGTGGGGTAAATAGTCTTAGCAGTCTTCAGGGGAACCCCTAATCTTTTGCATAATTGTTCAAAGATCTCAACGTCGCGAAGGTACTTTCCTGAAGCAGCAGGGGCTATGAAGAAAATATCATCAATTAAATGCGACATGCCAGATGCATTGTATTTGTTCATCATGATCCAATGTAAAGCCGTGCTAAATTTTTCAAAGAGCTGGCACGATGAGGACGCGCCCATCGGCAAAGAATAATCCCAGTGATAAGCATTGTTCCACATGAAACCCGTTAAATGGTATTCCGAAGGATGAATAGGTATGTTTCGGAACCTATCCCCAATGTCCAGTTTGGCCATCAAAGCCCCAGGTCCAAGTTTTTTAATCAAACTTATGACGTGATCAATGGAGTCACAATAAACAGAAGATATGTGTTCAGGAATCTGTTCATTTACAGAGAGGCCAGGGGGGAAGGAAAGGTAATGAAAAATCCGAAATTCCCCAGGATTTTTTAGGGACAAGGCCTAAAGGAGAACAAACAAAATTTGGGAATGGCTAAACAGCAAGGAAAATCTTCCCAATGCAAGTTCTCTAGACAGTTTCTCAGCGACAATATGGGGATTGGTTCTGGTCGACAAATGATTGCGCTCAAAAGAAAATTGGGGATCGGCGGAGCACCCGAGTCTAAACCCATTTTGAAAACCTGCTATTAAAAATTCCGATTTGTCAACATCATAGACCTGAAGTTCTGTTGCTAATTGCACAGCATTTATTGTTGTTGGAACTTGGAGGTTTGGACGATCGGGAAGAAATTTTGCGGGGACATTTGCGCTTTGGGTGGGTATCATTGTATGTTTGGCATACATGCTTGTAGGGGCAGGGGGTTCGGAAGCACTTTGTTCCATTGTTAAAGTTGAAGCAAAATAAGGTTTTTCCTTGACTCAGAAATGGCAGCAGGAGCTTGATGGGTTTAGGTAAAGTACAGGCCCTGACCATTAATTCAGTGATAGTAATTGCCAAAGAACAACATTTGTCTCGCGAAGGTGACGGAAATTATTGTCATAAAAATGCCATGCAGCATCACCAATTGTGAATGCAAGATCTCTGATACTAAAAGCGTATTTAAGAAGATTAGGGGCCTCCAGTGGGAATTTTTCAAAGAACACTGCCATGAAAATGAAAAAGGCCTGTGTCCATTGGTTAAGGGTTAAAGGGGCCTGGTTTGTAGAGGGAGCGTTAGAGAACTGAAAGGAATGATCGTCAACTTTAACCGAAACTTCACGGTCACTCTCTATAAAAGAAGGGAAGCAAAGTTTTAATGTAAAAAAACTTGTTAGACCAAATTCTCTGTTTCGTTTTTATTGAAAGGTGTGCACCAAGGGGAATCCCCTTGTCGAGAGAGCGGGGAGTTGGCTGTTGTACAGACTCACCTGCAAATAAATTAGTAAGCAAATCACTAAAATGTGATGGATTTTCTTGATTGTCTTGATCAGAAACAAGGTCCCTAGAAGGTTCAGTGTTATGGGGCATCGGTGCATCCATGGAGGAAGACGGCGTGTTTGTTGGGTCTATGACAGGCTGGGCGGATGTCTGGTGGCGAAGAATGGCTGCAGCCAACTTGTCGTAATCAATCGGGGTATATTGTGGGCTTCCTGATTGTTCGTCATTACTGAGTGACGTTTGGCTTTGGGACTGAGCGGTTTTGTCTTTCTTTGCTTGGCCCTTTCCCCTCTTTGAAGACCCATGATTTGGCTGCTCAGGTTGCCGCTTTGGCATCTGCAAAAAGGGGATGAAATCATAAACGCATGGAAAAAAGAAATGGAACAAAAGGTCGCAATCTCGCTAAAATGACTATGACTACCTCTCTCAAAACATCAATTGAAAGGGAACCAAGCCAGCCAGTAAAACGACTAGCACCTTGTAAATTATAGTACCAAAATTGAATGGCCATTACGCAAAATCAAAATTTGAGTATTGCGTACAAATAACGTGAAAAGGATTATTAGAAAATTCTGGCAAGAGTAGCAGAATACACCGTACTGTACTATACAACAGGCAATAATACACTTGTATGCAGTCGCCGCAGTTATATGGAAATAAGTTGAAGAAAAATGAAAAGAACGGCAGCAAATGAGGAATTTGAGCTTGCGTAAAAATGAACAAACACATTAAGTTAACAGTTAGCGTGAAAATATAATAAAATCAATTAAAAATATGTGACAAGAAATGCACAAGGACAGAATAATAAAAGCTATATATATATATAGATCATAGCCTCATGGGATTACAAATTCAGCTATCCATGGGCTTGGAGACGAAATCTACTTGTTAACATAATAGGTTAATAACTATCATTTACAGTTGAACTTCGCCTGACAATCAATCAACAACTTTATCTCTACCAAATTGCTGGAGAGGGCATGTTATTGCTCTATGCCCCTACCAAATTGCTGGACAGGATAAATGACCTATTATAATATTTTACAAAATTGCTGTAGAGGTCAACATATGGTTGCTAAAAGCAAAACACGAAATGGGATAGTCCATCAGATAATGAGAGTTACAGGTAATTTAGATCCAAATGAAATTTAAAACAAATTTCAGACAAATTGCTGAAAGCCAAAAAGAGGACCTGTCATTGAGGAAAAATAAAGAGAATACTCATCTGAATACAGCAAAATAATGGTAGACAGCTAGCATTAATGATGGTTGAGGCGGTTGGAGGCGTAGAGTACCGCACTTCGGATGCTCTGTAGGTATTTTCGCATGTGACGGTTGTCCTGGGCAGTACATTTCAAATGAACTCCGTCACGAGCCAAGAAGTCCATTGAGGGTGACCAAAACCACGATGATGCCAGGAAATGAAACCATCTTGTTCCTTGCTACACAATTGATGTAACAAAGAATTAAGTCTAACCACTCTGTCATTATAATGTGGATCTGAAGCTGTCCGCTTTCGTCATAAGACTTGACCAAAATTCACAGTTCGTACGTCTTTGCCGTGGCGTAAATATCTTCCAAACGAGATGATTGAGTCCGCTAGACGGCAGAGGTCAATACCTGGACGGGTCAAGTCATTGCTGCCAAGTTCGACGTAAACAATATCAGGCTGCACACTAAAAGATGATAGTTCACCGTTGTTAGCCAGGCCACGCACTGTCAGTCCACCCTTTCCACGAATCACAACCCGGAAGGCACTTTCAGTCAAAGGAAGCTTCCGGTAGTCCCTATTTAAAAGCACAAATTCGTTTAACCGGCGAATAAATGAATGTCCGATAATGTCGACATTGAGAATACGGCCCTCTGCGCCCGCAAGTCCTACCCCACTGTCACTCATGATCACGATTTACACGCGTGATCAATTTAGGTCACGGGAATTTCCAGTTGAAAATACACATAAACAGAATAAAAGTCCAACCTTTTTAACGTCTAGCGTTGCTGTACACAGTGAAGGAGTAAATGGTAATATTTATAATATTTATTTTATAATTCTGTACAAAATCTAATAGAGCTGTTTAACAGATAAGGGAATAAACTCGAATGGCTCTCATTGGACTTGAGTGTCTAACCTGGCTTTTCATTGGATAATAAGTTATTTAACGACAATGGATGGGACCATGGAACAGCCTAGTATTTACACGCATGTAAAAAGAAAAGCCAGTATACTATCCAAATAAAGAAATGAGGGGTAGAAGAGTTTGCAATTAAATCTATTTATTTTCAATAAATTTATATTGATGGAATTGAATTCTATTAACAACTTAAGTAGACCTACACCTAAAGAACATGCCTGCCACAAGACAAAAAATAACTGACCAAATGGTTTCGGTGAAGATTTTCGGCATTTTTTTTTACATTTCCTTTACCATGGCAACCAGAGATTTTGATTGAATATTTGTTTTTTACAAATTTTGAAGAGTATTAGATTTATTGACCAAGTGGTTGAGAAGAAGATGAAGTATTTCGGCTTTTTTGGTCTTTCCATTAACAGAGAAACCATTTTTTCGATGTCATTTAATTCTAAAAAAAAACACTTTAGTGGACCTTTACCCCGGGAACATTCCTGCCAAGTTTCACCTTGATTGGCTTAGTAGTTAAGGAGACAAAGAATATTTCTAAGATTTTCGGCAAATTTTCAGCCTTTCCGTTACCATTGAAACAAGAGTTTTTGATGAAATTAAATTCTTTAAACGATTCTTGAAGGGCTTTACACAAAAACATCCCTGTCATGTTTCAGTTTTATTGGCTTAGTGGTTAAGGAGAGGAAGATTTTTTTCTGAGATTTTTCGGCAATTTTCGGCTATTTTTTAGCCTTTCTGTTACCATGGAAACCAGAGATTTTTTATGTATTTAATTTTTTAACAAATTTTTAAGAACTTTACCCGGGGAACATCCCTGTGGTTTAGGAGTAGAGGACCTTTTTTCTATGATTTTCGGCCTTTCTGTTACCATACAAACAGTGTTTTTGATCGAATAATTTTGTTTAACAACTTTTAAAAAGCTTCCACCAAGGAAAATCCATGCCAAGTTTCAGCTTAAAAGGAATTGTTGACGAACAGACGGACGGACGGTGAGGTAAAATGAGTATATATAAAGAAGGGTGCCTACCTCGACCTCAAGTAATTGACGGTTTTTGGGCTCCGCCCTTCCACGAAATAAATATTCAAAAAGCACTTTAATGGCACTTTGGCTTTTTTTGACGTTGTTAGTATTTTTTTTAATTGATGTTAAACACCAATGATTGCAAAAGATGAAATAACGGCGATACGTTCGTCTAACTTAAGCTACAAAAATAGGTCCCTAGAGGTATGAAGAAACATAACTTACTCAAATTTTGGCATTGGTAGGGTATGTGGTCTCTGTATGGATGTGGGTGTAAAGAAAGGATATTGATAATTTTTTGTGCTTGTCGGAGACTCAGTACAAAGAAATTCTCGAACAACAACATTCTCTGAAATAAGTGTGTTAAATTCCATAGTTGCAATGTGTTAAGGTGGCAGGTCAATAACTGCTATCCGTCAAAAAAAGTATTGTTGATTCTAGTGCAATAATTCTTTAAATCATTTTGTCTCTCATTTCATTTCATGAAAACTTTCTCTGATAGATATTCCCATTTTGCTTTTTTAAACAAAAGAACAACAGAAAAGGGAATTATTGATTTATGAAAAATCCCATGACATATTCTTTCCATCTAAAGGAGGAGGTACCAGCGCTTTATACATCCCATGTAAACAGTCAAGCAAAAATATGACTAAAGGAATATAATTATTTCTGTAACTTTGAGTTCAGTGTAAGTAATTGCAACCAAAGAAAATCAAATGTCCCTTAATATTCACAATTTCCCACAATTTTGAAAAAGATCTACGTTTTTTATGATTCAGTATAGATATATAATATTGCAATTACAATTTTGTTACTTTGAAAAGAAATTTCTGCAAAAATCATCGTAGTATCGGTTCATTCGGTAGGATTGTATTGGCCTTGCGCGCTGATATGGACTTACCAAAGAGTATACATCGATATCCAATCAAATTTAATTTTCTTTTTCAAAAGATTTGAAAGAGGACCAACAACTGCTGAAAAATTTGGACAAAAATTTCTGTAAAATCCTGCAATTCGTAAAAGTCTCATCAATTTTTTTCTTGTTAGTAGGAATCAGAAACTTCTATTTTAACAACAAAGGTGTAATTTTACCATGACCTTCTTTATGATCTCAATATTCTACAAAGCTTGACAAAATCACATTTTTTCAAGGATACTCGTAAGATTTGCCTTTACTAATCTTCTGTAGAACTCGCTCAAAATCTGGAGATGGTCTAACCAGGTGTCAGTGTAGATAATCGCGTTATTTATATAGGCTTCGCATCCTTCAACGTTCTGTAGTAATGAATGAATTATTCCATGTAATGTAGCTGGGGCATTTGTCATACCGATAGGCATAATCTCGTTTTGAAAGAGTCCATCTGGGGTGATAATCGCTGCCATTTCTTTAGCTCTTTCCGCCAAGGGTACCTAACAATATCCCTAAAGTAAGTCAAAATTGCCTACAAATTTATCATAACCATTTTTGTGTTTGCAGTCATCGATTCTGGGGATCGGGTATGATTCAGTTTTGGTGACTGAATTTACTTTTCTAAAGAAATTACAAAATCTTTAGGTCCCATCTGGTTTTTGGTTTGATTGATTGAATGGAGTTTAACGCCGCTTTCAACATTTTTTCAGTTATATCGCTGCGACTGGAGCACCTAACAATGGTTTCCTGGTATTTCTCTCACCAGTACTAACATTACATCCTTTCGTAGCCTCCAGCTGCTATCTCACATACGTCTGCGATTATCAACCCATTGGTGAGAGACAAATAGTCTAAAAGAATGAGTGCCGCCGTCGGCTATCGAACCCGGGACCTCTAGAATGACAGTCCGACGCGCTACAAACTGCGCTATGACTACGGCTCTCCATCTGGTTTTTGGAACAAGAATACAAGGTGAGCTCCAATTACTGCTACGAAGTTCGATAATGTCATTTTCAAGTATGTATTGAATTTCCTTTCGCATGTACTGGCGCTTTATAGGATTTAGTCTATATTGGTGCTGTTTAATCGGTCAAGCATCGCCACAACACCATGGACTGCAGTGTTGGTTTTGTTTGGAAAAGCTCTGTTTTACATGTCTCTGAAGAATGTTCATTGCCATTAAAAGACAGAAACTTTATTAAATTGACACTCTTTTTCAGATTTTATGGCCATTCATTCAAAATATTCTTTTAACACGTTTATATGACATTGTCTTCTTTTTTTTCGTCGACCATGTGTTTAAACTACATAATTAATATCGCTTATCTTGCTTTCAACTACATACGGACCAAAATATCTTGGTTGCGATGGACGACCAGGAAGAGGCAAAACTATAAGAACTTTATCACCTTGGTTTAAATAGCGATACTAGCATCATTGTCAGTTTTATTTGCGAACTCTGAAGATTTTCTTTTGCCTATAACACGCGTGAAATACTTTTCTTTGAAATTAGAACCCTATTCCAAGAGATAAAGGTCACTAGTCACAGTTAACTATTTCTCAATTTATGGCTTTAGCAGCCCTCTAACAGTATGACCAAACACAAGTTCAAATGGACTGCAACCTAGTAATTGCTTAATTGATTCTCGCGCTGCAAAAAACACAAAGTGAACTCCTTTACCCCAGTCTTTTCGCAGTCTTTTCGCACTGGTAGCAATATGTTTTCATCAAAGTCTTAAGGATCGATGAAAACGTTCAAGGGCTCCTTGAGTTTCAGGGTTGCCTAATACCTACCTCATGCATGACCTACTGAAACAACCTTGACATAAAATTTGAATCATGATCTGATTGGATAGCCTAAGGGGTACCAACAAAACAGAAAGATTTAGTAAGGGCCTTAAATATGGTCCTTGCCTTAATATCTATCGGAGGGATAAATTCAGGAAATCGACTTGTGGTGCACTTGATAGCGAGAGGAAACTGGTTCCGAGATGATCCAGTTTTCGGTAAGGGCCCTACACCGTCCACCAAATTTCGACAAAAGACTCATCAAAAGTCGGAAAAAGGTTGAGTGGGGCAGAGGGAATTTTCTGATTTGGTTTACCTACCATTTGACAAATATGAAAGATTGACAAAATTTACACACGCCTTTTAAAATTATGCCAATAGAAATGTCTCAAAATTCTATTATAAGTTTTATTTATACTTAAATGACCTACAGGTGTTTCATAAGCCAGATTCATATCTAATATCATTTTGATAAACTGCTGGAACTACTATCTGGTGAACGAGTCGCCAAACTCCATTAGACGTGCATCAGTTGGTTGCCATTTTCGCATAAAAATGCATTCTTTAAAATAGAAACACTCACCAACTTTATCAGCTTCATCTGGAGGAAGTGCCGTCCTGTTAAGTTGGCGATAGCTGTGTCCCTTTTTATGCTCAGAAATCAGTTGATCCCGGCTAAATGTATCCTTGCCTTGGCTTGGTGATGAGACGGATTTGTCTGTTGGTACACTTTAAGAGACGTCTGTAAACACTGGCGCTCTGGTCGCACTGGCATTGAAATTGCTATTGTTGACATGAAAGTATCACTTGATCTATATAATAAACAGAACCATTTCCATCTTTAACTTGAAGACTGTCATCAATCGTCTTATTTTTTTCTCTAGCAAGAATTGCTTGCTTGACCGTGCCTTAGTCTGAACTCTAGGCTGTAAGTCCGAAACATGCTTTACCTGCTTTACTAATTAGTACAAGTTGCATTAAAGTAGACCTAACCTATTGATGCCATTTTAGTTTTTCTGCATCTTTCTTGAATAGAGCTTAATATTTATCTACCGATTTATCTTAATATTTCGAAACTAATCTAATATTTTTAGCAGTGTCGAATTAAGACCTGGTATGCCCATGATCATAACTTTCGTCACGTTCTAACTTCATTTTCTCTAATTCAAATATGCGTTGTCCGTCTTCTTTTTCTTGTTCTAACTTTTCTTTTTCTGATATTAATCTTTCATCTCTTTTTTTCTTTTTCTAACCGTAATCTTTCTTTTATTTCTCTCTCTACCGCTGTAAGTTTCTTTCCTTTAAACATTCATCTTTCCTCATATTCTCCATTTCTCTTTCTCTCCGCCTTTCTTCTCTATTTAATTCATCTTTTTGAAATTGCATTTTCAGTTTCATTTTCTCTAATTCTAAATGATACTGAAATTTGGACATTTTACTTTCACTCTCGATTTCCCAAAAAAACATAAGATTCGAGTTCATTCTCATCTAAAGGTTTCTAATCAACTTTATTTCTGATTTCTTGCTTTTTCGTCGATCTTACATGAAGCTTAAAGTATTTGCCAATTTGAATTATCTCATACTTTTATAACGAAATCAAATTTATCTACGGTTGGCGATTTAAGAAACCGAAATTATCGTCGTTGACCTCTCCTTGTTTAACTTTCACGAAATAAATAAATAGACTTTCTGTATAAATGATGTTCAACTACAGTCTAACCTGTCTGAAGCAAGCACCGAAGGGAAATTCAAAAAGTGCTTGCTTAAAAGAGGTTCTTGCTATATAACTGTCAATTTCAGCGGTTGCCGCTTGCTAAAGACAGGTTGCTTGTTTATACAGGTGGCCACTAAGGCAGGCTTATTGTAGTTAATAACATAATAGGTTTATCCCGGACGAGCATTGACAACTTGTTATGGGCCAACAGAAGTCAAACAAACACGGTTTACAATTTGATATTTTTTTTATTAGGCATACACAAAATCGGCCTTTTCTTATCTTCTTTTTTTGCCTCTTCTTAAACTTCCTTGTTAACTTCTCTTTCTGACAGAATTTCTCATTGATAGATATCTGAAAGCAAGTGAAGCGATACAGGCCCTCTTAGGTCTCTTGTTGTATCTTGTTGTATCTTGGTAATAGACATAATCCACTTTGGTGAACTCCGGGATCGGACATCTGACTTACTAAAAATAGCGGGGGATGTCTAAAAATGATTTAAAAATTAGTATCTGTAACCCTTTACTAATGTTAGTAAATTTATAACGGTATGGATTTTTCACCATTTACTACAAATGAAGTACCATGATTTACGATGGGAAGGAAGGGTGATATAACCAGTTGAAAAATTTTGAGTAATGTTTTCCCTTTAAGCACATATATACTAACGTGCAAAGCGTTTAAATACAATTTTAAAACGTTCGACACCGTTTTTGCTTCTTGAACAAATGTTTGACGAGAAATTGGAACCGAGAGAAGTCAGCTAAATGGTAGCCTTTCTGAATGGAGGCACGTCAAAAGCTAATAGTAGTTTCTTGAAACAAACATGTTCTCAAAACAAACGCGTTTCAAATAGTGCCACAAAATCGTTCCGACGACTTTTCGGGGAAATGTCCCAAAGCAATTTGTTAGTAATCGCTGACCAGGAAAGAAGACGGCTTTCCGTCGGCGATTCGTCCGCCGACGTCCGACCGTCTCGGATAACGCTGCATTGGGTTAGCACTTGATTCTAATACCCTCTTAGTTTTTTAAACGTCATTTTCTCTAAAAGTTATGATGGTATATACGTCTTCCATCATTATTAATTATAATTCGATGCTTATTAGAAATCAAAACAGAATTAATTCTTTCTTCTTCTTTTTATCTCTCCCTTTTAAACATTTGAATTATATTTGAAAATATCAGACAAAGAAAATGCAGATTTTAATAGTAAGATAAGAGTATATTGAGACTAAGACTTGCTCTTCAGACAGTCAGAATCTATGTGAACTTTAAACTATATGCCTTCGGCGATTTAACAAAATGAAAAAAATCTTTCCAGCTGACGGATTGAACACGCAAGCAACGATGACGGTAAATGTACCACGATTTAGCTTCAACGATTACTCGATTTTCTTTTAGATTAATATGATCGCTTCAGTAGGCTGACAATAGCAAAATATATATATAAAAAAACATTATTTAGTTCATCAAATCCGAATTGAAAATACAGGACAGTCTTGCTGAGAGCAGGTTATTCTAATCTCATAGAATAATATATGGGGTCAGTTCTCCCCAGTCAGATGAAAAATTTTCTTCCATAGCAAGGTGAAAATTTCTAATTACAGCCAAAGACAAAATTTCCTCCCCAGTAAGGTGAAAGTTTTCCTCCCTGGCAAGATAAACAATTTTCTTCCAAAGCAAGGTGAAAAATTTCTAAGTACAACCAAAAGAAATGTTTTTTCTCTCCAGTCAGGTGAAAATATTCCTCCCTGACCAGATGAAAAGTTTCTTCCAAAGCAAGGTGATCAATTTCTAATTACAGCCAAATGAAAAATTCCTCCCCAGTCAGGTGAAAATTTTCTTCCCTGGCCAGATAGAATATTCTCTTCCTGAGCAAGGTGTAAAATATCTAATACAATCCAAATGAACTATTTCCTCCCCAGTCAGTCGATAATTGTCCTCCCTGACTAGATGAAAAATTTTCTTCCAAGCAAGGTGAAACATTTTCTTATTACAGCCTAATGAAATTTTTCCTCCCTGGCTAGTTAAAAAAGTTTCTTTCAAAGCAAGGTGAAAAAATTCTAATTACAGCCAAATGAAAAAATTCCTCCACAGACAAGTGAAAATTTTCCTCCCTGGCCAGATGAAAAATATAATTCCAAGCATGGTGAAAATTTTCTTATTACAGCCAAATTAAAATTTTCCTCCCGAATCAGGTGTCATGAAGTAACCGCTCGACATTTCAGCTTCTGTGACATTTTAACTTTCAAAGTTTTATTCAAATGACCTAGTCTATGAAATGCAAAAACTGCCCTTGAATCTGTATTACAAAATTTTCTAGAGGTTTACAATTTAAAAACTACCAAATGAGTTTATCTTTAAACGAAAATAATCTTCTTTTCAATGGATTTGATTTCAAAATAAGAAAACATTATTAAGAACATCAAATCACAGGAGCCTTTTATATATAGAATAACAAAGTTGTTAATTTTTCTAAAGGGAGCGACTTTTTCGTCACTTTTGCTCACTTTTGTTAAGGTTTCCAGCGGTGTCTGTTGGCCTTAAATCGGAAGTTTTATATCAAAAAGGCATACATTAAACACGGGAAAGGTATGCTGCATTCCATAACAGAAAAAAATGGAACGGAAATGCTTTGAATAAACCACAAGCAGTGAGTGTACAAGAAGTGCAAGTGTATAGAGGCACTGTCATGTGGTTTTTTTCTAACAAGTGCAAGCCTCACTTTGAATTGACATTTGCTTTTTTATTCTTTTTCAAGTGGGTGACAACACCCCTCCCTATCCTCCTTTTTTCAACGGGCACATATTGAACTAGTTTTAATTATGTTTAAATAAAATCTGAATGTAATGAATTACAATATTCGATTGACTCGATAAAATAAGTATTTTTCCTCGACGATTTTCGTTTTATAACATTTAATTTCAGACAAGTTAAGATTACAATTAATCTCATCGTTTAATTGACAATCATTTCGATTCAAACTATTCAAAAACACTCGCTCAGAGCTCCAACCATATAGTTCAAACACTCCCCTATTCACTTAAAAACGCTCCGAAATTGTTAAATCAAAACATTTAGAAATCTATCAAACAAGTTCTACATTTCATTGAAATTACCCTACCATTTTCTATATTTTTTGTAGGCGTTGGCTAGAAGATCTAAAGCGTCTTTTCATACGTGAAGACACACAAAGCGGGAAATATGTAAATTTAAGAAAATTTAGGAAATAAATACTGCTAATCTACTACAGCTATGACGAAATTCACGATATTGGATTTAAATTTCATTCAAAATTCGCCCCAAAGACTCATTCACTATTCTTCAAAATTCGTTCCAACTTTTCATTCAACTTGTCAATTTCACGATGTTTGTAAGTGTAGTTGTTATAAAATGAAATCTCACGACAGATTATATGCAATTTTTACGATTCCAGTGAATGGGTACCCTAGATTTTTATGTGCGATTAATCCTCAAGGGACAAATTCCGGTATGTTTGAAGACCGACTTGACGATGTGAGTTTGCTTATTGCCCATCTTCTTGTGTTTGGGTAAGTATTCTTGTTTCGATCGTACTCTTAAGGTAGTTGCCTTCTTAATAATCCCACAACGTTTCGGAAGTAAGGAACGTTAACAGTGTTAACAGAGGTTTCTTAATGGTTTATTATAATGAGGAAAACTTGGTAAAAATTGTGAAAGATCATAAGTTCTTAAATGCTTCGGGACTATTATGAGTCCACTACCTTAAGATAACCTACTAAAAATTGAAAATGTTTGAAATTGTTATAACAATAGTGTTTTTCGAAATAGATTTAAGTGTATGTCTGTTTTAGCAGTTCATAAGCAAAATTTAATTATGCGGTAATTTTGCAAATGAGTGCGTCATTTTGAATATAAAAAAAATGTCGCAAGTTCCAGTACATTTAAGATTTAAAACCACAGATGAATGATTGAGAGCGATACACCTTAACCGATTGAGCTATCACTTATTGCTCTTACTCAATGTTTAACTAACATTTATGCAATAAGAATTAAAAGTTATTCCGAAGATATGCGGAAAATGCACAAGGGCGCAATAAGCCAAATAATGCAACTTTGGAGGTGAAATGTTTTTCTTTGATGTTTTTCGGTGGTCTATCGAGAAATAATAGTGGATTGTCATTTGATTAACTCGCAAACTAAACATTGATTTAGGAAAAAAACTGATACCCCGCTTTCGTTCTGACGTTATCTAAGCTGGGTCCATATACGTTGCATAGCAACCATGTGCAAAATGATTAAGATAATTTGTCCCAAAATTTTCACATCTTGTCTCATTTATGTACTAAAGAAATAGAATAATCGTTTGTTCTTTTAGTAAAATCGATAAATGTTTCATTTCGTGAACAACGAAGTCTATATTATTACATGTGGCTCCGCCACTCGTAAACATTTAGCTTTTCTTGTTCACCAAATGACATATAAATCGAACTTACACTGAAACAAAGGCTTAATGTTAGGTTTGGTGTATTGAATGATACGGAAGATGGTTCCATGTAGTGACTATGACTTGTTTCATTTCGTGAACAACAAAGTCTATATTATCACTTGTGACCTTGCCACACGTGAAAATACAGCATTTATTGTTCACCCAATGCCTTATAAATCGATCTTACACTGACACAAAAAGGATTAAGCATAGGCGAATCTAGGACTTTGAAATATTTACGCACTCAGAAGGCGACAACCAAATAATATATAGGATAAAAGCGATATGTGGACTGTGACAAAAGATGAATGCTCTCCATCCGCACTCTTTTTATATGATTTGAGCATTGGAAAATAATCAAAACATCGTAACTACAGCTTGACTAAGCTGTAGTTTCGATGTTATGATCATTCATCAACTTTTTTTTTTTCAACAAATGATTTTTTTCTTTTACGCACTTGCGTAAATTGCGTAATGTGAGTTACGCCCCTTTTATAACCTCTACATCCTAGGTTTGGTGTTATGAATGATAAGGACGAGGGCTGTAATGATGATGACTTGTTCCTTATGTCAACATTCAACCGGGTACCTTTCGATCCGGCCGTTATTACGCATCCATGGGAATTGTCTGTGTGTACCACGGAAAAACTGGTGAACAGAACCAGAGAGTTAAATGAGAAGTGAGTAAACTCTATAACAATATATCTCCAACTGTTTCACACCCCTCGTGGAAAAGGAAAAAAAACATAATTATGAAGATATAGACTTCTATGCGGATCAACGTTTTCATCTTCACTTAATATATTTCTGTTGTCGGAGAATTTCTGTTAAGATATTGCATGTACCGACTTAAAGTTTATATATAATATATGTCTTCATATGAAGTTATTCAATTTCGCAATTTAAAAGCCACTTTTATGAGAGTTTGCTGAATTACAGTTAACAACATCGTGGAAATGACATTCATCTCGATCAAACCAATTTCTATCACTCGCTCAGCGCTCAAATCATTCATTCCAAACACTCACTCAAACCATTGAAAAACGCTTCAAACTCAATGAAAAACATAGAATCAACAACGTCATTCTAAATAAATAAAGCTAGGGGAAAATCGCGATTTAGCTGACATAATTTAAATTCTAAGTACCTGGTAGGTTCTTGAAGACATATGATTCTATACATAGAACTTGTATGCATATTCAATTAAAGGGATGTAATGAATATCGCAAATTTTGTTCATCCTGAACAAAATTTGCGATAAAGGATTTCCTCCCATTAAAGTCTCTCAAAGATCGCTCCATTACACTCATTCAATTTCATTCCAAAATCTTTCACCTTGTCAATTTCACGATGTTGTTACCTGTACCTCCTCTTGAACTTGTCATTTTCAAAAAAAAAAATATTCTGCTGAATTATTACATCTTCTAAAGTGAAATTCATACACAATATAGCTATGTATATGTGCACGAAAAAAAAAAGTTAGAATTCACTTGGCTGTAATAATGATGTTTAATAGAATATTCAGGTAAACAAACATGTTTCTGCTATCGCCCGTCAATGTTAACGTTGCATTACGTCGTATTTATAGTGAAGACACTGGTCAGACTGCACGTATGCAAAGGCAGACCATTCGCTTTGATTTGAAATTGTAGACTCATTTTTTAGTAATTGGTGTTCTGACGGCGTAAATTAACGCTAGATCTTTAAAAAGCTAGCGAGTCGTGAGATGAACCCTGGGGTCTGTTTTACTAAACTTCTTACAAAAAAATAATCGTTTGTCAAAATCACAAATTTTACCTGGGGTCGTATTCACCAACCCATACTAAATTTTAGAATTTAGTCTAGGCTAAATTGCCAAGTCTGGACTTTCCCAAGAATGGACTAAAGTGCGTATTCACCAACGCAATTTAGAATAAACTTCATTTAGAACGGTTTGTACAGAACTTAAGCGGCCACATACTAACCATGGTTCCCCATTTCAAACAAGACGCAAATAAAAACAGCAACCATAGAATTCTGCCCTTCACTCTGCATTTCCCTCCTTCCTATCAATTGTTATTTCCATATATTTTTTGCAGTCGGGATAAATTGCTACATCTATTATTTAAATATTCAATATTCTATTGTGGGATTTAATTGATTAAACGCAAATATCAATTAAATTAGCAATAATAACTTATATTACAGTTGACAAAAATATATGTGTAAAATTAACAGTCGAAACACGTAAAATTATTCGCTGTAGTTATGGGATTTCGGATTTTAGGTTTCAGTTTTTTTTCGGTATTTAGAGTAAATACGACGATTATTTAAAAGTAGTAACACATGATGTACGCCAGTATGGTTGTTCAGATACCAAAATTGGACTTGGGCAATAAAAAATAAAACGTTGAACAAGAAAAAAAGAAACAAAACAAGAACTACAAACTTGGAAACAAGGTCAACATGATTCCTACCTAAATCTTTCATCGCGAGAGCTTTTCAATAGCATCATGTTACTTTCGAAGATGTGAGATTCTCCTTTACTGTGACTTGTACCATGTTCATGATGTTGCTTTGCAGAAAGTATCGGCACCCAAACAAATAGAATCTTGAGTTAAAATGCACCAAGGTTTCTATTGCTCGAGTTGAAATGACAATCTGCCTTTGTCTTCTTTCCTCCATCTGTCTTGTTCCTATCCCTACACCACCCCTGAAAACTTTTCTTCGCCTAAAATATATTAATCCTTAAACATTCTCCTCCCTTGTAAATGTAAATCCAACATGAAATCCACGAAAACTCGCTGAGAATATTGTGAAGTTTAACACTCTGTCGATATGTAAACATACACGTCAAGGTTAAATTGCGTCACAAATGTGTTTGGCGTCATTCGATACATAATTCGACCCAAAACATTAATTATGTGTCAGAAAGGAAAATTAATGGGAAATTCTTTCTATTTTGACATTTTATTTGTCATTACTTTGATATAAAACCATGTTTTCCATCCGAAGCGAGGCGGACAGTCGCCATTTTTTACATTTAGCACGGTAGGTATTAGACTTGGAAAAACGACTTTATTCTTAAGAATTTAGTCCATTCCGTAATTTAGAATGGGTTGGTGAATACGTACTAAATTCTAAATTCTTTATTCTTGGGATTTAGTGTGCTAAATTGATGCAAAATGCGTTGGTGAATACGGCCCCTGGTGTTTTCATTTATTGTTAGTTTCTGCCATGCAAGATCTCATTGGAATCGCCTTTAGAAGACGATTCCAATGAGATGATGCATGGCATAATTCCATATTTAGTTACTATTCAAGAAGCAACTGAAATTTTTGACTTACGCAGAAAATGATCGTAAGATTTTTAGTAAAACGGGTCCCAGAAGCTTTAATTTGAAATTAGTTAAAATATTTCGCAAAGACTCTTTTTTTAGTTATTGACGTTCTGACGGTGTAAATTGACGCTAGTTCTTTGGAAGGCTATATGACGTCGTGCACGGTAAAGCTAAACATTTGAAATTGCGCGTTTCCCATTAAGTTCCATCTGCCAATTTTTCCAAACCTATATGTCAAACTGTATGTCCTGTATACCAAATGAATCGTAAAACAGTATACTTTTAAAGTATATTTGTTAGGTGAATTGAGGAAAATCAAGTTCCAGTTTAATCAAGTTTCTTTTTTCACAATTTCTTAACTTACGTCTGTAAAATGAAGCAAATTTTGTATGGGTAGACTTCTTCACAACCCCTAAAATGCGTTAAATACTTCGTGAATAATGTTTAAAATCTTGAAATTCGCGCGAGAAAAACATCATAGTAGTCAGTGAACTAAAATGGTCGTCAGTAAAATATCAAACAATTGATAGAGATTTATTTTACAATTCAAAAGCTGTAAAAAACGGTATTTTAAGGAAAAATCGGCTTGATAAACGGTTAAGTCTTCTCAACATCTTAATAAATGATAAATGAAATTTTGTGAATTTTGAAAATATTTTTTTTCTAGTTTTCGTTAATGTGGTTAAAAATAATAATACGTCTTATACAACAAAACAAGGAACGAAAATATGAGTAGACACAAATTCTTACATACGCGAATTCTATAGCCGGTTTTCAAAATGCTTCGCTGCCGCATTCAAAATCAACATTATTATAATAAATCATTCTACATTTTTGAATTATTGTTTTTTCGTACAAACACAAGGAACATATTTGGTATATAACGTTTCAAAAAATCAAACATTTTCAGATTTGGCTGTGTGGACATACTTTTCAAAAACGTTTCATTTTCTAACGGCTTACATTTTTACATTGCGCTTTTTCAGCAATCGAAGATAAAAAAGATTAGGACCGATTGATAGTAAAGGTGTTTCATGCAGAAAAAAAAATATTCTGCTTATTCTGAATATAACTTATATAGCAATTTAAATTTAGCATAAGCGTGCGCGACGTCAATGCAGTCATTCGAGGGACCCAGTTTTCGGATAGATTTCAAAGTACAATGTATATAAAGTGATGGGGTGGGTCTGGGGTGGGATGGGGTTGTTGATGTGGTTAAGCTAATCTAAAATCTTTATTTCACAATGAAACCATATGTCGCGGGTACTCATCTAAATCGCCTTATTGAGACGTTTCAAACGAGTACCCGCAACATAGGCTTTAGGCGAATATTCATTGGGTATTTGAATCTTAAATTCGAATTGGCCCTTTTTCCTTTCGCTCTAATTATCATTATTTTATTATTATTATTATTACTATTATTATTATCATTATTATTATTTCTTATCTAGGGCCCCAAATTGTTTGATGGGAAACAGTTTTACGGATCAAGAGTTTAATGAAAAGCTCGTGGATCAACCACTAGCCGGAGAAGTCTACGACGTGGATTTTCAGTGTGCTTACAGATTTGGTGTCGGTGCTACGGCTTGCATTGGACCAGGAGAAGATTCGGTGAAGTAGCTTGTACAATAAATGAGCCTGTGCGTTAGATTTCCAGCAATTTCGAATGTGCGCAAAGCAATGACCCTGACAAGCCTGTGCATCCGAACAGACTGACCAGAGTCATCGCCATGCGTTTAGTAGATACAGCTAGTAACATCGTGAAATTGACATTCGCCCCAATCAAAACCATTCTAAATAAATCGCTCACTCAGCACCCCAATCATTCATTCCAAACACTCACTCAAACCATGCAAAAACGCTCAAACCCACTGAAAAATAAAGAATCAACAACGTCATTCGAAATAAATTTGGATTCAAAATAATCGCGATTTCGCTGACATAATTAAATTTTAAAGCGTCTAATAGATACTTGAAGAAATAGGAAACTATTTATAGAACTTGTTTGCAGTTTTTATTAAGGGAGGTAATCAATATCGCTAATTTTGTTCATCCTGAACAATATTTGCGATAATGGATTACATCCATTAAATTCCAAAACTCGCTCCACACACTCATTCAACACCATTCCTAAATCATTCCAAAATCATTTACATTGTCAATTTCACGATGTTGTTAACTGTAGATTACGTCTCAAAGTACCTGTTCACCATGAGGTAATATTACATTTACAGTAGGTAGCTGTCTTCACTGCTGAATGTTTGCACCTCACGCACGTGTCAAATTGTTGGAAATGTCACGCACAGGCTCAAATATCTTTTTGTAAATGCCGATAACGCGTTTTTATTTCAGTACTGATTTTATCATGAAGTGCATTACTTTTGCCTCACTATTGTTGAATCATTAGTCACCTTTACGCTTTATGAAATTACGTATTTTGTGTTCCATTTTGTATTAATCTCAATATTTGTTATTCATTTTATTACAATATAATAAATGAAGAGAGTATTTGCTTGTTTTATAAAGGTAAACAATTAAACAAAATCACACTAAATAAATACTATTCCGTAAATGTGTGAACTTTATAACACCGATCTGTGATCCGTTTTTCGCATTCATACACTGTTATTAGGGTTTTTAATTTCTTACCTCAATGTTTTCAAAATATACTCTTTTCATCTATGAATTAAAGTTAACAACATCGTGAAATTGACATTCATCTCGATCAAAACCATTCCACTTACTAAATTTCACTGACAGAATTCAAATTGTATGCGTCTAATAGGTTATGGAAGAAATGGGAAGCTATTCATAGAACATGTATGTATATTTTAATAAAGGAGGGTAATAAATATCGCTTATTTTGTTCATCATGAACAAAATTTTAGATATTGGATTACCTCTCATTAAATTCACTCAAAACTCGCTCCACACATTCATACAATTTCATTCCAAAAACATTCAAAAATGATTCACCCTGTTAATTTCCCGATGTTATTAAACTGTACGTTACAGATAACAGACGTCGACGATTTATGTCACGTTGGAGTTTATTGCGATGTAAACGGAAATTGCTCAAGTGGAACGAGATCGAGGGTTTTAAATGGCACACCATGTGGAGACGGAAAGGTAGGTTCCAAGGGCGTAACTCCCATTACGCAACTTACGCAATCGAGGGTTTTAAATGGTACACCATGTGGAGACGGAAAGGTAGGTTCCAAGGGCGTAACTCCCATTACGCAACTTACGCAATCGAGGGTTTTAAATGGTACACCACGTGGAGACGGAAAGGTAGGTTCCAAGGGCGTAACTCCCATTACGCAATTTACGCAATCGAGGGTTTTAAATGGCACACCATGTAGAGACGGAAAGGTAGGTTCCAAGGGCGTAACTCCCATTACGCAACTTACGCAATCGAGGGTTTTAAATGGTACACCATGTGGAGACGGAAAGGTAGGTTCCAAGGGCGTAACTCACATTACGCAACTTACGCAATCGAGGGTTTTAAATGGTACACCATGTGGAGACGGAAAGGTAGGTTCCAAGGGCGTAACTCACATTACGCAATTTACGCAATCGAGGGTTTTAAATGGTACACCATGTGGAGACGGAAAGGTAGGTTCCAAGGGCGTAACTCCCATTACGCAACTTACGCAATCGAGGGTTTTAAATGGCACACCATGTGGAGACGGAAAGGTAGGTTCCAAGGGCGTAACTCCCATTACGCAACTTACGCAATCGAGGGTTTTAAATGGTACACCATGTGAAGACGGAAAGGTAGGTTCCAAGGGCGTAACTCCAATTACGCAACTTACGCAATCGAGGGTTTTAAATGGTACACCATGTGGAAGCGGAAAGGTAGGTTCCAAGGGCGTAACTCACATTACGCAATTTACGCAATCGAGGGTTTTAAATGGTACACCATGTGGAGACGGAAAGGTAGGTTCCAAGGGCGTTACTCCCATTACGCAACTTACGCAATCGAGGGTTTTAAATGGTATACCATGTGGAGACGGAAAGGTAGGTTCCAAGGGCGTAACTCCCATTACGCATTTTACGCAAGTGTGTAAAAGAAATCAATCTTCTTTCGAGAAATGTCGTGGATGAATGATTATAACATCGAAACTACAGCTTATTTAAGATGTAGTTACGATGTTTTGATTATTCAGCAACGCTAAAATCATAATGAGGGGCGCGGACGAATGAAATTTATCTTTTGTCATAGTCAAAATATCGCCTTTATCCTATATATTCCTTCTGGGTGCGTATAGATTTTAAAACCGATGTAATTACCGGGAAATACCAGGAATCAATTGGTAGGTGTTCCAACCGCTGCTATATAAATTAAAGATAGTTGAAAGGGGCGATAAAACTAATTCAAACAAACAAAACGCGGATTTTTTGTTGTTGTGTCAATTCCATTAAATTTTATATAGGTCTAACGCTTTCTTAGCGTAAACATTTGCAGAGACCCGAAAAATGGTGAGACGCGAGTGCGCTAAAGTACTCAATAACGTAAGTGTCTCTGCAAGTTTAACAACTGAAAACCGTGAATTGATGTTGTTATATATATATATATTGCATAAACGGGAAGCATACAGTATTCCTTTACATAGAACAAGAGATTTTTTCACAGAAACGGCTTAAAACAAACTCCATTCCTACAATTTGTAGGAGAAATTGTGTTATACATGTTACAGTCACTTTTGTTTAGACCGACGTTGTGCGGTTAAGTTGTGAAGTCAAAGAACGCGAGAATTAGGAAAACGCTTTCAATTTTGCTCTATACGAACGTAAAACATTATCACACGGCAAAGAAAACTCTAGCATTTTCATTGATAAATGCTAACCCGACAATCATTGATATCTACGGCCGCTCCGGTATTACATCTTATATTTCTCAAGGCGCCTCGCCGGGAATATAGACAAAAATTCCAACTGGTAATGGCAGCCACGATTTGTCTAGCTTTTTTGATAACAAGGTTCGAGTAGACACAGTATGCTACAGTAAAAAACTCTTGTCAGTTAATAACATACGTTTTCATGCTGATATAAAAGCTGATAAATACCCTACGATTTTATACATCGATCCTTTTAATGTGCTCACCTTCTTACATAATCAGTCAATAATCGCTTTTCAATCACAACATTGCGGAATATTGTGGCATGACGTGACAACTACCTATGACGTTACTACATGTTTGCTTCTCATTCGAGGTGCATTGCGCGTTATTTTTGCTTCAAAGAATTCGGTGCATATCAGGGGCTTAAATAGACAAAATACAGATATCTAATCGAACACTTTAGAGTACGATGAATTCGAAATACGGTGTCTTGCCGGGGTATATGGCGATTTATTCCCGACTTGAAAAAAAACCGCGGTACGGTTGATATCAGTCGGGAATAAATTGTCATATACCCCGGCAAGAACCGTTTATCTTATAAAGTTACTTTTCATCGATTTAACTTAACGCGTCAGAAATCTTCAAAATCGAACCCCTATAGTATTCTCAACATGTTTGTTTGGGTTTTTTTTTTTCATTTATCAAATATTAGATTTAAGCCACAGTCTGTGTTCGTGAACATTTCTGAAACGCAAGAGAATGATCATAGACGACTATATGTTAACAAAAACTAGTCTTTTATTCTCAAAAACAAGCTGAATTTGTCATTCAAAATATTCGGTTATGCAAATGATTATGACGCGTTGATCTGAATATAGGCCTTACTTGATGATAATTTATGGCCCGCAACGTTTCGGACTCTAATTTGAATACCGCTCCTGCACATGGGCGTATTTCACATAACCAAATTCTCATTTACATATTTTACTTATACGGCAGATTATGTGTTTCACGAAAATGCCGCCGTTGTCGATTAATTTGTAATTCTATGTTACTCATCTTTCATAAGACTAAATCAAGAAGAAAATATTCAACGAATGTTCACGAAAGAGCTATTTTATTTACTCTAAACGAAGACTGGGGCTTTAAATATTGTTGGAAACATCAGTGTTCTTTGAAATTTGTTGTATTCACCTTGTCAGCTGCGCAGAGGGAGCAGTCCAATCAGAGTCGAACTTTTTCGCGCTTCATTTGCATCTTTTCAGAAGTCGGATCAAACAATAATTGCTGTACACTTGAGGTTGTGGACCCGTAATAGTTCCGCAACGTTTCAGAAGTTTCTAACAGTTTTAACTGACGATTCTTAATGATTCCCAATAGGAAACCTTGGTCAAGACTATGAAAGGTCATAAAATCCGAAATCTTTGGGGACTATATGGGTCCACAACCGGTAGAGGCAAATAGACTGGTCCTACACCAGTCTAGTGGCATTGTACAGTTAATTACTTCGTGAAATTGACATTCACCTCAATCAAAATCATTCCAAAACGCTCACTCAGCGCTCCAATCATTCATTCCAAACACTCACTCAAACCATTCAAGAACGTTCAAACCCACTGAAAAACATAGAATAAGCAACGTCATTCAAAATTAATTTTGATAGAGAAAAATTGCGATTTCACTGACATAATTCAAATTCTTAGCTTCTCATAGGTTCTTGAAGAAATAGGGAGCTTTGTATAGAACTCGTATGCATTTTTTTTATTGAAGGAGGGAGGTAATCAATATCACAAATTTTGTTCATCCAGAACAAAATTTGCGATGTATGATTACCTCCCATTAAATTCACTCAAAACTCGCTCTACACACTCATTCAATTTCATTCCCAACTCATTCCCAAATCATTCAGCTTGTCAATTTCACGATGTATTTAACTGTACGTATGGTATAGGGTCACTTGCGTATAACCTAGGGGCACTATGCGTATGAGTACTCTTACAATTTCAGGTTTGCTTCAAGAATCTATGCGAAGAGGATGAGGGTAAGTTTTTTATATGCCGGCAAATATATTTTATCAATGGTATCATCTTGTCCGTCCATCCGTACGTACTCAAACGTATTTGTTTGCACTCTAGATGCCATATTTTTTCACTCTAATGTTTTATAACTGTGTCAAAATGACTGACTACACGATTTCAGTCGTCTTCGGAATAAGTCAAGTCGGATCGAAACTAGAGTAAAGGGGCAGCTCTTAAGGCAGAGGAGCCGTTAAAATTCCGCACCACTTTAGAGCTCATGATCTTTCGAAATGTTGACTTAGGTTTCCTATAGAAAATCATTAGGAAACACCTCGGTTAACACTGTTACAGTTCATTTCTTCCGAAACGTTGCTGAAATATTACGGGTCCACAACCTTTAAATAATATTGTGTGCACTCTCGAGGCCCCATGTTGTCCTCAAATGTCCCGAGACTTGGTCAGAATTTTTGTCTTTATGCTATCTCTGAGACGATAAAGAATGGATCATGTGGGGTCAAAAATGGGGGTCAGGTGTCATATGTTGTATGCTCTCTAGAGGCCACATTTTCAGTCTAATAACTTGAAACTTGGTCAGAATGTTTATCTTTATGAAATCTCGGTGGAGTTGAAATGGGATCGAGTAAGGTCAAAAACAAGATTAAAGGGTAATATCTTAGTGTCAATTTATTTCAGGCCCGGGCGGGTCCCGTTGTTGTTTTTTCAGCCGGAAACTGGCACTATGTTCAGGCTAAGGGATGTTGTAAACCGTTTCAAATTGTATATCGCTGGGCACGTAAGTGCAATGCAAAGCGGGGTATAACTTGAACCGTTTTGTCGTCCGGATCGCAGGGCTGGTTTCCGACTTGAAAAAAAAAACAACAACAAAAACGGGGCCCTAACGGTCCAGAAATAAATTGGTCCTTAGACAAGAAATGTGTCCCCCCGAGACACCACACGATTTTTTCAAATGTCTCGCTCTTCAGCCTGAATGTTTGTTGAGATGAAACTTCGGACGAGTCTGAAATTGTTTCAAGAGGGATTGAAAACAGGGCCAAATGCTCAAATCTTAGAAAAAGGAGCGTGTTCTCTGTAAGCCACACATTATGAATAAAATGTCTTAAAACTTGAACGGCCAAGTCAGTAATGGATTTCAAATGAGTAGTTTTGAAATTCTGCAACCTTTGTTAATAGTGCCATAGGTAAACGTAAAATGCCAATTGCTAAAGATAAATACATCGTGAAATTGGCACTTATCCGATCAAAGTCATTCTAAATCCTTTACTCATTCCAAACACTCACTCATACGCGAAGCGGTATCATAAATGAGTGTGATTTTGTTTTTAGTTTCATACCTCCATTGAATCAATAAAAAGTCTCTTATTATCTTATAATTTCATTTCTGGATGCAAAAATGAAAATATTTACCCAAAAATTAATGAAAACTTTTTGGGACTACTTTCCACGGAAGCTTACAAAAAGCTGCGTATTCAAAATTATTTTCGCTAAGTAATGATACCATTTTTTCAGCCAATCAGAATGCACGAATCTTGATGAAAAGAACTAGAAATTTTGGTTTAAACTGATTTATTTTACATCGATTGGGAAACAAGTTCTTCCAACTAAGAATAATCCCTCCCGATTCCGCTTCATGGAAAATTCACCTGTACTCGCACCAAATATGTGGGCCAATTAAAGAACCAAAATCGATAGCCGCTCCCGGGAATCGAACTCAGGACCTTTGGGTCAAGAGGCCGACGCTCTACCTCTAGACAACGAGCACCACAACTAGAAATAAATCGTTACATTATTTAAAAAAAAATCATACCCAACACCAGATATACTACTGCGATAACATTTAAAGCTTCACTGGTCGAAGGCCAGCGAGCTATTGTCATGGCGGAGTGTCCGTCTTGCGTCCATGCATCTGTCCGTGCGTCCGTCCGTGCTTCTGTTCGTCCGTCCGTGCGTTAACCTTTTCTTTAAACATCTTCTCCTCCCAAACCAATCGGCGGATTTTTAAAAAAAACTTGGTAGAAATGTTCCTTGGGTGACATTCTTCTTAAATTGTAAAACAAAATTTGATTGACCTCGTAATATGGGCGTGGCAGGGTGTGGCTTTTTTCACGTTAAAATCTTTAAAAAATATTCTCCTTCCAAACCATTGAGCCGATGATAAACTTGGCATGGGTATTCTTAAATGGCCCTTTACTTAAATTGTCCAAGAAATTATGATTGAACCCCTAAATATGGGCGTGGCAATTTTTCACGTTAAATTCTTTGAAAATCTTCTCCTCCAAAACCATTTGGCCGATTTCAATTTAACTTGGCATCGATGTTTTTTTGTGACCCTTTACTTAAATTATCCAAAAAATTCTGATAGACCCCCAAATATGGGCGTGGCAGGGCGTGGCAATTTTTCTCGTTAAATTCTTTGAAAATCTTCTCCTCCCAAAGCAATTGAGTCGATTTGTGTTTAACTTGGCATTGATGTTCCTTGGGTGACCCTTTACTTAAATTGTTCAAGAAATTTTGATTGAAACCCCCCCCCCCCCCACACACACACAATATGGGCATATGGGCATGGCAGGGGAGGCATTTTTTCATTTAAAATCTTTAAAAATCTTCTCCTCCAAATAATTCGGCCGATTTCAATGAAACTTGGCATTGATATTCCTTTTGTCACCATGTACTTAAATTAATCAAGAAATTTTGATTGAACCAAAAATGTGGGCTTTGCGAGGGCGAAAGTTTGGGGTTATAAAGCCAGTCGAGCGATACAGGCCTCCTGGGCCTCTTGTTAAATTAACAAACTGCACAGGGTTGTTGTCGACCCTATTCTCGGATCGCTGGCATATCGCCGATATGGACGACAGACTTCGTTTTTTAAACGTATCCTGATTTTGAAATTTTATTCCAGTTAACCATACATCCGTTCATGATATCGTTGTCTTCGTAGCGAAACTTTGGAAAGTACCTAAACGAACACTTCTGATATTTACAGTTAATAACATCGTGATATTGACATTCACCTCAATCATAACCATTCTAAATCGCTCACACAGCGCTCCAATTATTCATTCCAAACACTCACTTAAACCACTCAAAAACGCTAAAACCCATTGCAAAAAATAGAACCAACAACGTCATTCAAAATAAATTTTGAAAGAGAAAAATCGCGATTTCTCTGACATAATTCAATTTGTTAGCCTCCCATAGGTTCTTGAAGAAATAGGAAACTATGCATAGAACTTGTATGCATGTTTTATTAAAGGGAGGTAATCAATATAGCTAATTTTGTTCATACTGAACAAAATTTGCTATATAGGATTACCTCCCATTAAAATCACTCAAAACTCCCCCCACACACTCATTCAATTTCATTCCTAAATCATTCCAAAATCACTCATCTTGTTAATTTCACGATGTTGTTTACTGTAAGCACTAAATGGAGTAATTACACGGATGTTATTACATTAGAGCATAACTATGCAAATGAGTTAAGACAGGATTTCAACGTATATTTTCGTTATGAAAGTGACGTCAAAATGCATTTGGTCTCGTCACTTTGTAACCGGCGTTACGTGTTTCACGAATTAACTTGAATCAATAAATGTCTTGTCTTTTCTCGATTTATCGCTAAAATTCAGGTCACATTATAAAAACAACATCAAATTTGAGCCCATAAAATACCGAATTTATTAAACTCAGACGCATTCTCGTTTTTTATCTGATTATAGATGACTCGTTTAATAAATTCGGTATTCAATGACCACTCGTTTAATATCCTTTATGTATATCATATGTATTGATAGAGACTGAGGAAACCGAGGAAGACGAGCCTGGTCTTTGTGATAACTGTACTGACTCAACCGAGTGTCCAGAAAATGCTGAATGTGACCCTGATCGGAATATATGTCTGTGTATGGAGGGGTTCTCTACAAGTGAATGTGGCGTCTGTGTGGAGAGTAAGTATAAATTATTATATACTTTGATATTGTCTCTATGTATTTGAACGGGAGGAAAGTATGCAATATTTTTTGATATTGCATACTTTGATATTGCACTGAGATTATTTCCACGTGCACATATGGACTGAACTACTTTCTGGTTGCTACCTCGCCAAAAGTCAACAGGGAATCATATTATCCACGGCTTTCTATTTGCGTTCAATATTCGAGAAATAGTTTTGTGAGAGTTAAGAAATACGTTTCAAGTTCTTTGAATGCCTAAAGGGCAATGCACTATTGTTTGTTTTCATCTATTTGAAACATTTACCGAGAAATCAACCACTTCATCCCCCCCCCCCTGCCTCTCCGTCTTTCCTCAGATCCCCCCCTTAAATTTCGGCTAAATCACTGTTTTTGTTTCTCCTTTGTCTGTGTTATTGTATAACTCTTTCAAAAACAATTCATGCCTATCCCTTTGTGTTTATCATAATTCTAGCATCTATCTCTCTTCCTCCCTATCTTTCTCCTTTATCTCGTCTTTCACTCCGTCCCGTCCTTCGTGACTATCTCTAGTCTGGCCCGGTATCAAGTACGCCGATTGAGTAAGTTATGGAACATGTGACAGGTAAGAATAACAAATGAACAATTTTTCATGAATGTATTTATTTCATTTTTATTCGAAGAAAGTCGAAATCAACGCGTATTTTAAAATCGAAAATCCGAATCGACACAAAAATGTCCGCCGTCCTTTTTGTTTACATTGTTACTTCATAGCAACGGGTGTATTCATCCGAACGTAAAAATATAACGGAAAGGATTTTGCGGGAAAAGGTGTATGGCGTAACTGTTATTGAAATGCGGTTTTAATTTAAACAAAAAAATCGTTCTTGGAGTACAGTTGATGTATAAAAATAATAAATTAGAAGTGAACATCGTCAAACAATATCAAAGTATACAATAAAAAGGTTATTGAATTTAAATGGGAATATATTGTGTCGGACTCGTTCTTTTGGCGTAGTTGCCCTCGCAAGCTCGGGCACTCTGCCAAAAGAACTCGTCCGACACAATATATTCCCATATAAATTCAATAACCTATAATATAGGCTACGTAAAAGTTCCCTTCACCTCCACCCCAACACCTACCCCCACGCCTTCCTGAATCTTTTTAGATTAGTTTTACAGTTTTTTTTCTCGTTACAACAATAAAGAGCGCTTGAACGAAAAAAATAAAATTACGGCAATAAAACACGCATGAAAGAGAGCCTTTTGTCAACAGCTTCTGTTTGAGAACTATGTAAGAAAAAAATATTTACGAACAGGCACACCGCCTGTAGTAACATTGTTAACGGGTGAATGTACGTCGCATGTGTACTAACCTTGTTGGATTTTTTCACATTTATAGGGAGTTGAGCCTTAGTAAACGATATTGCATAATATTAATAATATCTTTAAGCGTATAGCAACACTAGTATAGTTTGTTATCGTATAAAAGTCGTAAATATGGATGTGATTAAGTTATTTGAGCCTGTGCGTGACATTTCCAACAATTTGAAATATTCTTGGGTTGCAAGCATTGTGTAGGGTAGACAACCACGCACAGTAATTACATGTATAAAGTAACCTGATGGTCTATACAGATACCTTCAGACCTTATTTATCTACTAAACGCATAGCGAAGACCCTGGTCAGACTGTGCGGATGCACAGGCTGGTCAGAGTCTCTGCTTTGCATATACTTAAAATTGTTGGAAATTTCAGGCACAGGCTCATTTAAAAACATCGTTTTGGTTACGTGTAAGATTTAATCGATAACCAACAAGAATTTTGTGGATTTATCGAAAAAAAAAATCGGATCATTCTGTGATAAGTATATTGATTTGTAAAGCTTACAACATTCGTCTGGATCAAATCTATCTATATCACTTGTTCAGCGCTCCAATCATTCATTCCAAACACTCACTCACACCATTCATAAACGCTCCAAACTCATTGAAAATGATGAGAATCAACGACAACATCTAAAATAAATAAAGCTAGAAAAAAATCGCGAAATCAATTACATAATTGAAATTGTAAGCGGTTGGTTGGTTCTTGAATAAAAAGGAAGCTTTTCAAAGAATTGGTATGCATATTTTATTATAGGGAGGCAATAAATATCGCCATTTTTGTTCTTTATGAACAAAATTAACGATATTGGACTACTTCCCTTTATATTAACCTAAACTCATTCATCGCACTCAATCAAATTCATTCCAAAATCATTCACCTCGTCAATTTTACGATGTTGTTTACTATACTTATTAAATGTTAAACTCGTCGAAACGTTAATATTTAACAAATTAATACTCGACAAAGACTCGTTTTATCTGTTTATAGATACTTTTATTCTAGTAGTGTTCACCAAAATTCGTGCTTTTTGATGGGCTGAAAAATTGTATTTATTACTCAATGAGAACAACTTTGATTGGGCAGCTTTTTTGTAGGCTTTCGCCAAAAGTAGTCCCCCAAACAATCCAAGTTTTTGATGGTAAATCTCTACATTTTTTCTTCAATTAATTAAATTGTAAGATAAGAAGAGACGTTTTGTTTATTTCATTGAGGTATGAAACTTAAAAACTAATCATACTAATGTATTAATCCGCTTCGCGTATTCAAACAGTTTGATTAGAATTTTAATTTCATACCTCATTGAAATCAACAAATATTCTCCTCATCTAATAACTGGTTAGATAAATTTGGTATTTCCCATTCAATATCCTAGATGTAATGCCGTACTATTATATATAGGAAGACTAAAATGGAAAATCGAAAAAATATGTAGCTGAATTAATAATCAAGCAAAAAGTATTTGGACGAATGGTCATCAAAATACCGAAATGCATTGGTAGCTCATTGGATTGTCATTCAAAAAGTATCGGGATCGATCTCCGGTGTCGGCACTCCTTTCTGACTTTTTGTCTCCCACCAAAGGGTTACTTATTGTTGACCTATGTGTGGTAGAAGTTGGAGGAAGGGAGGAGGGGGGCTAGGAAAGGAAGTAGTGGTTGTTCTGGTGTGAGAAATACCAGGACTCCACAGAAATTATTGTCTGCAACTTTTTCTTTTGATTTTGTACCAATCTTAGTGTTTGTCGTCTGGTACTAGGCCTAGAGGATTCTTTAAAAAAAATTATGACATGACATTGCTTACCCTATTCAATATGCGCAGTCCGCGTACTCTGATAAGGATCGACTCTTTACACCCTACCCATGGTCCCTTTTCCGTGTGACGTATCACAATTATTTGCTTTTCTTTATTGCGTTTCGGTGGTTTATCGAGAAATAATGGTAGATTATCACCTGATAATCTCACCACACTAACAGTGATATTATCAAAAACTTATACCCTGCTTTTGTGCATTTCATCCTATCTGACGTCATCTATGCCGGGCGAAATAAATGACGTCACAATAAACGTTGCATAACAATCACGCACAAAATGACGCGCTTATATAATATGTCCTAGAAATTTCACATTTTGTCTCATTTTTGCATAAAAGAAATAGAATAAACGTTTGTTTTTTCGAGTAAGATCGATTAATATTTCATTTCGTGAACACCAAAATCTATATTTTCACGAGTGGCGGAGCAACTCGTGAAAATATAGCTTTTGTTGTTTACGAAATGAATATTAATCGATCTTACACAGAAAGACTCCACCACCACGGTGTGGAGCCGCAGAACTGCTTCTTCATGGAAGCAAATATTTTCCTCCATATATTCCAGACAAAGAACTCGGTGAGAACTGTAGTGACGGGGTCGATTGTAGAGACGAATGCGCCGTATGTGATCCAAAAGAACAGGTTTGTGTTTGCTTCGGCGATACCTATGACAACAACACAGAACAGGTGGATGGTGGGGTGTGTTTACCAAGTAAGTGTTTTATTTTGCATTTATTTATTTATTTTTTCTTTTTAATCAGAGATAGTTCGTTCGAGACTTGTCCACATACATTTAATTATCGAATATCTTAGGAAGTTAGAAATTTCAAAAAACACTGGGAAGTAAGATTGAGAGAAAAAATCTTTATGATCAATCCTTGGTTTAAAGCTGCTCTTTCACAGATCGAGAGGATGTGATTTTTTATTTTTTTTTTTTTTTTTGAAATTAATCGGAATTATGACTATATCGTGTACAAAACTCTACAATAATAAAATTCGACCTGATAAGTATAGGAAAAAAAGACAGATATTCCTGAATTTAGCGGAATTTCATTCTGCAAAGAAAAAAAAAACTACTAACGCCTAATAGATCATTCTTAAATTTTTAGCCAACTGTTTACGCATGCAATTCCGCCCGTTTGTCAATTTGGAAACTTGATATCCATATATGCGACAATGAAACCTTATAAATGACAACAACAATTTTGTAATTTATAGACTGGTTCCGTCACTGACCTTGCCGCGTCGAACTTTCAAGCTACAAATGTTTTGAAATTACTTGTTCTTGGTGACATACCCATGCGCGATTCTTTAAGATCGGAAAATGAACAAATTTCCTAATCTAAAAACAGTTTTGTATTATTTCTATGAAGAACTGTGAAAGAGCAGCTTTAATTCAGCTCAAGTTTTATTCGGCTGCTTTTATGATGTTTTTCTTGTAAATGTGTGGTTTGATAGGAAATATTGCTTTACTTAACTGAATAAAGAATTAAGTATACATTATACCTAGATAATTCATCTGTTCATATCACCGAGTTATGAAATTACAAGCCTAATCAAACTAGTGATAGATTTAATAGTTTATTTAAGTCTCATCCATATACAAACAATTATACACATCTACAGAGTAAGAGTAATTATTTACAAGAAGTACATGGCCATTCCTTATAAAAATTACAAGAGAATATAAATTATGTAAAAATGTTAAAATACAAACAATGTAATATTTTAAACCAAACTAAACAAAACAATAGAGATAGAAAATAAAACACCAAAATTTCCTTCCATATTAATGGGTAGTATCAGATACTACTACCAGAAGGAATAAACTCTAGTGTATGAAACTGCGTATTAATAAAATGTGATATAGTTATAGTTCCATAACTTTATGAACTGAATAAGATTGCCATTTATCTTATTACTACACATATTTATATATCCGTTTGACAACATCTCATATAATATTTTGAATGATATCACAGAACAATGACATAATGCGGTTATTTTCAGAGACTTGCATTTCTGCAAAAACATCGACGAAACAAAACAAATAGAGGTTACAAAATAAATATAATATGTACTTAGTGTATTGTATGAAAAAATATCTAACTTGTTTCGGGGAATTGATAATTGTCAAGGCAGAGCCTCGAGAATTATCAATTCCCCAAACCCCATAAGATATTTTTTCATACAAAACACTAAAAACGTATTAAATAAATCTATCTTTCAAATATTTCAGAGGTGAACAACACATATTTCAAACATTTCAGAGGTGAACAACACATATTTCGAATATTTCAGAGGTGAACAACACAGAAATGTGTCCCCAGAAAGATGCCTGCTTGGACAATAACGCCTTTTGTAACGAATCGCATATCTGTGTATGCAAACCGAATTTTGTCTTGGACAGTAATAACACGTGTGTGCCAGGTAGGTATATTGACATATCTTGACCACTTACTCGCATAAGAACAATCTTAAAAGTCTATTTCAAAATAGTTTGAATCGTAAGATAATAAGAAAATGAATAAATTCCGATGTTTTTTTAACTCTCGGGCGCAAACACTGTGAAATTGATATTCGTCTCGATCAAAAGCATTCCAAATCACTCACTTAACGTTCCATTCATTCATTCCAGATATTCATTCAAACCATTCAAAAATGCTCCAAACTCACTGGAAAGGATAGAATGAACAACTACACACAAAATAAATAAAGCTTAAAAATGGCTATTTCACTGATTTGATTAAAATTTTAAGCGTCTGATAGGTTCTTGAAGGAATATGAATCGAGTTATAGAACTTGTATGCATATTTTTTAAAGGGCAGTTATAAATATCGCTAATTTTGTTCATCCTGAACAAAATTTGCGATATTGTATTACCTCCCATTAAATTCATTCAAAACTCGCTCCACATGTTCATTCAATTTCATTAAAAAATTTCATTCCAAAATATTTTATCTTGTCAATTTCACGATGTTTTTAACGGTACTTCAAAAAGTGTTTAAATGCAAAATATATGACAAATGACAATAAAAGTTAGGAAATTGGCTAATGGGGACCTTAACGGAGTAACTGCAGTTTATTTCAAGGCAATTTCCGAAAATATTCTAAACAAAATGGCTTTAAATGTCGGAGCTTTTATTGAAACAACGCTACGTCAACGTTGAAGTTAGAACCATTGTGACATTGACAGTCATTTCTTTCAAAAACAGTCAACATTACTCGCTCGGCGCTCAAATCATTCATTCCAATCACTCACTCCAATCACTCGACAATCACTCAAAAACACTCAGAAAGTGTTCAGAATGCTACAGAATATTTCAAAATGATCAAAACCCCAACCTAATCGATTGAGATATTGCACAACTGAATTGGTTGTTGTTCATAGTGTGAAATTATTGACATGACTTGACCTTTATGCAATGAATAAATTAACCGATGAATAGGTTTATCATCGAGGGTAGCCGCAAGCTTTCGAAAAACATCGTAAATCCGCGTAGTTTATGGGTTTTAAAAATGTTTGTTCCATTACACACTTTTTGACTGTGTGGTCGAGAGGTCTAGTCTGACGACTACAGGTGCAGGGATCATAAGTTCGAATCTGCTTTCATCCCACTTGTTTTTTTTTTTTTTTTTTTTTATTTTATTTTATTTCATTTTATTTTTATTATTTTTTTATTTTTTCCGTTAGCCCCAATTTGACTAGTTATCTCATGTTTGAGTGACAATAATTGTTTTGCACAGCCCGTTTCATTTATCTCATTCTATCTCCTGAACTCAAAAACGGAAAACTAAACGCTGTCAAATGGTCTTAAGAGCAAATTTAAATAAAAATCGAAGACCTATATCGGATAAGTAACTTGAGTACCGAAAGAGTTGTCGTGGTAGTACTAGTAAGAGAATTACCAGGCATCGATAGTTAAGCGTTTTAATCCCCCCCCCCCCGCAATATGACCGAAAAGATATAAAAAGAGGCGTTTAAACAAATTTAAAAAAAAGAAACTAACGGGAAAAAACAAATGGTTTATAATAATCGAGTGATATTCAACACTATTCAAAAGAAGAAAAAAAAACCTATAAAATGGACTGAAACCTATTATTCAAAAGAAGAAAAAAAAACCTATAAAATGGACTGAAACCTAGAGGAAAAAAATAAATATGCTGTCATAGTGACTCGAACCACTGTCTTTCGTCTTCCGATTCTTAAATCTTTCCACGTGTAATGACAAGTATCTACTCGTCACAGTGTCATTTAATGGGTATATATTATGAAATTGGTTCACGAAGTTAAACGAGACCTAACGGAGATACCATGTAACAATCAGTCTAGCATGTGATGTATGCTAATAGAGGTTACGGTCAGTCATGTCAATAATTTTACACAATAGGTAGAAAATCGATAATTTCGTCTATGAAAATGATTCAAGACTCACTCATCACACTCGTTCCATTGCATTCCAAATTATTTCCAAAATCATCCACCTCGTCAATTTCACGATGCTCTTAACTGTTCGAGGGCAGAGAAACAATTTGTCCAAATGGATCGTTAGATAAGTTTGTTTAAGAATATAATCCACATCATTGCTACATCGAGCTGTTTTATTTTCTTTTTTTGTGTGTGGTACCTTAGTACCTTGACTTAGTACCTTGATGTAGAAGAATACAGTTACTAAAATTGATAAGATAAGGTGATTTATTTTTGGAATGATATCGGATTGAATATATGCACGCGCTTATCTGTTTGTTTATCTAAAGCATTTTTGATTGATTTGAAATCGTACAAAACGATCACCGTTTTATTTGAATCGATAAAATTAATGCACAATTTTATTAGACTGTGTGCTTTTTAGAAGCCTCTAATTTTTCTGTAATGAATTGGAATGAAACGTTGATCCTTTTGACCGATTTCAAATAATTTTATGACTGCGTCGGTGACCTAGTGGTAAAGGCGCACGACCCGTGACCTGGGTGTCCGAGGTTCGAGCCCAATAGTCGCCTGGTAAGTAAAGGGGCAGAACGCTTAATAGCCAGCCCCAGTTCACCCAGCTGTAGATTTGGCTAGCAGTGGGTTTAAAACACTGCCTCTCTCCCAGGGACGTCAAAACACCAGGATTGAGTGTTCGAGAGAGAAACCCTTTAGCTAACCCCTTCGTAGAAATCGAACGAAAATATTTAGTACAAACTAAATCATTTTCGAACCCTTTGGGAGTGTTTCTTGAACGATGTATGAGAGTGTTTTGACTGGAGCCATGTTCACTCAATTTTACTAACTGTGCAATAAGTGACAGTAACTTTATAAAATATTTATTTTTCTTTAATGTTTTTAGTGGTGTATCGAGAAATGACGGTAGATTACCACTTGATAATCTCACCACAAAAGCAGTGAAATTATCAAAAACTTATACCCTGCTTATGTGCATTTCATCCTATCTGACGTCATCTATTCGAGGCGAAATAAATGACGTCACCTTGAACGTTGCATAGCAATCACGCGCAAAATGACGCGCTTTACGAAAATATGTCCTAGAAATTTCACATTTTGTCTCATTTTTGCATATAATAAATAGAATAATCGTTTGTTTTCGAGTAAGATCGATTTGTATTTCATTTCGTGAACAACAAAAGCTATATTTTCACTCGTGGTGAAAATATAGCTTTTGTTATTCACTGAATGAAATATAAATCGATCTCACACTGAAACAAACGATTATCCTCTGATCCTAAAATAAACGTGGGTTCGATTCTTTTTCCAGTAACCGTTCCCGGTATGATCTGCCTGCCATGCTTTAACGACTCGGATTGTACTATCGCCAATACTGAATGTGTAGAAGTTGGTGGAACTAAGATATGTAAATGTAAATCAGGATTCTTTCTTAACATGTGTGGAGTCTGCACAGAAAGTAAGTCCAAACATCAATAAATAGATTAATTCTAGTTGGTGCCATCAGATTTCGCACATTGTGATTGTCTGAATAATTGCTTCATTTCTCAATGAAATTAGTTTTGATTACTCAGCTATTTTTCAGGCTTCAGAATATATAGTCCCATTAGAAAAAAAAAATGCTTCATTGTTGACACATCTTTTCATTTTTGGCTTAATTAATCTAAATTATAATGTATAAAACAATGTCAAATCAATAGAGATATGAGCTAAAATACCTAATCAATTTCTTTGATGAATCCCAATACATCAATGAAATCAACAAATACTCTCATTGTCTCTTTAATAATGAGATGAACAATTTTTAGCCAGTGTGTGACATTTCCTATAATTAAATATGAGCCCGAGTTGCACCAAATGCAATAAGAATATTCGATGACTTCTTAAAGAGGGGTTACGCCTTGTTTTTCTTCAGAACGCAGAGTGAAGACTCTGGTCAGACTGTGTGGATGCACAGGCTGGTCAGAGGTTTTGCTTTTGTGCATTTATCCAATTATTAAAATGTCACCTTCATGCCCATGCTTCCTGTTGATTCATTCAGGTATGAAATAAAGTACATAGTCACTATAAATGAATACGCGTCTCAAAAGATATATCTTAAATATTAAATAGGGTGCAGGAAAAAACTCCCTTAATTTGATGCGGTAATAAGCTATTGCAATACTTTTAAATAGGGTTTTCATTGGCCTAAATGGCAACACGTGATCAAATCAATTGCACTTTATACTTTGATAAAAGACGGAACTTACGATAAGAACAGAAACAAACCCGGGTCAGGAATTTACGATATCGGGAGTTCCCTTTCAAGAAATACTCATTTTTTTGTTACTATTTATATACTGAGCAAAAATAAAAAGTACCCACCCAATAAAGATTCGGATTGCTTTAAAAGTACACACAGAATTTATATGAATTATATTGCAAGTTACGCCCTGCCCATTTGGAAATAAATATGAAAAGTTGTATGTGATTTGAAGAAGCCGCCGCCGAATTATGGGCGTTAACGTAGCCAGGGGTCGTTTTAAAAAATCATTTACTCTTAATTAAATTTTCGATTGATATTTCTGACAGTCTTAAGCTTCTCAAATGCAAAATTAGTGTGTTAGGTATCCTGGATTGATAAGACAACTTGATACCTTCTGCTGCTTCCTGCAAACGTTACGTCCAATGAACACAAATAAACATAAAACGTCTTCCGCAGATTTCAAAGCTCAAATTTACCAAATTCTGTCTGCACGTTCCTTGTAAAGAAAACTAATCACAAAATGCTCTATATCATTATTCGCTGACAACAAAACAATATTTTCTTTGCAACGTTCCGCCAACGTTTCTTCTTGCTCATTGGAGAGGCTTGTATGAATATCTAGAAAATTTGCTCGCCTTACACCCGTTAAGAGCTAAATGATAATTGGCTTGGGTTTAATGTTGACGTTTTTTAAGGTTTTGACATTTAATTCACTTTCGTCTTGAAATAATGCTTAGGAAGCGTGGAAGCAATCGCGTCAAAGTGAATGAGAAAATTTAGCGTGACGTCTTCCCCGAGGCCCTATTGAGCTGAAGAGGGCGAATAACAATACTACTCTATCGGAAATGGTCAGCACACGCCTTGATTGTTCTATCTTTCAACTTACGTCCGTAAAATTTACTTAATGTGAGACGCTTTTTGGTTACTTTATGGTGAAGTTTTTCTCAGCCTCGTTTGAAAACTGTCTTGTACGGAACACAACTATTATTTGATTTTCTCAACCACAGAGCTCTAGAGGTTAAATTCATTTGAGAATAAACTCAAGATCAAAGACGTGATGTACGTCGACGTAGAAAACAACGATTACGATATTTCTTGTAAAACACCAAAATTGACACGTTGTTTGAATGAAAAATGTTTTGTGCATGAGAAAACGAAGCACTGCAATCACATTGGTACGTTAATTGATCCCTTCATCATACAGATGTAAAAGATACTGACAAAAGAATGGTGGATATTTTCTTTTTTGCTGAGTATAGATAACACTCTCATTGAATAAAAGACGTTCCATTTCATAAGAATTCATATTAGAGAACGTTTATTTCAAAAAATACTTTCTTGTTGCACCACAACATCGCGAGAAATAATAATCATGCTACTAAAAAATCTGAAGTTGAATCTTTTGCAGAGGTTCCAAACGGTGGAAACTGTTCAGGGGATGCAATATGTGCTGATCCAAATGCTGTGTGTTCACCTGACGATATTTGTGTGTGTTTCGAAGAAGACTTTTATGATAACAATACAGCTGATATGGCTGGTGGAACCTGTGAACCGAGTAAGTCACATTATTACAGTTACGAACATCGTGAAATTGACAAGATGATTGATTTTGGAATGATTTCGAATGAAATTGAATGATTGTGCGGAGCGAGTTTTGAGTGAAATTAAAGGGAGGTAACCCAATGTCGCTAATTTTGTTCAAGATGAACAAAATTAACGATATTAATTACCTCCCTTTAATATAATATACATACTTTCCTCTTTCTATGTCTTCCTGTGCCAATTAGACATTTTAAAATCCACACCAGTCAATAAAATCGAGGAATTGTTTGATCGATTTGAATTTTATGCTTATCGTCTTGAACGATTTCGAAGCGTTTTTAATAATTTAGGAGCGTTCTTGAGTGATTGGAGTGTGTGGAAAGAATGTTTGGAGGGATTAGTGATCGATTTAGAATGATTTTGATCGGAGTGGGTGTCAATTTCACGAAGTTTTTAACTGTAAAAGTATCTGTAGTGGAAAGTTCAGTTGGTGGTACAGTTAACAACATCTTGAAATTGACAAGATTAATGTTAAAGGACTGATTTTGGAACTAAATAGAATGAGTATTTCGAGCGAGTTTTGGGTGTAATTCAAGGCAA
The DNA here is from genome assembly GCA_948146395.1 of Fragum whitleyi. Classification (NCBI taxonomy): domain Eukaryota; kingdom Metazoa; phylum Mollusca; class Bivalvia; order Cardiida; family Cardiidae; genus Fragum; species Fragum whitleyi. Next base: position 59,906,559 of record OX411546.1, read on the forward strand.
GGGGGGGGGGGGGGGAATCTCATATTAGTCATTTTGTTCAAAATGAATATAACTAGCGATATGTAAAACCTCCCTTTAATAGAAGATGCCTACAAGATCTATAAAACGCTTCCTACTTCTTCAAGTACCAATCAGATTCTTACAATTTCAATTATGTCAGTAAAATCGTTATATTTTGCTTGCTTTTTATTTTGCATGTAGTTGTTGATATAATCTTTTACGTGATTTTGGAGCGTTTTTGAATGGATTGAGTGAGTGTATGAAAAGATTAAATTTTACTGATGAGTGAACAATTAAGAACGGTTTTGATTTGGATGAATGTCAATCTGTGATGTTGTTAACTGTAGTCGTTCAGCTAAAGTTTTGGGCATTTGCTGAGTGTTTTCAAGTCATTTGGAATGAAATCAAACAAGCGAGATGATTGTATTAGCAATAAATATTAATTAATCCATTCATCACTCTTTTAATACATACCCCTCGCTATTTTATCAAAAGTCTATTATAACATGTACCTGTTCTATAAAATCATACAATGAAGCCTGTATCGACCTGATGTCACCATTCTGAAAACATAACATGATATCATTCAGTATATTTTTAGAAACAATTGGCATACACTTTCACCTGAATTTATTTTGTTTTTAAGGGTTTATTATGATTAAGCGCTGAAAAATGATTGCATGATAAACAGAATGACATGTCAATGTCTTAAAATATCAATGTTATCTGGTCTCGGCTGTGAGAAAATATCATCACTCGGTACGGCCTCGTCACAATAAAGTCTCCTAACCTGGACTTCGTATGGCGGGCTTCTAAGAGAGAAAAAGAAAATTGAGTATCACACGATTTTAAGAACTTATACGCCTTAGAAAATAAAATCGAACTATGTCAAAAATATCAACGAAAAATCGCATGCTGCGATACCGTTGGTCGTCCGTGGCAAATGTAAACCAAACTTAAACTTTTGAGATATAATTGTATGCTATTATATTCTACATATTTTGGGTTACGTCTACTTTAATCTCTGCAATGATCAACTATTTCCGTGAATATATTTTGCCAGTTTGTTATATTAATTCAATATTTCTTCGTCACGTACTGAATATCCAATTTTTGTAACATCTAGAATAATTTTTTCGATTCCACAGAAATACCAACGGGTGATCCATGTCCACCAGACAATACGGATGAAGTGTGTTTAGATGAAAATGCCATTTGTAACGGGACTTTTTGTGTGTGTATGGAGGGATTTAAGTCGAATGCATCCGGTACCTGCCTACCTTGTAAGTATCGAAAAGTATTTGTGGCGAAAATTATTTAAAATGCACATGCTTTAATTCCCAAAGCCAGCCCTGTGTTCAGGGTCACCGAACGGTGAAAACATTTTTCCAAATAAACCCGCTTTGCACGTGCGCTTGCGTGCAAAGCGGGGTATATTTGGAAAAATGTTTGCACCGTTCGGTGACCTTGAACGCAGGGCAGCCCTGCATTTAGGATGACAAACGTGGCGAACTGTATACTAACTATACCAAGCAGGTGTCCGTGCAAAGCGGGGTTTAATTGCAGTTCAGCATGTTTTGTTATCCCGAACGCAGGGAATGTTGAATACTGCATCATACTATAACAAACTAACATTTTTAATTACCACTGATAGACAGTTTTGTATCGACGGGTTTTGAAATAAAAACGAATTTTGCCCCAAAAAAATGCGAAATTCGTTGCTATGACAAAAGCCTATTTACCTTTCAGTTCACAACAGCAGTTGCAATAAAATTGACAAGTGTAAAAAACCATGTCATGTAATATATTCAACGGAAATGCAACAATAATTTTCAATATTACATGTCACACTTTTGATTAAGATTTGTGAACATGTTTAGAATAAACACTAATTTTATTAAGGTCTAAAAATGTTTTAACCTCCTTGATTTTACATAGCTTTCTTAAAATTCTTATACAATTAGGGTCTTGTAAACGAATCGTGTTTGCAAGAATACATGTTTATTGGACAATTTTGGAATGTGAATCCCTTATGTAATAGGAGTACAATTTTTGTGTGAAATTCCAAAATAACAATATTTAAAAAAAACTCTGCACAAAACTAGGCTTAGAATTTCTATACTCAAACACAAAAGAAACTAGATATTGTGTTTGGGGACTTTTTTCAGGCATCTATATGACCTAAACCTAAACAAATTTGGTACCAAAGTGCAGATAATTCAATTATCCACAAGATTGGATGGTTCGTTCTGAAAGTAAAGAGTGTATAGACATGTGATATTTATTAAACTTTGTAAGGTTGAAAATAAAAAAAATACACAAAGTTTGAAATGTCGGTAACTCTGGTTTCGATCGAACTGAATTGGGGTTTAAGACCCTTTAAAGAATGGATAAGAAACAATTTTATTAATATCGGGTATGTCTTCCATGATGACGTACTACATGTACCATTGAGTTGACGTAACGTTGTTAGACCAACGGAGGAATGCGGTTCCATTCGACCCGCAAAGCCTGCCCAAAGCTTCTGCAAATTGTTAACATTATGCTTGGCCCTTACTTTTCGACCAAGCAGATCCCAATTATGCTCGAGAAGGTTATGGTTTGAGGAAACGGCTAACCAGGGCAGCCGTATGCGGGCGAGCATTGTCGTGCATAAATGTGACAGGAATGTGCTGGCGGATAAATGGAACTGCTACGGGTCTCAACACCTGATTTATGTACTCAGCAGTATTGAGATTCTCTTTCATCAATGCAGGCGTTAGCGAATCGTTCGCCTCTTCTCCTATACACCCGTACTCTGCCATCGTGGTTGAGGTTGAGGTTGAACCTAGACTCGTCGGAAAAGAGAGTTTGATTTCACTGTCACCTTCGCCGACACAGGTGCAATATTCCATTTTCAATTTATTTCAGATCATTGCTGTTGAGCACTGGAGAGTGGAGTAAACAAGAGCACCGCAAGCGGGTGCCAACGCTCGGCTGTTAATTATTTCTCTGGCAAATGCAAATATATTAACCTACGGAAAGGAATTGTACCAAGCAATGATCATTTGAAATATGAGGGCTCTTTGCCCTACCATTTTAAAATTATGACCAAGGTTGAATTTTTTCAAACAAATTTGACCTTGAAAAATGACCTTGACCTCGACTGATGGTCTTGAAGTTAGTACATACAGAAAGGTCTTGTCTCAAGCAATGATAATATGAAATATGAAGGCTCTATGACTTACCATTCAAAAGTTATGACCAAGGTTAAAGTTTGTCTCGCCAACGCCAACAACAACGACGCGAAGGTGATCATAATACCTCGAGCTTTCTTAGAAAACAGCCGAGCTAAAAAAAATGTCGAAAAAGGGAAATAATTCACTCAAAAAATGTATGGGGTTACCCTTCTTGATAGTATGGTTTACAATGAACATATGTGCAAAGTTGATACTGGCGATATCACAAAATATCAAGATTTTCGCAAGGCGAGAACGACTACAACATTTACGACGACTGCGACGCCAAAGTTATAGCAATACCTTGGGATTTCGCCGAAAAATAACCGAGCTAAAAAGTATCTTCTTTTCAGTGAGTGGTTTGTGTGAACCTTGTGAAGATAACCATGATTGCTGTGGTGAAAATACAGAATGTATAGATGACGGGATGGGGATGGGTAAAGTGTGTCGCTGTATAGAGAATCATTCGGTGGATAAGTGTGGAGAGTGTATGGAAAGTAAGTTATATTTGAGCCTGTGCGTGAGATTTCCAATAATTTCAAATATGTGCAAAGTGAAGACTCTGACCAGTCTGTGCATCCGCACAGTCTGTCTAGAGTCTTTACAATGCGTTTAGAAAAAAGATAAGGTCTAAATGTATCTGTTTACTTTCAGGTAACTGAATATTGACAGTGTGTGGCTTTCTACGCTACTCGATGTTTGCACCTCACGAAAATTTCAAATTGTTGGAAATGTCACACACAGGCTCATTTCATAGATGATAATTGTTCGTTTCTATTTCATATCGATTTATCTTTCAAATGGTGATAAATAAAAGCTAGATTTTCACGAGTTCACACAATAAAACATTTATCGATTTTTCTCGAAAAATAACCAATCATATTTTTCTTTAAGGTAAAAAACTGATAAATCTAGTGTTTTGTATGAGAAAAAATATCTAACGAGGTTGGGAGAATTGATCATTGTCGAGGCTCTGCCGAGTTAGATATTTTTTCATACAATACACTAAATACGTATTATATTTATCTTATAATCTCTATTTGCCTTGTTTTTGTAGATGTTTCCAGCAGAAATGCAAGTTTCTAAAAATAACCGCATTATATCTTTGTTCTTAAAATAACTATGTGATATCATAAAAAATATCATACGGGTTGTTCTCACACGGATATTTGTATAGTTATAAGATAAAATGTGAACAAATTCGACGAAACTCCAAACGTGTTATTTTGTACGTGATAGCTATGTAACGTTCATGGTGACGTCACTGCTTGGTCACCGCTTGGTCAACTCAGGTAATGTAATATGAACGAAAGAGGGGTATACGTTTTTTATTATTTCACTGGTAAGACGGTGAGTTTATCAAAATGATAATCATACGCTATTTCTCGATAATCCAACAAAAAGCATGAAAGAAGTAGATCTTTGTTCTTATATACATGCAATATTTAGATTCAAAAATGGTATCGGTCATGTGAAAAGAAACTATTATAGGGTTTATTTACGTTTTTAATGACGTTAACATTTGCAGAGACACGAAAAATTGTTTAACCCCCGACTGCGCGGCACGAGGGCGTTAAAGTATTTTGAGGGTCTCTACAAATGTTAACGCTCGAAAATACGTGAATTGACGCCATTTTTGCATCAAAATAAAGAAAATAGTATTTGAACTCTGAGAGGTTGCAAAATAAATCATAGGAACGCTTTAAATAAAACTAGTTCAAAACCATCAAATTTACCAGAAAATTGCATTATGCACTGCATCGTCACTTTTTTTGTACTGACATTGCTTGGTAAATTTATGACGTCAAAAATTAAACGCGGGAATAGGATCAACGTCCTTAATTTATGCTCTATACTAATGTTTTAACAAAGAAACTGATAAAGTGCATAGGCCCTGACTTAGGATATCTAAATGATAACGGCACGTGAATTAACTTGTTAATCCACGTTTTCTCTCGTTAGCGCACGGGTTTTGTCCGTTAACGTATGTCTATAACGACCCGAAAACGCACATTTTATGCAATAAAACATCATAAACTACGTAAAAAAACCTTTTTTTAAATCAAGAAAAAAATTATGTTCTTAAACTTCCGATATAACCCTTGATAGTGAAAATCCGGTTCTTGGATAAGTTGTTTTTGAAGATTATGAAAAATTCCTTCCTTGTAAGACCTTTTTTTTTTTATCTTTTTTTGATATGTTATAAAAATATTCCTATGCGTTCAAAATTAAAAAGAAAAAATGTTGCTACTTTTTCATAAAAATCAAATTTACCAAGGAAAATACAAATCGTTAATACCTCTGAAATGGGTGAAGCTGAAAATAACTTGACAAATTATCAATCAAAATATTATTGGAACATTTATCATTGCTCGGGGAAATATCTATTGCAAAATTTGTGACTGTGGGTCGAATGTCAAGGTCAGACTGAAAGGTCAAAGGCCAAAAGTTAGGTAAAATTATAATGTTTCTGTAATGTCACTTCGTATATATTAGTTGATATTGAAATAACTTTCACCTTTTGATGTGTCATGTGCAAGCTCCATGTCAGTAGATTGAAGTTCAAGGTCACGCTGGAAGGTTAAAGGTCAATATTAGCTTATTAAGGCATATTTCAAAATCTCGATATGGATATTACGGACGGTTGTTCTTTATGACCGTTCAAAAATTTTAAACGAAAAACTCTGGCGTTCTTTCTCTATCTAAATGAAACCTTCTCCGTTAAAATCGACATATTATCTCCAGAATAATGGAAAATACTGATTTGGGCAGCATAAAAAGGGATCGGTCCCTAAATGACGTCACAATAATTCGTTTTCATTGCACCGACAGATGCGCAAAAATTACTACAGAAAACGTCCTTAATTGAATCTAGAGAGTAATTATTTTGTAAAAATAGCAAAATACATGTCGACCTATTTAGGGCTAGAACTCTCTATTAGGCAAAATAATAACTCCTTAGAATGTCATTGAATAGATGAATAGTTAATCTCCACAGTGCTACTAAAAGTTGAAAGAAAATAATTACCCTGGTTCTCAAATAGATAAAATACTTACACAATCGTTGGTTCTAGCCGCCGTTATAGCGCAGATGGTAGCGCGTCGGACTGTCAATCTAGATATCCCTGGTTCGATTCCCGACGGCGGCAACCATTCTTTCCGACTATTCGTCTCTCACTAATGGGTTGATAATAGTAGACCTATGTGAATTAGCAGCTTGAGATATGATGGTATTACTGATGAGAGAAATACCAGGAATCCATTGTTGGGTGCTCCAGCCGCTGCGATTTAACTGAAAAAAATGTAAAAAGCGGCGTAAAACTCAATCAATCAATCGTTGGTTCTATCTCGGAAAATCCTATCGGGTTTCAACGAACCTGCAGGTGTCAGCGTTGCACGCTTTACCGTTTAACCTATGCGGAGCGCAAGGTTATACGCGATTACACGAACATATTTACCGATTGACTTATTTTTTTACCCATTTACTCTATTTCCAGTAAATTGTGCGTCAACAAATGATGTCACTAAATTCTGTTGCGCCATACATTCTTCAATCAAATCGCCGTGAACAAACAGGGGAGGAGCTAATTTAATCCTTATCGAGCGTTCATAAATATTTTGCATTTTGGCGAGACGTTATCAATAGATTAAATGTGTGGTGTAGTTGGAATGAACGAACAACTAAGACGATGTAGCCAGTGAAATCGTATAATGTCAGCCAAAGAAAGACGTCGTGGACAAGTGGAATAGCCAAAGATACCAGTCCCCGATCTATGAATTGCTCTGGCTTATATACACATCCAGAGCAATAAAATACATCAAAACATACATGCACATACAATAAAATTCTCATTAACTAAGTACACTTTAATTATTCATATCCCAAAATACGTATCTACTTGTCAACAGGTAGACTCTTTTGCACTAAGTAAATATGTGTTATAGAAAAAGGGGCATAAAAGTGAAATTAACGTATAATTTCACTACACGCCCTTTCCTTAATATTTGATTGAGGAAAGAGTTCTCGGGTAAAACCAGGAAACCACGTAATTATAGGTAATCATATTATCGAAATGTGATGGTGATAGAAATGAAATTGGAATCTTAATTACTTAGTAATTTTAGTGGGGAGTAATTATCACCTCGGGCGAGTAGTAATTGCTACTCTAATAAGGTGACGGATTATAATCAAAGTACTGAAAGTACTGATAAGTTGGAATGCGTTCCAGAGATGGTGACCTCAAGCCACTAACGAAGCTGACCCCCCCCCCCCACCACCACCACCACAGGTGATCACATAATACGTATCGTCATTTTATGGGCGTATATAAATCAATGTATTTGAACAACGAGGGGCGCTTAAACCCCTGAATCGCAATACAGGCCTGAATCTGATGAAAGGAAGAAATGAGAGAACACAATTCTGCAATAGAAAACCAAGAAAATATATTGTGCTTACTTTAAATCAATGCACACGTAGAAGATATGGTTACCATGCGCGAATCGGGGAGAAAAGAGTATGATTGTTCATGAGGATTGTAGGTATTCCGATGGGAAGAAAAATCGTACGATTAATCTTATGATTATCGTACCATTATATTTAGGATGGTTGTAAATGGCTTCCACAAAAACTCTTTGAAAATCAAAGACAATTTGGTCATCGTAAAATTGATCTTTTGAATCTGCACGTGCAGATCATCTGGTATAAACTTACACGTTAGTGGGTAAACTGTCCCCTAAATTACAGAACATATAATCAACATACTGACCAAAAGAATGTCTACTTGTATGTCCAGATACAAATAATGAATATTTCAACGATAATACAACGAATCCGAGCAGTCGCGCAGGATATGTGGAGCATTATAAGACAAATTGAACCTGGCACGGTACCTGATACCTCCTGGTAACACGAGCATGATCACATGTACCAAGTTCCGGGTGAATGTTTCGAGGTCTTATTTTCTAATCTTTTTATCATTATCATTATATTCAATTATTATTGTGGTTTGTGTAAAACTGTTAACTTTCATTATCATACTGAATTCTACAAAAGGAAAGATGCAACAACAGAGACCCTAATTTTCTTTCTCATTGACTATTACTTTTTTCTTGTTTTCAATATTGGTACTTAATTGCTTTTATCTGTGAAGCTTTGCGTATGAATGGACCGTATTGTAACCAAATTCGGTTATCCCATTATAACGCTTGCTGATTAAAGTATTTATAATCAATCTTTCATGCGTATGTTGTCGTTGTCGCAGCAGTGTTATTTACTAGAAAACTTTGATACATTGAAATTTCGTTTCTTTGCTAAAGACTTATTCACTGTTTGAAAAAAGGTTCACACTTTGCGTTTACCTAAATACTCCCATTTTTATGGTTAGCGCTTTTTGCAGCTTTTGAGATGATTGTAAATGATATTGTGTTGACCGAAAATACTGGAATTTTCAAATAAGTTTCGCCTGAAGAATGGAACAACGGAGTCTTTACTGAGCAACTTTTTTATTTAGATACGTATAATGAAACAATTCTAGTTAGTCTTTATTCTTTGCCTCCCTAAAACAAGTAAAGTTACGCAATCGTTTGTAGTCATGATCAAAAGAAGGTTAGTTCCTACGATAGACATAGCAATTTAATATCACTATATTCTGCGACAATCGTAGGATAAATCGTAGAGCTCAATCAAACTACAAAATGAGGGTGCATCTATTTTTTCGGTATATTTTTTTCACTATATTGTACTTGGAAAATTGGTATGTTTAAAGCTTATTAATCGGTAAACTCTCTGCTAGAGTAACAATAGTGTCATAGTCACAATATACGCCGCCACTCTGCTGCTGTTTCAGAAAAATACTTGTAGACACTACTTATTTTAACAGAACCAAATTCAAAACATTTGCAGACTACATATTAAAATTGTCAAGTTCAAACTGTTCGTTATGATTGATTGATTGAATGGGGATTTCAAGCCTCTTTAAACTGAAATTAATAATAATAAAAACAAGATGAAGAATAAACTAATAGCATTCTGTGAAATTTTCACCCAAATCGGTCCATAAATGAGGGCGGAGTTGCGTTCACATTTTTTTACATGAAGGCCCCCTATTTCCATGACACGGCTGAAATTCACTAAACCGTGACTTTATGCGCAAGGTCGGGTGACTAGGAACATTCTGTTTCGTCCAAATCCAACCAGAAACTTTGTTGGACTTGTATTCACATGAAGAGTGGACGTACGTACGTACGTACAGACGTACGTACGTACGGATAGATGGGCGGACGGACGGACATAAACACGCCAATATTCGACCTCCTCCAGCGGCGTATAAAAATGAAAGTCGAGAAAATATTAACGACTAGCCTTAAGGTGTCGCAAATTTGATTGTAAATTACACGATACGACATGTTTCTTGAAAGCCAAAAATGTTTCTTAAAGGCCAATTTTTATCCTACGATACAATCAAATGTCGGCCGAAGTACCTTTCTTAAAGGCAAAACACGTGCGGTTGGTGAACTCGTTCAGATATTTGATAAAAATAAAGAATGTAGTTCACATGTGATAATATTCAATGATATTTAAAGGATCGTGCATATGTTTGCAAAAATGAATTTATGTTTAAGCAAATTTAAAGAAAATGGACAAAAACAGAAAAAGAAGATAAATGTTTGCCTATAGACCCGCAATTTAGAGTGAGTGATCAAATGGTAAATTTTGTCTATACAGGTATATAGACAAAATTGACCTTTGATCACTCACTTAAACTTGTGGATCTATACCTTCATCGATCCTTGTTGCGTCCACCATCAAGTGAAATTGTCGCGCGATTTGGAAATGAGGTTCTGTTTTTTTTAGAGAAGTATCGAAAGAGAACATTTACTGGATCGGGTTTTTACATATAAATAATCTGTAGATGTCGCGCGTTTCTAATGATGGCTTAAATTTGAACAATTGGGTTGAAGTGTGTAATAAGGTCGTTCAGAAAGAGAAACTAGATATCTAAAAGAAGCTATAACATAATTCTACGAAAAACAGGTCGCGACATTACCAAATAAGCAGATCACGTGATTGGCCTGTGCCTTTGCCACACTTCTACGAAAAACAGGTCGCGTCATTACCAAATAAGCAGATCACGTGACTAGCTAGTGCTTTTGTCAAAAGCTGACTGACTTATTGGACTTGACTTATCACATGGTTTCCAAATATAGTAATGCAAACATGTGATACTAGTAAATTCGTACGCAACTTTCAATAAACATCGTTTAAAACATAAATTAGTGTGTTAATAATTTACATGAAGTGATAGTTGTGTAATTGTACATTATTACTTCATGGTGAAATAAAATGCATGTCTATTTCGAGTTGAGATATACAAAATAGGCCGAAGTGTATTCATATCCTGTTCACGTGATATGTGTTATCAAAAAATCCGAAATGAAATTATCTTGTGTTCATTTTGCGGTTTTGTTAAATCTAAGTTGGAACTGCTCCGCATTCCAACTTAAAAACAGTGATCATATGGTTGAGAAATCATACCCAGTTCGTAGCCTGAATGTACACAGTACAATGAGGATAAGAAGGGTCATACGGTTTCTCTTTGAATAAATGAAACATAATTTCTGAGAAAGAACTTCTCAAGCATTGATACGTATTTTGGGCAATAGGCATTTTATACAGAGTAAAAGGTCGAAAGCATCTTAGGAACTAAAGAAAAAAAAGGTTGGTTATTTTTTCAGCAAATTTTGAAATATTCTCAATGGAATATTCATAGGAATGGGGGTTGAAATATAATGGTAATATGTGATAAAGCATGTACAGAAAAACAATAATTAAAACGTGCACAAACAACGAAATTACACGCGCATTTAAATCATAAGCACAGCAAAACATTAATTACATAGTGAAATTTTAAATAATTATGTACATGTGATATAATAGTTAAATGATACATATTTTAGGCCCTTCATTTTTTTTTTTTTTTTTTTTTTGTGGAACTTTACGGAAGTTTTCTAGGAACGAATTTTGTGAATACTTTACTAGAAACAAAGGAAATAGGTTCTTTTATGTAATTTGACTCAATTGAGAAATAAAGCTTACAAAAATAATCTTTCCATGGTCTATCGGACTTACATACTCATGATGGTGACTGCAACTGAATCGACAGATAATAGACCGAATCTTTGCTCTTCATTAGCCTTGTGACAAAACAGGTAGCTAATTTCCGCTCTTACTTGTAATTTATCGCGTGAAAAGAAAGGAAATGTAGGAAAAAACACAAAACGTTGTAATATAAGAAATGAAATAGGGAAATTGAAACATTGGAAGATTGTTAAATGTGCACAAATCTGGGGGTGAAATTTTAATTATGTATAGGTACACCAGTTTTGTTTGTTTGAAACGCCGTTTCCAACTATTTTTCAGTCTAATTGAATGTATTAGCGTAACAAATAATTATCATGTATTAGAAATTTTGAAATTGTTCTGAGTTTGAAAACTAGCGTCACACTAGTGATTGTTATGCAATAGAAATTAACATTGTATGTAATAAAATCATGTATTGTAGAAAACTGAAATTCACACATATAGAAGATATGGAAATAGATTAGTGAAAAACTAGACATTTTATCAAATCATTAACACATGTTATGAAAACAAATAGAAATGGAAACAAATAGAACTATAACTTCGTTACTAGTGTTAATGTGTGTGTTCAAATTGAGTTTGTTGTCCATGTTCCAAAAATCTTTCAGTTATATCGCGGCGGCTGGAGCATCTAATGAACTAATCTTGGTATTTCTCACGCCAGTACTACCATTGCACCATTTCCTAGCCTCCAGCTGATATCCAATATGAGTAGATACTTTTATCGATCCATTGGTGGGATACAGATAGCCGGAAGGATGAGTGCCGCCGTCGGGAATCGAACCCAGGACCTCTTGAATCCTAGTCCGATGCCGTTACCAACTGCGCTATAGATTATTGGTCCACTGTAGTTATTATCATCACTCTTCTTGGTATCATTTACATTTCTTTTGTCAGGGAAATCTGTGCCATCCGGATCGTTGTTGAGACGTCCTCGTTATATTGTTGAACTTGGCGGTTTGGAGTAGTCAGAAAATGACGTGCTTTGCTCAAGAACACTATGAGCTTCATTGTCGTAACAATGAGCGCCCTGATCGTAGTCAATCATTTCATCGTCCTGGGCAAATGGGTTTAGATATTCCGGATACTCTTCGTATAATCGTTGTTCAGTTAAATTATCTATCAAATATCTCTTGAGATTATTAGAGTGACAAACGCTGGTTGAAAACTCGAAATTAGCCTGGTTTTCTGCACGAGTTGACAGGACCGGTGTAATTGGCGATGTTTCGTCGTCATCGTCCCTTCTCTGACAGCAACAGCACAGTAACGTGGAAAATCGAAATATGACATCAGGGAAAATGTATTAGAGGCGGCCGGTTTCGCAAGTGTCTAGACTACCAAATCTTTCCATGGTGGGGTATAGCGTGGCCATACGTTGTTGTTTTATTGGCGCTGTAGGGTGTAGAGTGGAATCAATAGTACGCAGGAAATTTTGCTGGTTTTGGTTTGACATTGGTGCTGTAGTAGAAGCCAACAGTTTTCGTCCTTCGGGCAGTTCAGCTTCGGGCTTGGTGAACCTTACATTACTATACTTCACTCTTTCCCTTTGACGAGCAATTTTGTTACAGAATTTTAATTTGCCAAAAGCGCCTAATATTGTTATAGAAATAATGAGAATGACGATCGCAATTAAGGGTATTATAAACCAAAGTTGTAGATAAAAAGGCTTAACCTCTATTATGGGGTCAACCGTTTCGACGCTCTGAATTTCTTCAATGAGTTGTGACAAGGGTAACTTTTGAATGGAACCCAGGTGTTTAGGTATTTTAACTGTCGGGAAGTTTGACAAACTTGAGTGAAAGGGTTTCCAAATGTCACTAAAAGAAACATAGGTTACTCGGATCGATTCGTTTATGAAATGGTTCGCGATGCGTTCGGAATGAGATCGTTCGAAAAATAATGGCAATAGGATCTGATTACTATACGCCTGACACATTGGCGGGATACTAACAGTCGAGAGGATAGGGTTAACGACTAGGCTAGACGTACTACCATTTAAACATCGTATTGTAAAACGTAATCGGATGTCGGTAACTATTAACCATTGACCTCGCGTGATGCTTAAAGCCTTAGGTAATATGGCGTTTTGGTTAATGACTATCTGGCAATAACTTTTGCTGTCGGCTGAATTAACATAAGAACCTATTAAGCACGATTTGGAAGCAAAAGTTGATAAAAGACCTTCGGTAGCTTCACAGAAAGCCACTGGAGATTTAATACAATTTTGGGCTTGACTTTCAGATAGCATCATGAAATGTGAATTGCGCTCGTTGATAATGAAGTAACTAGTATCAATATCGACCGCAGCCGTTAATTGCACATTTGGGCTTGATAATTTTACGCTAGCAGTATGATTGTTAAAAGGGATTTGAAAAGGCAGTGCTTGTATTAACCTATATTGGTCTCCGATCTGTCTTAAGGGGATATCTAAAACCACTGTTAGATATTCCCGATTGACTATGGTATTACACTTTAGAGATTCATAAAATTTCCACAACTGTTCAGAAGGATTTTGAGGGTCTCTACAAATGTTAACGCTCGAAAATACGTGAATTGACGCCATTTTTGCATCAAAATAAAGAAAATAGTATTTGAACTCTGAGAGGTTGCAAAATAAATTATAGGAACGTTTTAAATAAAACTAGTTCAAAACCATTAAATTTACCAGAAAATTGCATTATGCACTGCATCGTCACTTTTTTTGTACTGACATTGCTTGGTAAATTTATGACGTCAAAAATTAAACGCGGGAATAGGATCAACGTCCTTAATTTATGCTCTATACTAATGTTTTAACAAAGAAACTGATAAAGTGCATAGGCCCTGACTTAGGATATCTAAATGATAACGGCACGTGAATTAACTTGTTAATCCACGTTTTCTCTCGTTAGCGCACGGGTTTTGTCCGTTAACGTATGTCTATAACGACCCGAAAACGCACATTTTATGCAATAAAACATCATAAACTACGTAAAAAAACCTTTTTTTTAAATCAAGAAAAAAATTATGTTCTTAAGAAATCTTAAACTTCCGATATAACCCTTGATAGTGAAAATCCGGTTCTTGGATAAGTTGTTTTTGAAGATTATGAAAAATTCCTTCCTTGTAAGACCTTTTTTTATCTTTTTTTGATATGTTATAAAAATATTCCTATGCGTTCAAAATTAAAAAGAAAAAATGTTGCTACTTTTTCATAAAAATCAAATTTACCAAGGAAAATACAAATCGTTAATACCTCTGAAATGGGTGAAGCTGAAAATAACTTGACAAATTATCAATCAAAATATTATTGGAACATTTATCATTGCTCGGGGAAATATCTATTGCAAAATTTGTGACTGTGGGTCGAATGTCAAGGTCAGACTGAAAGGTCAAAGGCCAAAAGTTAGGTAAAATTATAATGTTTCTGTAATGTCACTTCGTATATATTAGTTGATATTGAAATAACTTTCACCTTTTGATGTGTCATGTGCAAGCTCCATGTCAGTAGATTGAAGTTCAAGGTCACGCTGGAAGGTTAAAGGTCAATATTAGCTTATTAAGGCATATTTCAAAATCTCGATATGGATATTACGGACGGTTGTTCTTTATGACCGTTCAAAAATTTTAAACGAAAAACTCTGGCGTTCTTTCTCTATCTAAATGAAACCTTCTCCGTTAAAATCGACATATTATCTCCAGAATAATGGAAAATACTGATTTGGGCAGCATAAAAAGGGATCGGTCCCTAAATGACGTCACGATAATTCGTTTTCATTGCACCGACAGATGCGCAAAAATTACAACAGAAAACGTCCTTAATTGAATCTAGAGAGTAATTATTTTGTAAAAATAGCAAAATACATGTCGACCTATTTAGGGCTAGAACTCTCTATTAGGCAAAATAATAACTCCTTAGAATGTCATTGAATAGATGAATAGTTAATCTCCACAGT
This sequence comes from Fragum whitleyi, assembly GCA_948146395.1. Taxonomy (NCBI): domain Eukaryota; kingdom Metazoa; phylum Mollusca; class Bivalvia; order Cardiida; family Cardiidae; genus Fragum; species Fragum whitleyi. The sequence goes on from OX411546.1 coordinate 59,921,855, forward strand.
GCTACTAAAAGTTGAAAGAAAATAATTACCCTGGTTCTCAAATAGATAAAATACTAACACAATCGTTGGTTCTAGCCGCCGTTATAGCGCAGATGGTAGCGCGTCGGACTGTCAATCTAGATATTCCTGGTTCGATTCCCGACGGCGGCAACCATTCTTTCCGACTATTCGTCTCTCACTAATGGGTTGATAATAGTAGACCTATGTGAATTAGCAGCTTGAGATATGATGGTATTACTGATGAGAGAAATACCAGGAATCCATTGTTGGGTGCTCCAGCCGCTGCGATTTAACTGAAAAAAATGTAAAAAGCGGCGTAAAACTCAATCAATCAATCGTTGGTTCTATCTCGGAAAATCCGATCGGGTTTCAACGAACCTGCAGGTGTCAGCGTTGCACGCTTTACCGTTTAACCTATGCGGAGCGCAAGGTTATACGCGATTACACGAACATATTTACCGATTGACTTATTTTTTTACCCATTTACTCTATTTCCAGTAAATTGTGCGTCAACAAATGATGTCACTAAATTCTGTTGCGCCATACATTCTTCAATCAAATCGCCGTGAACAAACAGGGGAGGAGCTAATTTAATCCTTATCGAGCGTTCATAAATATTTTGCATTTTGGCGAGACGTTATCAATAGATTAAATGTGTGGTGTAGTCTTCAAGGAATGAACGAACAACTAAGACGATGTAGCCAGTGAAATCGTATAATGTCAGCCAAAGAAAGACGTCGTGGACAAGTGGAATAGCCAAAGATACCAGTCCCCGATCTATGAATTGCTCTGGCTTATATACACATTCAGAGCAATAAAATACATCAAAACATACATGCACATACAATAAAATTCTCATTAACTAAGTACACTTTAATTATTCATATCCCAAAATACGTATCTACTTGTCAACAGGTAGACTCTTTTGCACTCAGTAAATATGTGTTATAGAAAAAGGGGCATAAAAGTGAAATTAACGTATAATTTCACTACACGCCCTTTCCTTAAAATTTGATTGAGGAAAGATTTTTTATTATCGAAATGTGATGGTGATAGAAATGAAATTGGAATCTTAATTACTTAGTAATTTTAGTGGGGAGTAATTATCACCTCGGGCGAGTAGTAATTGCTACTCTAATAAGGTGACGGATTATAAAAACAGTGATCATATGGTTGAGAAATCATACCCAGTTCGTAGCCTGAATGTACACAGTACAATGAGGATAAGAAGGGTCATACGGTTTCTCTTTGAATAAATGAAACATAATTTCTGAGAAAGAACTTCTCAAGCATTGATACGTATTTTGGGTAATAGGCATTTTATACAGAGTAAAAGGTCGAAAGCATCTTAGGAACTAAAGAAAAAAAAGGTTGGTTATTTTTTCAGCAAATTTTGAAATATTCTCAATGGAATATTCATAGGAATGGGGGGTTGAAATATAATGGTAATATGTGATAAAGCATGTACAGAAAAACAATAATTAAAACGTGCGCAAACAACGAAATTACACGCGCATTTAAATCATAAGCACAGCAAAACATTAATTACATAGTGAAATTTTAAATAATTATGTACATGTGATATAATAGTTAAATGATACATATTTTAGGCCCTTCATTTTTTTTTTTTTTTTTTTTTTTTGTGGAACTTTACGGAAGTTTTCTAGGAACGAATTTTGTGAATACTTTACTAGAAACAAAGGAAATAGGTACTTTTATGTAATTTGACTCAATTGAGAAATAAAGCTTACAAAAATAATCTTTCCATGGTCTATCGGACTTACATACTCATGATGGTGACTGCAACTGAATCGACAGATAATAGACCGAATCTTTGCTCTTCATTAGCCTTGTGACAAAACAGGTAGCTAATTTCCGCTCTTACTTGTAATTTATCGCGTGAAAAGAAAGGAAATGTAGGAAAAAACACAAAACGTTGTAATATAAGAAATGAAATAGGGAAATTGAAACATTGGAAGATTGTTAAATGTGCACAAATCTGGGGGTGAAATTTTAATTATGTATAGGTACACCAGTTTTGTTTGTTTGAAACGCCGTTTCCAACTATTTTTCAGTCTAATTGAATGTATTAGCGTAACAAATAATTATCATGTATTAGAAATTTTGAAATTGTTCTGAGTTTGAAAACTAGCGTCACACTAGTGATTGTTATGCAATAGAAATAAACATTGTATGTAATAAAATCATGTATTGTAGAAAACTGAAATTCACACATATAGAAGATATGGAAATAGATTAGTGAAAAACTAGACATTTTATCAAATCATTAACACATGTTATGAAAACAAATAGAAATGAAAACAAATAGAACTATAACTTCGTTACTAGTGTTAATGTGTGTGTTCAAATTGAGTTTGTTGTCCATGTTCCAAAAATCTTTCAGTTATATCGCGGCGGCTGGAGCATCTAATGAACTAATCTTGGTATTTCTCACGCCAGTACTACCATTGCACCATTTCCTAGCCTCCAGCTGATATCCAATATGAGTAGATACTTTTATCGATCCATTGGTGGGATACAGATAGCCGGAAGGATGAGTGCCGCCGTCGGGAATCGAACCCAGGACCTCTTGAATCCTAGTCCGATGCCGTTACCAACTGCGCTATAGATTATTGGTCCACTGTAGTTATTATCATCACTCTTCTTGGTATCATTTACATTTCTTTTGTCAGGGAAATCTGTGCCATCCGGATCGTTGTTGAGACGTCCTCGTTATATTGTTGAACTTGGCGGTTTGGAGTAGTCAGAAAATGACGTGCTTTGCTCAAAAACACTATGAGCTTCATTGTCGTAACAATGAGCGCCTTGATCGTAGTCAGTCATTTCATCGTCCTGGGCAAATGGGTTTAGATATTCCGGATACTCTTCGTAAAATCGTTGTTCAGTTAAATTATCTATCAAATATCTCTTGAGATTATTAGAGTGACAAACGCTGGTTGAAAACTCGAAATTAGCCTGGTTTTCTGCACGAGTTGACAGGACCGGTGTAATTGGCGATGTTTCGTCGTCATCGTCCCTTCTCTGACAGCAACAGCACAGTAACGTGGAAAATCGAAATATGACATCAGGGAAAATGTATTAGAGGCGGCCGGTTTCGCAAGTATCTAGACTACCAAATCTTTATATGGTGCGGTATAGCGTGGCCATACGTTGTTGTTTTATTGGCGCTGTAGGGTGTAGAGTGGAATCAATAGTACGCAGGAAATTTTGCTGGTTTTGGTTTGACATTGGTGCTGTAGTAGAAGCCAACAGTTTTCGTCCTTCGGGCAGTTCAGCTTCGGGCTTGGTGAACCTTACATTACTATACTTCACTCTTTCCCTTTGACGAGCAATTTTGTGACAGAATTTTAATTTGCCAAAAGCGCCTAATATTGTTATAGAAATAATGAGAATGACGATCGCAATTAAGGGTATTATAAACCAAAGTTGTAGATAAAAAGGCTTAACCTCTATTATGGGGTCAACCGTTTCGACGCTCTGAATTTCTTCAATGAGTTGTGACAAGGGTAACTTTTGAATGGAACCCAGGTGTTTAGGTATTTTAACTGTCGGGAAGTTTGACAAACTTGAGTGAAAGGGTTTCCAAATGTCACTAAAAGAAACATTGGTTACTCGGATCGATTCGTTTATGAAATGGTTCGCGATGCGTTCGGAATGAGATCGTTCGAAAAATAATGGCAATAGGATCTGATTACTATACGCCTGACACATTGGCGGGATACTAACAGTCGAGAGGATAGGGTTAACGACTAGGCTAGACGTACTACCATTTAAACATCGTATTGTAAAACGTAATTGGATGTCGGTAACTATTAACCATTGACCTCGCGTGATGCTTAAAGCCTTAGGTAATATGGCGTTTTGGTTAGTGACTATCTGGCAATAACTTTTGCTGTCGGCTGAATTAACATAAGAACCTATTAAGCACGATTTGGAAGCAAAAGTTGATAAAAGACCTTCGGTAGCTTCACAGAAAGCCACTGGAGATTTAATACAATTTTGGGCTTGACTTTCAGATAGCATCATGAAATGTGAATTGCGCTCGTTGATAATGAAGTAACTAGTATCAATATCGACCGCAGCCGTTAATTGCACATTTGGGCTTGATAATTTTACGCTAGCAGTATGATTGTTAAAAGGGATTTGAAAAGGCAGTGCTTGTATTAACCTATATTGGTCTCCGATCTGTCTTAAGGGGATATCTAAAACCACTGTTAGATATTCCCGATTGACTATGGTATTACACTTTAGAGATTCATAAAATTTCCACAACTGTTCAGAAGGATTTTGGAGAAAACGGAATTCGGACGGCAATTGGTTCTTAATTTCAAGCAGAAGTTCCTCTAGATGCACAGGGCTAATGATAGAGGGCGTCAATTTCCTTGAACTTAATGAATTCAATTTAAGTCGGAAGTCATTCAAGTACACTCTAGCCCTGGTTACTAACTGTCTTAAATCGGAGGTGAGTATATTAAAAGAATTAGCGAATTGGTGAAAGGAACTAAGTTACATAATTTGTTTTTCCAGGCGGTTAAGTTGGTTGTCGACTGCAGTTTGTAAGTCCGTTACTGACTGTACTAATGAATCAATAGTATCCCTATTCTGCGCTAATTCCACACGAGTGATGTTTAATATACTTAAACTATGTTCTATGATATGTAACATTTGCCTTTGAGATTTAGCCAACTTTGCAACATTTTGCTTAATTCCTTGCACGTCTCTGTCGTCAGCGACACCGAATAAAAAGGAGAAAACACCGCCCAAAGGCAAAATAGATCGTTTTGTACGTTGGTTAGTAAAAGATATCAAGTTAGCGTATTCTGATAAGAGCTCATTGCCAGTTCCATTAAATGATGATGCATATGACTGAATATCTTTTAAAGTCGTTAAAAGAGGTTTGATGTGTGCAACATTATCAACTGCATTGTTATCAGCGCTATAATGTTTGATTGCCATTCCGGACACCAAACGTATGCGCTGGATCTGACTGGTTAATTGATTAACAAAACGCGGATAAGAGCCTAGATCTAATACCAAAAATTATTTCCAATGAGTCTTTGAGATAGCAACCGTTCTTATATCGCGAAACAGGATATGGTTGCGAATGAAATCATTTGTATTTCTCTCCCTGAATTGAGCCGCGTTTCCTGTTATACAAAAAAGGAACACGATTATAAAGGGTAAAGAGTAAAGTCTGGTAAAAGAGTCCATGCTGTGTAATAAGGGCACGTAAAACGAATAAACAAAAAAAAAAAAAAAATAGTAACGAACTATTTACAATTGCGTGAGGTTACGCACATGACATGTAATTAAGACTGTAAACAAATCATATTCATCTTGTTAATTACCTCAATTTGGTTAATTACTTTGAGGCATGATGCGAACATATGTACAAAAATGTAACATCATTGTTTAGATGTCACGATAAATAGCTTTGGGTAATCAAAAATCGACCAATCGAATACAATTCACAATCACACTTATTTTGTGTACTTAGGGGTATGTTGCCGCTACCTACTCACAAATCATTTGTGTATTAGAAAAGAAATCTTATTCTGACCATTATTACTACCTACTTGGGAAATTGTCTGAGTGTTAGGAGGAAAATAGTCTTATTCTGACTATGTTTTTCGTCCTGTCACAAATATGATTATTGTAACCGTACTTGAGAACTTATATCCTCAAATATAAAAAATAGTCGTAAAGAGGACTATAATTAACATTGCTTTAAGAAATAAGGTTAATATTTGATGTTGGAAAGCAAGCTCAGTGTCTTGACTATAGTCAATAGCATTGATGCTCGCACCTTTTCGTGTCACTGTATTACAATCCATAGGGGATGTTGTGTCCTGAGATGAATCATCATGTGACATAGTATCGCCTGAATCAATTTGCTGCGAACCCCCCGATATGTGAGTAGAAGATTGGTTCGGAAGGTCTGCACTAAATCGGTGGCTCTCTGATTCTGTATTGGAATGAGACGAGGCCGATGGGGGTACGAAATTCTTGTGTGATTGATCTTCAGAACCATACAGTCTATCATTTTGCATTTTACGCAATCTAGCTTGAAGTTGAGCCAAGGGGACGTTATCATCCGTATCGGAAGAGGTGCTTGAGTGCACAGATTCGAACCGGTTTGGTTTGAATCTTTTGACAGTTGCCCGAGGCAAAGGGACTTCAAAGTCGGAGTCTTCCGATGAAGCATCAGAACCAGTACTTGTACTGTCTGACAAAGATCGGTTGATATATCTGCAATTTCGGACCGGACGAGCATGTAATTGCTTGTCATTTGGCAAAGGCCAATCCTCTATTTTTGCCTTTTGGACTTGATCCACATGACAGGTAATTAGTTGGTTGTCTAATTGATTAATAATAATTAATCGTTTACCTGGTAAAAGTCTAATGACTCTGAAATAAGGAGACCATTGTGCTTCGTGTTTGACAGTTTTGGGCTTAAGATAGAAAACTGGATCGTCAACTTGCAGATCTAATGACTTAGTGTTCTTGTTAGCATTAGCCAGGCGACTGCGGCGAGCCTCTGCTATCGCGCGGTAGGATTGACAAAATATTTCATGTGATTTTTCTAGCATGATTTCTCCAGGATCTTCACCATAATATGGAGTCCGTTTATGTAACATAAGGTCTATAGGCAAGAGTGGGTCCCTATTGAATAAAAGATAGTAAGGACTCAACCCATGTTGACATGAAGGGGTGAACCTTAGACTGCCGGCTATTTCGGGAAGTAACATGTCCCATTCTTGACGGTCTTTAAGTAATTTTGCTAATATTCTGCCGTAATCTAAATGAATGCGTTCGTTGGAACCATTCGATTGTGGGCGATAAGGGGTAGTTTTGGAGTGAAGTATGTTAAGTGATTTCAAAAGCGAAGTGAAAGCCTTAGAAACGTATATAGAACCATTATCAGTTATAACTTTGAGTGGAGCCCCATATCTCCAAAATATAAGATCAAAAAAGGCTTGTATGAGATACTCAGTAGTAGCTTCAGGAACTGCTCTAAGTTCTGAATATTTTGAGTATTCACAGAGGAAACAAAATATGTATTTGTTTTTACTATGCGATGGAATTAAAGGTCCAATTGTGTCAATGGAGATTACGCGGAAAGGCCCCGGGGGGGGGCTCCCTGTAAAGCATCGGACTTCGGTTTTGTCGTAAAGTGACGGATTGACAGCTGATACAATTTGTAACAAATTGTACAACATCCTTGAAAAGTACCCTCCAGTAATACTTGGACTTAATAAAAATGAACATCCTTTGGATACCTGGATGACCTATTTCATGGAAAGCTTTTAAAGTGAACTCTTGCAAGTGTTTGGGAACACAGGCCCTTAAATTGGGGGAGTTCTCATCGGTCTCGCCAATGTAATATAAAATTCCTTCCTTTATGATGAATTGTCTACTATCCTTACCAGTAAGTGAATTAGTACGAACCTTCTTAATGAGTACCTGGAGCTCGGCATCTTTGCTTTGTTCGGAAGCTAAATCCAAAGATTCTAATGAAGGTATTTCTAAAGGTGGCAGAGGTTGAGGAGGTCGGGTATCACTTAAAATATCCTTAGGGTCAAAACATTGTGAATTGATGATATTAACATCGGTTGTCTGTGGTGGATTTTGGGACGTAAAGGGTGAAGTCATTTCATCATTAGGTAGAGAATCTAAAGGTTTGCAACTTCTTGAAATGTAATCGGCAACGACGTTTTTAATTCCAGGAATGTGTACAAATTCTACATTGTAGTTTGAAATCTCTAATGCATAGCGTTCTAATAACTTATTCTTGTAATTCACAGAGTCTAGTTGAACCAAAGGTTTATGGTCAGTCTGAATGACGCATTTATTACCAAACAAATAGAAGTGCAATTTTCTTAGAGAAAGAACTATTGCTAAACATTCCTTTAAAATAGTACTGTATTTTCTCTGTGTTCTAGAAAACGCGAAACTAACAAAGTGAATGGGATGTCCATTCTGAGATAAAACTCGCTAGCATCGGTCGTGAGAACGAAAGGTTCATTCGGTGAAGGATGTCGTAAAGTCGGTATATGGGACAAGGCTCCTATAAGCTCGTCATATGATTTTTGACATTCGTCCGTCCAAAAAAATCTCGCGCCTTTATGGGTCAAACGAGTTAATGGAATGGCTAATTGCGCATAATTTGGGACAAATTTTCTGTAAAAACCAGTGACCCCAAGAAATCTTCTGACTTCTCTCACTGTTGAAGGGATTTTGAGCGATTTGAGATCTTCTACCTTAGCGGGGTCAGGTTTGATACCGTCTGGTGTAATCTTATGTCCTAAATAAGATAATTCTGATTTGAAAAACTCGCACTTGCGTAACTTCAGCTTTAATCCATAAGATTGCAGTTTTTGAAAGACAATCGCGAGGTGTTTCATATGATCCTCGGGGGATTTACTAAAAATGAGTAGATCGTCAATGTAGATTATTGTAAATTCTGTGTGATCGCGGAAAATTTCAGTCATAATTGATTGGAAATAATTAGCGCTTGAGACTAAGCCCTGTGGTAAACGATTGAATTCTAAATGATAATCTGGTACAGAAAAATGCACTCTTATGTTTGTCTTTCTCATCAAGTTCAATTTGGAAGTAGGAATTTGAAAGATCTAAAGATGAAAAACATTTGGAACCCTCAAGGCTAGATAGAATATCTTCAACCCTAGGTAATGGGAAATTGTTCGTTTTAACCTGTTTGTTAAGCTTTCTATAATCTATAACTAGTCTATAGTCTTTTGAAGAAAACTCATTACATTGTTTCTTTGGGATCAATAATGCGGGTGCAGCATAATTTGAATTGGAGTGTCTAATAATTTTGGCGTTCAATAGTTCGTTTACCTTTTTGGTCATCTCTGATCTTTGAGAAAAGGGTAAGCGATAAGGGGGTACCTTGATAGGGCTGTCGGAAAGTGTTTCGATTGGCACACGTGCCGTGGGGTGACAACCGAAATCGAACTCATGTTTACTAAAGATTGCATCATATTTGTGTATTAAGTTTTGAATTCTAGGTTTGTAAGTGTCTGGGGCATTAAACGAGTCCAGGGGATGAACTTGGTCAATTAAGTTGACAGACGATCTTGCTTGAGGGCAGTTAGAGGGATGTAAAACGTCAACCGTATAATTATCAATGTTTTGCAATTTAGCAACTATGCAACCCCTTTTTAAAGTAAAAGATTTTGAGGTATAATTGGTTATAGTTATAGGAAATTTTCTTTTCTTATCTAAATGTATCAAAGCCGGATGTAACTGAAGATTAGGTTCTTGATTAATGAAACCCCTGTCAACCCCCATTACTTCATAATCATTGTGTATTGGTAGTGATGGATTATTTTTTACATGGCCTACTGAAGTGCATATCGAACGGGGTTTAATGACAATTGTTTTTGCTACTCTAACAATAGAGGCTATGGAAACATCATTCTCTAGCGGAATGTACTGATCCATAATACGAATGCAATTAAGGTCATAATATATACGTACACTAAATCTAGTCATGAAATCCCGTCCTATAATACAGTTTCTAGATAAATTTTCTGCGACAATAAAGGCATGGTCAAGTTTAAGCTTGTTTATTTTCATTTTGATTGGAACCGTACCCAACACTTTAATTGAATCACCTGATGCAGAACTTAATGAGATATTAGTATGTTGTAGAGGTGTTTTAGGTTTTAATGAATCATATATGCGTTTGCTGATCAAAGAAAAACTAGCTCCAGTATCTACTAAGGCTCTAACTGAAAGTGAATTTAGTTTAATTAGACAAGAAGAAGGTGTAGTAATTTCATTCAAATGCGAATTGTAGCGAGAATTGTACTCAGACGACCTTAAATTCTCTGATAGGTCGACCCTTTTCCTATCAGAGGCATCGCGTTTTTTGGAACATTGTTGACCTTATTGTAATTTTGCTTCAGATTCGCGTATTCATGGCATTCTGATCTGTAGCGTCCTAATTTCTGACAAAACCAGCAAATAATAGTGGATTTATCCCTAAACGGTCTCTCATGTTGAGTTTTAGCGCGAACTTGGGAATATGGTTGAAATGGGCGCGTTGACTGATTTTGTGATTGTTGGTGTGTTGGTCTGTCAGTTTGCCTGTCCATTTCATCCCTAATTGAATTTATACTTGATTGGCGTTTTCGACAATCTGCGGAGACATGTCCATGTCTCTTACAAAAAGTGCAAAAACGTCGTCTGCTTAAATGACTTACGTCCATTGGTTCGGTTTGTCTGTCGTCCGTTGTAAATGTTTCGGGGCGATGTGAACGAGGATCCGTCCGTAATTTACATTTTGTCTTAAAATTTTGTTCTGCGATTGCTATAGTTACAGCTTGTTGATACGTAGTAGGACTTTCTCTGATAAGTTTTTGTTTGATGTTGAAGTCCAAAAGGCCATCAATAAAAAATCCAATTAATTGATGGTCTATTAAGTCATTGTGGGACGTAAACCCATCATACGCTTTTTCTGCCAAACTAAAAAGTCTTTCTGCGAAATTTTGAATGTTTTCTGAATGATTTTGTTTTATCCGCCTGAGTTCCGCGAAATGAATGTATTGATCGGTAACGTTGCCAAATCTCCTCTGAAGTTCGGATTTGATTTGATCCCATGTAGCGGTAGGGTTTTCTTTTATATTCCGCGCGAGAAAATCAGAAACAGTTCCTTTACTGAAACGGAAGCCAACAACTTTTGTTTTTGCGGAGAGAGATCATGTAAAAGAGTACCTTTTTCAATCGAATTTATCCAATCTTGAAATTTTGAATGATCTCCGTCAAAAATTGTTACGACGTCTGATAATCCAGTTAAACCTAAATTACCTATTTGATCAGTTAATTTCTGTACCATTTCAAACATTTGTTCCTCGCCCGACATGGTTGAAAGAGTTGAAGTATGAGTTTTAGTAATGTTCACTAACCTTTACTGTTTCCTGCGTGGTAGATGTAGTACTTCAGATCCTAGGTCACGGTACCAAAAATAACGTCTGTGGTGTAGTCTTCAAGGAATGAACGAACAACTAAGACGATGTAGCCAGTGAAATCGTATAATGTCAGCCAAAGAAAGACGTCGTGGACAAGTGGAATAGCCAAAGATACCAGTCCCCGATCTATGAATTGCTCTGGCTTATATACACATCCAGAGCAATAAAATACATCAAAACATACATGCACATACAATAAAATTCTCATTAACTAAGTACACTTTAATTATTCATATCCCAAAATACGTATCTACTTGTCAACAGGTAGACTCTTTTGCACTAAGTAAATATGTGTTATAGAAAAAGGGGCATAAAAGTGAAATTAACGTATAATTTCACTACAAATGCCTCAATTCGCTTTCTGCAAATTAAACTTCGTGGTAACAGCTTTTAGTCCGCTTGACTTCTATGTGGACCAACATTTAGCAAAAATTCTCTAAAATGAATTTGTGAAAATTAATTTTTATTTGTCATAACAATTTTTCATTCAAATACCATGAAGAATTATGGTTTTCAGAATTTTTGAAAGTGAAATAATGAATTGGTCCGTCCGTCTACATGTTAACACCAAGCCTTTCATACCTAAATATTTCTATAATAAAGGGAACAGCGACCTGTTTCTCCCAAAATAGTTCTGATTTGCATAGGGGTTGGTTCAAAAGTCAATGATTTTTAGTGAGCCTTTTTTGTATAAAATCGATTATTTCTATTAAATAAATTTTGTCTTTGAATCTACTTCTCATGGATATTAAAATGATAGTTTCTTGCCTTTGTTCAAAAATCTTTTGATCAGATAATGATAATCATCTATATCTGTTTTGAGATGAACCTCATACTCCCTTATTCAGACCAATCAAATGGATTCGATTTTACGGAATAGTTGAGATTTTCACGAGTAAACCCAAGTAAAGGGGAGTTTAACGGTACAAATCACGTGATATTTAAATTTTAAAATGACGAGACCGTCGATATTTCAATAAGCATGTCCAAATAAGGTATAATGGTCAATTATTGTGTCAACAGTTTGATATTAAACCACGTGTTTTTACAATTTGTTTACCTTTTTTTTTACTACAAAACAGCCTTCTCTATCCCTCGTGTTTAAGAGTGAAAAAATGAGAAAATATCAACATTAACTAGATAGACAAAATCATTATTTTGAAACAATTTAATTTTCAAAAATCGATTTTTGGAATGGTATTAAGCTTAAGTTAAGATCTTACCAAATACGAGGGTTGTCCCAGGAATTCGTGAACTTTTGCGATAACTTTTATGTAAAACGCCTGATGAAACTGAAAATTACAAGTTATGTGGATTTGTCATTTTTCTTAATTCTTGTGTAATTACAGAGGACTATGTACAGAACTCGCGAAGATATGATTTAAAACGTAACACTAGTAAATGTGTGTCGGCGCACGCTATCGACGTCGTTTAATGATACATGAAACGTCGTTTCAAAACTGAATCATTTTTTATCAAAGTAGCGTCCTTACCGGCCCTATGGACTTGTTGCGAAGAAGGAACCCTTGTCATAACACATCTCAAATTATTGTTGGTGTAGACCGTTGTTATGCATTCAATAGAATATTTGATTTAAAAACCTTTTTCTCAAACTTTTGCGGTTCTACGCGATATCGAATCTTTCTTTTAACCAGAGAAGGGATGAGTAAAATAAGTGTTATATTTTTTCATAACCTATCGTTATATTTTTAGACATTTCGTAAAAGGAACTTTTACTGTATTATACTCACAGGAAATAAAAAATTTGGTTTGTTTTGAATACCTTAAAGTAACACTACTACTAGGTGACATTATCAAGATAAACCGTTCATAGAAATCCGGGATTTCGCGAGAACCGCTTCCAAATCTCTCAAAATGATGCCGAAAGTGCTTGTATTTGTCTTTAAGGCCTCGATACCTATCTTGTACTGACGCGACTTATGCTAAAGGCATATAAAACTTTACAGTGCGGATTTACTTACTCATAGTTTCTGTGTTTCAAAACAGGCGTTCTGATTGACGTCGGTCGAAAAGTCTTTTATTCCTTTTTCGACGCTGCTCGCATTGGTTCTCGACCTTTTTTCCTAATGTCCCTAATCAGTTTCAATTTTATACCTCTTTTATATGTTATAAAGGACCTAGGACCTAGGACCTAACAAAGCTTCATAACTACGCACTGCGTGATGTTATTTGTATGAAAATAGACATGTCTGAACTCCGAAGCTGACTACTTTCAACTATGTAAGTTTTATATCAAACTCCTCGTGAATATCGAAATAAATGACTATCAAATATCTACCCTATAAGATTCGTAAGTAATAAATTTGGAGTGCACCGACCACCCCTACCGAGCGTGTCTTTTTTAGTTGTATTTCTGAACATGAACATATTAAAACCATAAAACCTATATCAAGGCTGTTGCAAATTAACGTGTATTGTCAATTCAAAAGTTTTATTTAAATCGGACGCTGGAGTATTGAATAATCGAAAAAGTTCACGAATTTCTGGGACAACCCTCGTACAAACCCTTTTTATCTATGTATTTTTGTGTAATTGATGAAAACGTTGGTCGTTATAGAAGTCAAACGGACTATACAATAAGTATTAAAAAGAAATGACTCACTGAAAGCCGTATTTATCAGTCATGTGTCCGGGATGAAAACACATTTTGAAATGATATTAAATTACTACCCGTGCTGCTCATTCTTACACTATTAAAGCGGATTGCTTAATTTTTTCTCGTTCTTTTCCATCTTGGACGCAGGGGAGGTTTTGGTACCAATTGTAACATTACATTTAAAGTGGTCTCGTTGATTTTTGAAACTAGTCAGCTTGCGTAGGGCCTACAATACTTCGAAGCAATATTTTTGTAACTTTTTGAATACTAAGAATATTAAAGTTTGTCGTTATGGCCCATTGTTTAAGCTTACATATGTACAGTTCATTTCCAGATATAACTAAATATAAATGCAAGGTGTCGATTCGAGTTGATAACCCTCAGGGATTCTCTATGGATGGCAAATATTAGCGTAACCCGTCATGGTTATGAATAAATCCTTTAAAAAGGTTTTCAATTATAGGATTTTTGAAAACACAACAGAAAAAAGTTATTCAATAAGCGTTTTCATATGCTCTATTACAAGTTAAGGCTCTTCGAGACCGCTCACCAGAAAAGATATGATGTCATTGTCTGGTTTGTTCTGAAGCACCCGCCCGAAATGACCTAAAGTCACGTAGCACACTTATTCGAACAAATCGTCAGATTATGCGATATATTTTTGAATTTCTAATGAAATTTCTAAAGTATTAGGATGGCCGGTTAAGAATTATGAATCCTGACTCTTACAGCAAAACAGCCTCGGTAAAATCAGGTACTTATGTGCATCAAGTGCGTTAGTTAATAACAGTTTTTAGGGGCATTCTCCTATAGTGAAAATTATTTTTATGTCGTGAAAATTTATTTAAGCATACTTTTCTACAGATACTCCAAATGGGGGCAATTGTTCCAACGAAGTTGAATGTGCTGACCCAAACGCCGTGTGTTCTCCTGATGATATATGTGTGTGTTTTGGAGACACCTACGATAATAACACGGCCGCAGAAGACGGGGGAGTCTGTCTTCCAAGTTAGTAAATATTATTTGAATGCGAATGTGTCCGGAAGCATACCTGTTGGGATTTTTATGGATTCAAAATTTCTTTGTATAATTGTTTTCTATGATGAGCGGATTAGCAAACTGAAAAAGAAAAATAACTCAAAGCTCAAAGGTCAATGTCACATTCCAGGTCAAGGGTTAAAATTTATTTTGGCTGGGGCATAACTCATACATTTATGCATAGATTTCAAAATGACGTGGCATAGTTGTTCTATACCTTGAATAGATTTACCATTGTTAACAAATATTTAGATATCTAGAAAGACAAGTTCGAAAGTTTAAGGTTAAAGTTTAGCGGGACCGATATAAGCCATCTTAAGACAATTATTCTAGATATAGTTTTCGTTTATCATACCCAAGTGTGTTCATCGTGCGTTGCCAGATGTTAGAAACATGTGTAAGCGCAAAAACGAGATTGGCCATGTTGGGACAACTTTGTTTGTAATATCATTATCATGCATGTTATTGGATGAGAAACGGAAGAGCTGATACTGTAGCAATATTTCGAAAATAATCATAAAACGCTCAAAGTTTCAGCAACGAACGTTTAAATATTTGATAGAATAATGATGATATAAGTTTTTAAGGCATTGAAAAAATAAGCCAGTGTCTGGCACTTCTAACAATTTTTAACGAGTGCCAATCAAAGACTCTTGTCAGCCTGTGCACCCGCACAGTCTGACAAGAGTCTTCACTATGTCCTTTGAAGAACAATAAGGTCTGAAAGTATCGCTAGACAGACAGACCAGGTATTCTTCTAATTATACTATCTAGCTGTGTAGGCTACTCAATATTTGAACCTAAAATACAATTAAGAATACGGTGAGTAGTTGAATGATTTGGAATTGTTTTAGAATGAAATTTAATGAGTGAGTGGAGCGAGTTTTTAATTCAAAGGAAGGTAATCCAGTAGGGCAAATTTTGTTAACAAGAGCACCGCCTACGGGTGCCTACGCTCGGCTGTCGAAAGCTGGATGGTGGGAAAAAATTCTAAGTCGAAAAAGAGGCATAATTTGCACAAAGTGCATCTAGAGTTATCCCCCTTGATAGTATAGGTTGCTCTTTTGATGGTGAACATGTGTGCCAAGTTTCAAATGAATGCCTTCAGTAGAACCAGAGATATAACAAAATGTCAAAGTTTTCGCACGACGACGACAACGACGACGACAACGACGACGACAACGACGACGACGACACGGAGGCTATAGCAATACCTCGGGTTTTCTCCGAAAACAGCCGAGCTAAAAATGAACAAAACTGGCGATGTCTCATCCCTTTAATAGAATATGCATTCACGTTCTTTAAATAGCTTCATATTCCTTCAAGAACCTATCAGACGCTAACAATTTGAATAAGGTCAGTAAAATCGCGATTTTTTTCTAGCTTTAATTCATTTAGTGTAATGGTTGATTCTATTTTTCAGTGAGTTCGGGACGTTTATGAATGGTTTGAGTGAATGTTTGGAATGAATGAATGGAGCGTTTAGTGAGTGATTTTGAATGGTTTTGATCGTGATGAATGTCAATTCACGATGTTATTAACTGTCCAATGTACATGCCATGTTGTTGGAAATTTCTCGCACAATTTATAAAAAAAATGGTCCAATTTATAAAAACTTACAAAATCGTCACCAACATTTATAGAAATACCCACGGGTGATCCATGTCCACCAGACAATACGGATGAAGTGTGTTTAGATGAAAATGCCATTTGTAACGGGAGTATTTGTGTGTGTATGGAGGGGTTTAAGTCGAATGCATCCGGCATCTGTATACCTTGTAAGTATGATTTCAACATTTAAATTACTTATCAAAACATATCCAATGACCTGTGAATAATTGTCCTTTCGATATTCCTATGAAAGAAAGGTCTTTTAAATGTAGAAAAGTTATATTTAATTTTTATCGATTTTCTTTTCAATTTTCTAGTTATGAGTTGTAACAAAGTACACATATGGACATAGAAAGCGTTGTCATTCGACGTAAGCGTGTGCATGAAAAATAAGCAAAATCACCTAAAAATGACCCAAAAATTACTACACTTACGTCCGAGGGACTTCCTAGATTACGGAAAAGTACGAGCGATGTGTCGAACCACATTGCCTTATGTCTTTCTATCGCAGGCAAAGGATAGTTAACAGAATTGTGATAAAAGTTATGTCAAATAAATTAGCGAGTTTATAGTTTCATTAAATAAAGCAGGAAAACTTTCAGAAACGTTTTTTTTTTCACCAGTACTTCTAAAGATCGGCGATAAAATTCAACTGTAAAAATGTTAACCAAAATTTATTTCTAAAAAATATTTATTTCTTATTTTCAGTGAGTGATTTGTGTGAGCCTTGTGAAAATGACCAATGTTGCGCTGGAGAAAATACAGAATGTATTGATGACGGAATGGGGATGGGTAAAGTTTGTCGATGTAAAGATACACACTATGTGGACAAGTGTGGAGTGTGTAGAGAGAGTAAGTGTTTACCGCATTTATAAATCTTTCGAATCTGTTGTATTTGTTTGTTGGTATCGTTAGCCTAAAAGACATATCGCATTTACCAACATATAACTATTGTAACTGAAAATATTTACATAAATCCTCTTGTAAGTCCGGTTTCAGATATAACGTTATATATCCCCTTTCGGCTTACATATTTCTTTTTCGGTCAGTTAATGATTGGGTGCTGTGTCACATCGTGTAACTGACATTCACCCTGAACCCCTTGATCAAATAATTTTAAATCGCTCAAACATCGCTCAATTTAATACATTGAAATACCCACTGAAATCGACCTGATATTTTTCAAAAACGCTTTGAAATGGTTGAAAATGAACGACATTTCATTTATGTCGATTGATTTTTTTTTATTTGTTTTTAAGTGCCTTTGTCCCCGGTGACACAATAACAGTTCGAACATTTTATTAAAGGGAAGAAAATGTCCGCTTATAACGTCTTATTTTGTATTACATTCCTCAAATTCCAATCAAAACTTACTCATCACACTCATTTAATTTCATTCAGAAATATTTCGCGTTCAATTTCACGGAGTTCCTTACCGTATCTTTATTCGTTTATTGCCATAGCCTGTTTTATTTATTTATTTTTTTTATTATGAAAGTAATGCGCAATATCAGTTTTACAAATACCTTTTGAATGATATAACCAAGGAATGTTATTGCAAAGTTTCTTTTTGATTTATGAACGATGAGGAGTAGATGAGAAAAGCTCATAGCAGTTCCGCCCTACCGCACATATACCTACTGATCGTGATTTATTGATCTAGCAATCCCAGACTATATGCAGCTTAGGGGGAAATATCCAAAATAGAAAAGCTGATTCTGTCCCGACCGTATTTAAAGGCCAATGAAAATGTCAAGAACATTTTAATGGTGTCTCCGAGGTTACTTTCACGAAAGGTGGATTGACCCTAAGAGTACTTGAGAATAAAACAATATAAATGAAAATACATAATAATGCTAAATAATCAACGACGAAACTTACAAAGAAATAAATGGACAGCATATTTTATCATATTATTTTCTTATTGTGATTTCTCACAAACTATGATCTATTATGGATGCTTACAGGACCACCGCTCGGTGGCAACTGTTCAGGGGATGCAATATGTGCTGATCCAAATGCTGTGTGTTCACCTGACGATATCTGTGTGTGTTTCGAAGAAGACTTTTATGATAACAATACAGCTGATATGCCTGGTGGAACCTGTGAACCGAGTAAGTCACATTATTAAATACAACGAACCCTCGTTACAACGACCATGTTTGTTTCCAGAAAATATGTCGTTGTGTCGGTTTATTTAAAGAACACATACGCCTCCAGTAGCACTGAGACTTGGTAATAACAGAAATTGATAAGCTTTATGCTATGAATCGAAGGTTCGTGCATTTTGATTACATACATGTATCGATTGGTATGTTTTTATGTTGTATTTGCATTAAGAATTGTATTCTTTATGCAATAAAGAGACTAGTACAAGGGGTGTTCCAGAAGTTCGTGGACTGACGTCATATCTCAAAAAACTGTTGCTAGAATAAAAATATATATTATATCACCTTTTAGAAATATCTTTGCTTTACTCACAAATGATGGATGTTCGTCGAATATTGATCATTTAAGGGCCGATCAAAGACATGCACCGTGCGATGCGGCGCACACCTCGAGCCACTAACGAATGGCGTGGACGTCGGGATATTCAAAACACAGCCCGTAATTCAAACTTTTCCAATAAAATCACCCAAAACTTATATCTAACTGTAAGCAAGTGCTAAATGTGTCGTTACATCATCAATACCTAGATTTTATCGCTACAACCAGCTATCGACAGGCTTACAAATACCCTTACATTCTGTCTTGTAATTACAGCTTTTATAAAAGGTTGATACTCTTCCTTTATTAATTGTCACAAAATTGTTTTCTATCATTCGAATTTTCGAACTTAATTGTTCTTTATGTTTTGTTGTAGAAATATCTCTGAAGAAATGCTAACTAGGTGTCAGTTCCAACGCTTTCGATCCTCTGTTCTCACCTAGAATCAATTCCTGTTAGTCGGAAAATGAAACTCGAAGTTGCTCTAGTGGTTTAGTCAACCACTACCATCGTCAGTCAGGGCACCTTTTGTGAGCAACGAAAGTGTTTCAACCGATTAGATTTTCCTGAAATACCATTGTATCAGTATTGAAAAAAGTGGGCGAC
Source organism: Fragum whitleyi (assembly GCA_948146395.1). Lineage (NCBI taxonomy): Eukaryota > Metazoa > Mollusca > Bivalvia > Cardiida > Cardiidae > Fragum > Fragum whitleyi. The sequence continues at coordinate 59,941,232 of OX411546.1, forward strand.
ATTCTGAGAAATTTATATGACAGTTAGGTCATATTTTTGGTGTTGAAGTAACAGTATGTATGGACGTTAAGTATGAAAATTAGTCCGTGCTCCGCTTGACTGGTGGGCGCGTTGTGTAAATTGATGGGATATAAATATTTAACATTAACTCCTAAATGTTTAAGATTCATTATGCGCAAATGTCATTGATTTCTGTCGAACAGCGTTCGAGATATTGAGAAAGTCCAGGAACTTCTGGAACACTCCTCGTAGATTGCTAAACTACCTATAAATATATACGGAATTACAAATGTTTCGCAGTGAGCCATAGATATACGTCATTCTTTATTTCTTTTATGAAAGTGAAAGTTACAGAGCTTTATCATACCTGATGGAACTATTTAACAAAGTTTATTTTGCTTTGTATATCTAGAAGAACTTCCGAAATGTTACAACTCTTGGAAATGCTGCTGGCACTTTTTATGATATTTTCGTGTACGGAATAAATCTTTTAAGACAAGTAAAGAGTGTTACGAGAATTCCTAAAGAGACTTAGCTCGTAACTTCCGAGCCAAATAGAATCTTAGAACACATCAGTTCTCTTTATTTCTTAAGAATGTACGGTTTAATAGGTCAAATATGAACTGATGTGTGAAAAAAATGCAATTTTTGCTTCACAGAAATACCAACGGGTGATCCATGTCCACCAGATAATACTGACGAAGTGTGTCTAGATGAAAATGCCATTTGTAATGGGACTATTTGTGTGTGTATGGAGGGTTTTAAGTTGAATGCATCCGGTATCTGTATACCTTGTACGTATTGAAAAACACTGACGAAGTTTATTGCTGTATAAAAAGTCATTTCCAACCATTTACGTTCATGGGATATGAGTGAAGCCGACATTTGTGTTAAAATCTCAAACACGGTTATGCAATCCCTCTCTTCAAGATAACTCTCTAGAAGTGTTTACATAGAAATTTGGTATTTGTATCAGAACTGTTTTCACTCGTTCGGAGACTCTGCTTTAATTTTTCTGGACCATGTTCTTAGTATAGCTGTTACAACTATGGATCAATCATAAAATAACCTTTCACACTTTTTGTCTCTCACAAATGGGTCGATAATCATTGACCTATGTGAGAAAGCAGCTGGAGGCTAGGAAAGATGTTATTGTAGTACTGGTGTGAGAAATACGAGGAATCCATTTAAGTGCTACAGCCGCCGCGATAATTGAAAGATTGTTGAAAGCGGCGTAAAACCCCATTCAGACTAACAAACAACCATAAAATAAGTTGTCACTTATTTTATTATAGGGAACACGTGTTTGGTTCAAATTTTCTCAAATTCTAATGTGCGACATAATCTTGGTGATTTGTATATTTTTTGTATTCTCCATTACGATAGAAAACCAAAGTAGTAGTATTAAAGGGGATAACAATGAAGACATTTTCGTAAGAATAAACCACTTTTTACGACGAGTTTTTTTTTTCTTATCAAGGACCTGTGATAAGTGCTAGTACCTTTATACAATTTACAAGCACACTATACTTTTATTGCATGACTTAGTTATAAATATAGATATTCATCCGCAAGTAATTTACTACAACGAATGGGAACTCATGTAATCCCGCCGTCTGACCGATTAGAAGAACAGTGTGTCGCAAGTCAAAAATCTTTCCTCATTTAAAAAAATACATTTTGTCGGTTACTCATTCGTTTCGTTTCGCCGAGATTAGTCAAATGAGCTTCCATAACTCAGTTATTGTGCAAGTTCTTTAGAATATTTGAACTTGAAATCAATGGTACGCTTTCTATCAGTAGCTCTGTGATCGACTACAAATTAATTCATTGATCGTGTTAAAACCGTAAAAATTCTGTTAAAACCCCATGCTCTTATATAACCCAACTCCCCTCTTCGGACTTTCAAAATCTGTAATTCTATGATTATTTTCAGAAACTTGAAGCCTGTTTTAACACCCCCGCCCTACTCAAACCAAATCAATGTCATAATGATTTACTAAAGGGTCAGAATAATTTTTCCAGACCAAATGTTAAATTTTGTGTTAATTTAATCCTGCAATAAATGATCTGATTTAAGTTTCTCTTTTATTTGTTATTATGTGTGTATTGTACCCCAAATTTTGTAATAAGGCCTGTCACTTCTACTCTATGGTAAAAGAATTCATCTATGAATCAACTTTGGTTTTGATCTCGATTTTGTAGTCATAATAAATCTTCGTATTTAGTATCATTGGCCATTTTTTCCTGGTTGTAGCATATGAAGCCTCTAGTAAAGCCCCATCCCCTTCTAAAAGTAATGCGATAATTCTAATAAACCCTGGTTTGTTTTAGAGTTTTTACGGTGTTTATTTCTTATATCGGTCCCCTTGTATTCTATAACGAACAGCCATCGTCGATATAATTGTCATAAATATATGTAGGATACCTTTCAAGATGACGTCATTACTAATTCATCAAACGCACGATATCATGCTTTTTCTGTCATTTGAGCGATCTAAAACTGTTCATGAATGTTTATATGTGAGAAAAAGAAATAATGACTCGAATTTTGTATAGACAAACTGATCATAAAAAAGAAAAGTTATGAAGCTCGCAAATACTCGCTTAATAATATTTCGCTTCTTCACTGGATTAATACCAGCTTGTTTCAAACAAAATATCATGGCGGATTCTATATATCAACAGTATAAGGTCAGTGTGAAGGCTTTTGTTGTTAAAAGCTTCTTCGAAATCAAACTAGTAAATTGTTCAAGCCGATGAACAATTACATTTAGCTATACGTATACATGTATGTATATCATGCGTCTATCAAGACAAAATGATACTGGATATTTGAATTTCTATAGTACTTTACGGCCCGTCAATAGTCAATGCCTATTTGGGGGCAAACACTACAAGTACGAAAAGAAAAAAGTTCAGAAAGTCATATCTCTTTTATAAAATCAATTATTCTTCCAATACGGACATATGAAGTTGCCATATGCGCTCACCATATCTACCATATGAAATTATATATATTTCTGACACTACGTATATGCCCCTTGCATCGATGAGATCAGAGACAATATTGTATAATCGATGTCCGTCTATCCATCTCTGTCCATTTGTCTGTCTATCTGCGAAAATAAAAAAAAGATCATTGCCAATTTCTAGATGTATTTTCGAGATGTTTTTGGTATGATGACATATCTTATTGATATGCATCTGATGATAACATGTTCAAAATCATATGACTAGGTCGAGAGCATCCATCAAGGTCAAACTCTAGTTAAAAACTGTTAAGGGGGCATAAATGTAAAGCAAACACGTCTTATTCCAGTGAGTGGTTTGTGTGAACCTTGTGAAAACGACGCATGCTGCGCAGGAGAAAATATAGAATGCATTGATGATGGAATGGGGATGGGTAAAGTATGTCGATGTAAAGATACACACTATGTGGACAAGTGTGGAGTGTGTAGAGAGAGTAAGTATCTTTGTTGGATCGTATTTTCAATCTAGAAAACAAATACTAAATGTAGTATCGTTCGTCATTGCAAAAACTCAGAATTCGATGTTATAGAATTTTGTCCATTTTTTCCTGTTTATGTGTGAGTTTTGTTTCGGTTTTTTTTTTCAAACATTTGTCAATAATTTAAATGCATGTTATTTTGAATAGTTTATATCATTCCTTTTTGTCTTCTCTGTTCTTGGAAGCTGTAATAGGGCATCGTGTTGTTGAATGCATAATAATCAGAGTTTTGATCAATCATACACGACTTTATTACTTTGACTTTGACCTTAAAACTAAATCTCGCTGATCATAAACATATTTTTCGAAAGTCAATGAAAAGGTTTGGATGAAATTTCCTCAGTGTATTGTGGGAAGTTATTATATATTAAATTCTAACTAACACAGTCCTACTATAACAAGGCCCTTTAGAATTTGGAATTTAAGAATATCTAAATGCTTAGTAGATCTTTGAACGGTTTACACGGTCTTTATTGTAATATTCTTTTCACCAGACAAATATATCATTGAAAACCGAAAGAGAGCATAAAACCTTTTTTTCTGATTACAGGACCTCCACTTGGTGGCAACTGTTCAGGGGATGCTATATGTGCCGACCCAAATGCAGTCTGTACCCCTCATGACATTTGTGTGTGCTTTGAAGAAGACTTTTATGATAATAATACAGCTTCAATGCCTGGTGGAACCTGCGAACCAAGTAAGTACAGGTACACACACCTGGTATAAATTCATGGTAAATGTGTATGGAATGATTACGGAGTTAGATCAATTGAGTGGTAAAACGAGTTTTTATGAAGTTAGATAGATACAATACAATATCGCTTAGTTTGACGAATTTTCGATATGTTCTTACCTACCTTAGAATAACTAGCATTTCTATACGCTGTGTGTGTCTACACGGACGCCTAAACAGTACCAAATGATAAAACAAGGATCTGTTTGAATGCAGTTGTTACTGAATGATTTCGGAGTCTTTGAAGCGACTTAAGTTAAGTGGTAGGAATGCTGATAAGTAGAACGGTTAAACATTGATGAAGAAAAGTTTTGAATGCGTTGAAAGTCAATGTCACGATTGTACCGTTTCGTTTTTATACGCCGCCGGAGGCGGACGTATATTGGCGTCATCTTCTCCGTCTGTCCGTCCGTCCATCCGTCCATCCGTCCGTCCGTCCGTCCATCCGTCCGTCCGTACGTCCGTCCACTTTTCTTGTCAACGCAACTCCTCCTAAACTACTGGCTGGATCTTCTTGAAACTTGGTCAATATTATCACCTCAATTGGTAGATGTGCATGAAGGAAGGATTTTACGGTTCGTTGATTTTTGCCTGAGTTATGCCCCTTGATAACTTAGTCTCTGGGTCCACTTTTCTTGTCAACGCAACTCCTCCTAAGTTTCTGGCTGGATCTTCTTGAAACTTGGTCAATGTAATCACCTCAATTGGTAGATGTGCATGAAGGAAGGATTTTACGGTTCATTGATTTTTGCCTGAGTTATGCCCCTTGATAACTTAGTCTCTGGGTCCACTTTTCTTGTCAACGCAACTCCTCCTAAGTTTCTGGCTGGATCTTTTTGAAACTTGGTCGATGTTATCACCTCAATTGGTAGATGTGCATGAAGGAAGGATTTTATGGTTCGTTAATTTTTGCCTGAGTTATGCCCCTTGATAACTTAGTCTCTGGGTCCACTTTTCTTGTCAACGCAACGCCTCCTAAGTTTCTGGCTGGATCTTTTTGAAACTTGGTCTATGTAATCACCTCAATTGGTAGATGTTCATGAAGGAAGGATTTTACGGTTCATTGATTTTTGCCTAAGTTATGCCCCTTAAAACTTAGTCTCTGGGTCCACTTTTCTTGTCAACGCAACTCCTCCTAAGTTTCCGGCTGGATCTTCTTGAAACTTGGTCAATGTTATCACCTCAATTGGTAGATGTGCATGAAGGAAGGATTTTATGGTTTGTTGATTTTTGCCTGAGTTATGCCCCTTAAAAACTTAGTATCTAGGGCTCATTGAAATTGCAGCCTTTTGAACACAAATCCTCCTTACTTTTTGTCTTTATTTAAATGAAACTTGGTCAATGTCATCACCATAATTTGAAGATGTACATGGATCAAGGATTTTATGGCTCATTTATTTCCCTGAATTATGCCCCCTTAAAACTTAGTGCCTGGGGCTTATTGAAATTGCAGCCATGTGAAGGCAACTCCTCCTAACTTTTTGTCTTGATTTAAATGAAACTTGGTCATTTTCAATTTGGTTCTGTCAAAATAAGTAGTGTCTACAATTATTTCTGTGAAACAGCAGCAATGTGGCGGCGTATTTTGTGACGATGGCACTCTTGTTAGATATAATTATCTTAAGTAGAACCCCTTCTTAGTTTTTCCATGATATACAATATGCACTGACCCAATCGCTGTGTGATCCCCTGATGAAGATTGCGAGTGTTTTGAAGACTTTGTGACTCTTTGACAGTTGGGTTGTTCATACAATGTAAGATAGGTCCATGTCAACCGATGAGTCAAACGTCTGACATGTGAAAGCCTCACATTTTAAAATAATAGACTAATAATTTTCCCTCTGGTATTGATTTAAAAAAAAATGCCATTCATATTTCCTTATAATTTTTATTTAAAAAGGCGAAATAAATCGTCAAACCAAACGTTGAAACGTTAAATCGGATTATCATCAAAAACCGAAATCTTTGATTCAAATACGTATTAGACAATTTAGACTTAAGCTATTATTTTGTAATCAAGGCTACCATTGTTAAGATTTATCAATAAAGATCAATTGGATCTGTGTTGATGAACCCCCTTTAAGGGATATCGGTTCAGCAAACATAGATTAAACAACAAAGTGGCCAACGACTGAGGAGATATATGGAATTAATTATGAAACTGCTTCTTCTTTGCATTCAATGGTCAGTTCTAAATTTATATTTGTATCTAAATTCTTAAATACTTTGGATAACAACTATCTTTTACTTAAATTTCTTTACTCATATCATATTCCCCAGAAATACCAACGGGTGATCCATGTCCACCAGACAATACGGACGAAGTGTGTCTAGATGAAAATGCCATTTGTAACGGGAGTATTTGTGTGTGTATGGAGGAATTTAGGTTGAATGCATCCGGTATCTGTGTTCCCTGTAAGTATGATACGAGCCTTGCATGACATTTCCAGCAGATTCACATTCGAGCAAAGCAAAGCTTCTGGCCAGCCTATGCATCCGCACAGTATGACCAGAGTCTTCCCTTTGCACTATATAGATAGATAAGGGCTTAACCACTGACCAGAGTCTTCACTATGCACTATAAAGATGGGTAAGGGCTTAATCGCTTCTCAGGCGGTCAGCATATATTTTCTAATTGCATTCTACCGTTGTCTACGCTGCTCAAAATGTGCACCTCGCGCACGTCTGAAATTCTTTGAAATGTCACGCACAGGCTTATATACGAAGAATATGGAATTTTACTCGTGCTTATAAAAATGCCATCTGTAAATGAACTATTTGTATGTGCTTGAGAGGTTTTACGCAAAGTTGTGTCAACCATGTCATCACTTATAAAAGAAACACTTATCATGGTCAAAATCGGCATGTAAAGAGTCTCAAAATGGAAAATACTTGTGTAACAGAACTTTTTTATGTGAGTCAGCTAATATATGCACGAGTAAGGTTTCCTAACACAGGATATGTGCCAAAATAGCTAAGCATAACTGGCGTCACTGTACTCGTATCTTGTACATAGAAGCTGAGGTTTAAGCATTTCATAAAACAGGGTAATTAATGATATTTTTCAATCATGAATCTGTATTTTATCTACATGTAACTCGGAAAAGAAAAGAATATAGTTTGATATTGTGCATCTCATGTCCAACAATTTAATATATGTGCAAAGCAAAGCCTCGGACCAGCCTGTGAATCCTCACAGTCTGACCAGCGTCTTCATTTTGCACTCTCAAGATAGATAAGGTTCTCAACGCTATTCAGAAAGTTAGCTAATGGACTAATTGCAATGAGCGGTCGCTGAATATCTGTACTTCAACCACAAGAGAAATACTTGAATAGCGCCCATAGACGCATTGATAATAGGAGTGTGTAAAGAAGTGTGAGATTTGTTCAGATACTACGATAGCTGTGGTATATCCATTTGAAATAATAAAGTCCTCTCCAGAAGATCAGCCTAAGGTCTTATTGCTGTGAGCGGTTGTCGATGCCTCTCTACATATGTGCGTCGACCTCATGAAAAGTTGTTGGAATAGCACTCACAAGCTCATTGAAAGTACGAGCGTGTAAAGTAGCGTCTGGTAACAATGATTCGTAACAGCGCGAAATTACCATTCATTTAAAAAAAACCATTCTTATTCGCTCACTCATCGCTCAATTCGTTTATTCATTCCAAACACTCACTTAAATCATTCAAAAACGCTCAAAATGACTAAAAAAGAAAAGATGAACAACTAAATACAAAATAAATATAGATAGAAAAAATGGGAGTTCACTGACTTAATTGAATTTGTAAGCGTCTGATTGGTTCTGGAAGAAATAGGAAGCTGTTTATAGAACTTGTATGTATGCTTTATTTAAGGGACGTAATAAATATCGCTAATAAAAGAAGCGATATGAGACCTTCACACATTGTTCATTTTCAAGGAATGTTTTGACGCTGGTAAAGAGACGGGTCTAATAGATTGTTTTAAAGCATCTTTGTAATATAGTGATGATCAATGTTAGGCCCTTACTGTTGACAATTATTATGTTGGTATATATCCAAGGAGTGTTATGCCACTGGAAAAGAGACGGGTCTATTAGATTGTCTTAAAGCACCTTTTGTATTATAGTGCTAGATCAATGTGATACCTTAACCTTTTAGTTTTTATGGTGGTATATCGACAGAATGTTTTGACGCTGGTAAAGGGACAGGTCTATTTGATTGTCTTAGAGCATCTTTTGTATTATAGTGCTAGATCAATGCGTTACATCAAACAATTATTAATGTGGAGAATTTTATGACGATAGTAAAGGGCCGGATTCATCAGATTGTCATAAAAGCATGACTACAGTTACATTCTTTAATTCTAATTCATCTTAATCAAAACCATTTCTTGGTCGCTCACATACGTTCCATGCATTAATACCAAAAACCCACTGAAACCATTCAAAAAAGCTCAAAAATTACTTAAAAAAATAAGATTAACAATTACATTCATAATGAATATAGCTAGAAAAAATCGCGATTTCACTGAGATGGTTGAAATTTTTAGCGTCTGATTTTTATTGAATATGAAGCCATTTCTAGAACTTGTATGCTTACTTTATTAAAGGGAGGTTATGAATTTAGCTAATTTTGTATATCCTAAACAAAGTTAGCGAAATTGGATTAACTCCCTTTTACTACACACAAAACTCTCTCATCTCACTCACTCAATTTTATTCCAACCCATTCCAAACTCATTCATCTTGTCAATTTTACGATTTTGTTAACTCAACAAATGTCAATACTCGAAAAAGGGAATGGGTCTAAGAAACGCATCTTTTATATGAACATGTGCGTGGCATTTCTGACTATCTCATTTGTGCGCCTAGTAAAGATTCTGGCCAGCCTGTGCAATCGCACAGTCCGACCAGACTCTACACTATGCGCCTTTTTTGACAGATAAGGTCTACGAGTGTCTTTAGACAGTTTGGGAATCTTTTAAATGCACTACGTGACTGTCTAGGCTACTCAATTTGTGCGCCTCCCGCACACATAAAATTGTTGGAAATGTCACGCACAGACTTATATATTGTAGTGCTGGATCAATGTGAGACCTGTTCAGATAACCATGATTGTGGCGGTGAATTCACGGAGTGTATTGATGACGGTAAAGGAATGGGCAAAGTTTGTCGATGTATAGGAACACACTTTCTAAACAAATGTGGGGAATGTCAGGAAAGTAAGTTGGACGCGTAGGCTTTTTGTTTTCATCAATTGTGACACGTTTCAGAAAAGAGGACAATCTGGGTAGTGCGTAAAGTGTCAACCCTAGTCAGCCTGCGCGAATTGCGCAGACTGACTTTGATCGAAACTGATCGCACTTTGCTAAATTTCTGAATCGGTAATGATCAATCTACCTTCCCATGAAATGATTATTGAAATGCTACCTCTCGTTGACATATGCTCGATCCAATCTAATTTTCCAATAATTATTTCACAGAGTTTCCAGATGGCCCATTTTCGCGTGACGGGTCACGAGTGTAAAAGTGAGCTTCCGTCTAAAGTAACAGTTTTATATGAAACCGAATTGTGGATTTATTTATGTTTTATTTATTTCATTGTAGTTCCGATATCAGTTATTGCCATTCTTTCAAACATTAAGTGAAGCTGTTGTTTATCAATGTTCTTTTTTGAGGTAGAAAAAAAAAGGATTGATTTGGAAAACAACTTGTTCATGAATCCTTACGTGTATGTTAATAATTTTTTGGTTCCCATTGCACTGTCTCTGTTAGGATATACAATGTTGATACAATGTTCTTTAACCTTGCCATTTTGCACTTAGCTGACATAGTTTTCAAGGACGTAACTCCCATTACGCAAATTACTCAACTGCGATAAAGAAATAATACTCTTTTGAAAAAAAATATCGTGGATGAATGATCAAAGCATCGAAACTACAGCTTATTCAAGCTGCAGTTACGATGTTTTGTTATTCACCAACGCTCAAATCATAAAAAGAGAGCAGACGGAGGGCATTCTTATTTTGTCACAGTGCTCATATCGCCCTTATCCTATATTTTCTTTGGCTGTCGCTTTCGGAGTGCGTAAAAATGTCGAAGATACGCCTATGGTTTTTGAAAGCTATGAAGGGTTTATAAAATGTCGGTTATTTTCAAAATTCCTAAACTTGTGATAGTCAACCTTCGCAAAATGCTTAAATAGCCTAAGGGAGGATGGCAAGTTTCCCTCACTATTTTTTGGGCAATTGACAGATTAAAAATGTTTCAACGTGTGCTTGTGATGTTAAAGCGAAAGAAAACGATGGGTGCGTGCACCAGCTGCATGATATAACTGTAATAATGGTAAAAGTGGGGTTAAACCTCATACAAATAAACAAACAAACAACATGCGTTTGTGACATTCAATCGACTATTTGAAAATTGATTTATTAAATATTTTCCTTTTTAATAGCATTCGTCCTTGGTTAAGGTAGTGGACCCGTAATAGTTCTGCAACATTGCGGAACACATGATCTTTCACAATGTTGACCGAGGTTTCTTAATGAAAATCATTAGGAAACCTCGGTTAACACTGTTTGATTTCAATACTGACGAAACGTTAAGGAGTTATTACGGGTCTACTACCTTAAATAACAAACTACAAATTTAATCTAGCTGTACTTACGACTGTTCAACATTTATCTTTCGTTTCATCATTTGTTTAGAAATCGAGCTTGGTGGTAATTGTTCCCACAATGCGATGTGTAACGATACAAATGCAGTATGTGCGAATGATATATGTGTTTGTTTTGGAGACACGTACGACAACAACGGTGTTGACACACCTGGTGGATTATGCATACCAAGTAAGTATAGTCAATTATATTTGAATGAGAGCGGGTCCTTGATTTTATTTAGGGGAAACTAGTTCTTGCACGTATCATACCCGGGATAGATTGGTCTTGCATTCAACTATCCGAATACTTTTTCTAGGCTATTTTGATAGTCGATATTGGAATCAGTCTAAAGCTTGTAGCCCGCTGGCTGAGTTATACTCTTATACATCGGGCAACAATACCCGACCGGGGCCAGAAATAATCTGGCCATAAGTACAGAACCTCGTTCAGATATAATGGAATTGTCCTTAGAACATAGACATGTTCATAGGCGGAGCTAGGACTTTTAAATTTTTACGCACTCAGAAGGCGACAACCAAATAAATATGATAAATGCTATTTGTGAACTGTGACAAAAGATGAATGCCATCCGTCCGCTCCCTTTTTATGATTTAAGCGTTGGTGAATAATCAAAACATCGTAACTACAGCTTGAAAAAGCTGTAGTTTCGATATTTTTCTCATTCATCAACCGGATATTTTTCAAAAGATGTTTATTCTTTTACGAAATTGCGTAAATTGCGTAATGGGCGTAACGCCCTTGACGTTCATACATATTTTATTACGGCTAAGCACCTCGTTCGCATATTTATTTTACGTTCATCGGGTAACAAGTTCTTACAAATTGAATTAATTCCTGAACGCTGTTTGCAAACTGATGTCATCAAATTTATCATGACGCCATTTATTTAAAACTATTTTTGTGTCTATTTTATTTGATTTACATTTTTAAATGTATTTATTTAGATGCTCACGCACTGTAATAGGACTGAAAAGCTTTTAACTAAAAGAAAACCTTTTTATTAAAGAATTCTAAAGAATTCATTTTTTCGTCATGATTTAAAAACGAAGATGTTACTATTTATCCATATCTTCGAAAAAACATATTCGAATGAATTCCTTATTTTCAGAGATTTCACTTAGTGTGGTCCAGGTTTATTTATTAATTTTCTTCAACAAAAAATAGCTATGCAGGTAGGTAGGCTAAGATCAGGCTAAACGTCTGTTCAGGCTGATCTTAGTCTCTACTGCGTGCGAAAGGAATATGTACAAAACAAACATACTGTAAAAAGAATGCGAAGTGATAACCCACATTTTTCAGAGGAGCCCAACGGTGATCCATGTGATCAGGAAGACGCTTGTTTAGATGTTAACGCAGAATGTAACGGGACCATATGTGTATGTAAAGAAGGGTTTGTCCTGAGTGCTTCAAACGAGTGTGTACCTGGAAATACCACTATCCCTGATCCAGGTAATCAATCAATTATCTGATAACTTTAGCGTTATCTTCTACTGTGACGGAAATTCGTCTCAAGACATTTTTCACAAAAAAGAATCCCGCCTACGTCCTCCATTTTGGCTTGCGACCACATACTTTTGTTGATCATATGAAGCGCAGTTGTCACATCCATATAACTTTTGTGGGGATCTTGTTGATGTTGTAGTTACTGATGTTGTTGTTTTGTTTTTCTTTTGTTTTTTTCTCGTTACTCAACGTATTCAAATTTGCCAAAACGTCTTCCGAAGACGGTTAGGAAATGAGAAATTGTTTAATTTGAATGGTGAAAATACATTGGTGTTATTAATGGAATTGAGGGTTACCATTACGTGCTGAAATATAATGAATTATTGCAAAATGTACACTTTGGTTTGTTTATGGACGTTTAAGGACAAAATCTAGGCGTTACAATTAGAACACATGGATGAATCAGTAAATTCACGTGTCGTTAGAGCCCGGCTATTTTACCTAAATGTCCTCAGCCCCGATTTATACATTCTCATCAATTTGAAAGGGTACTTATTCTTTCAGCAATATTCTTTCGCCTTAAGAATAAAATCAATAAAAATCGTTCAAAATACTTTATGGGTTCGAGTTTGAAGAGTTCTCGGATAAATAAGTAAAATACCCCAAGATGATAATGCACTAAGTTCTTATCGAGCATCATTGTAAACGCTGCCGCATAAAATTTTGTGACGTCACTAGTTAACCTAGCAACGACAGCGTTATCAAAAATGACTGCGACATGCATAAAAAAAATCGGCTGCATATTTGTTTGAATGTACTAATGTTAAAGGATTTCTATCATTATTTTGCCTAAACTATTTGAATAAATGCTGTAGTTACTTTTTTATGCAACAAATTCACGTTATTTCGGGCGTTTACATTTGCAGAAACCATCGACACGATTTAGCACCCTCGTGCTTCGCACTCGAAATTTTTTACCATTTTTCGGGTCTCTGCAAATGTTATCGCCCTCAAAAACGGGAACTTATCCTATATAACTGAACAAAGCTTGACAAAAAGTTTTTTTTCCGAAAAGGTCTATCAATTGTTTTGGTAAATTTGTTTGGGCAAAAAAAAATAGTTTTGCTATGGTGGCATATATCTCCCACGAGATTCGAGGTAGCTGTATTATGAAAACTTTAAAAGATATCATGATAAAATTAAGTTTCCAGGAAATTTTTATGTGGATAAGAATTAATTTGAAATAAAATATATTGTGATATTGTTATCTGCTATCTCGCTTTTAAACTGTTATCTCCCACTACTGACATCAAGATAAGTCACCCCGATAGAAATTCTGATTTCTATAAAACGCTTTTCCTCCCAAAACCATTGGACCGATTTCAATGAATCTTGGCTTAGCACAAAAAAATTTAAAGAAAAATGACAAAAATAATTCTTTGCATTAGACTTTATGTAATTATTTTAAAAGAATGAATCCGTAGGGGACTTTTTCTTGTCCGTTACTCAGGTAGTTATGATTATGGCTTTTCAGCACTTTTTTGTAAAACATATAAAAAATTTAGGAATTTTTTAATTGTCCGTCTAAATCTCGCCTGTACAGAGACTGGCCTGTGTGATCCGTGTGAAACTGACGATGATTGTGACGTCGACAACGCGTTCTGTAAAGATCTCGGTGAAGGCAAGGAATGTCGGTGTAAGGACGGATTTTTCGTCAATAAATGCGGCGAATGTGAACCAGGTATGTTGATTTCTATATGTCCCTTTCTGTCACTTATATCTAAAAAAATAATGTCATATATCGTCCGACTTCTGATGTCCGACTTTTGTTGTTAAGGTATTAAGGCGCCAACCTCTCGCTGAGATGTTAGGAATATGCCATCGACCTGCTCGTATGGGGTTTTCACAAACATTTCTTGTCTTTAGATGGTTGGTGCTCAAAATGACGTATTTCAAAGCTGTAGATATGACACTGCGCTCACCAAAGTGACAGTGTGAAAGATGGTGTATTTATATTTCTTTTTAAACATAGTTTATTTGTTTAACATGTACAAGTCATTTACAACATATGATACAATGACAACAATAAATATTAAATAACATGTAACAAATGGATTAGAACGCAAGCTCGCGCTTATAAAGTTCTTCTCCAGCTTCCGGACAACATTTTACTGTCTAATTCATATTGACTAATACAATGCATTTGTTTAAAAAGAGAACTTATTATTTACTGTGTTGTAATATTTTGAAATAAGACAACAAAAAGAAATGATGTGGTGTGGATGATTGTTTTTATTGATATTTTAATTAAAACAGTGTTGAAAGGCTATATTAGTAAACACCTGATATCATTTATACAATGAGAGTAATTGCATCAAAAAGCATTAAGTATGCTCAAGATCATGTGGGCGATAAACAGTCGATACAGAGTCAATATGTGTATAGAAAAGATCGACTCAACTACAAAGTCTAATTTCAGCAATCTTTACCTACGAAAATCTCTTGCTTAATCGAATAAACTTGTGCACTGCAGTAAATATACGCTCATTTTCGGACAAACTACAAGAACTATCACCATACAAGATAACTTGAATCGTTACCCTAGTTATGTCATTTATACTTTGGAATAAATCATTTCTTAAATGGTTGTACTGCGAACATTCTAGGAAAAAGTGTTGCTCAGATTCAACAAGGCCACAATTGCAGGATGGGGAATTCACGATATTTTTTCTAAATAAGTGTTCGTTAAGGCTACTGCAATTATTTCTGATTCTTGCGTGGATAATTTGTATATTTCTCTCCCCATAAAAATACAGTCTATTTGGAATCGGCTTGTCAAAATTTATTCGATTTTTAAAATTGGATAATGATTCGGCATTCCTTGTTTCGATTGGTAAAGAATTCCAATCGTTAATAATTGATGGCAAAAATGATTTACTATATAGATTAGTTCTACAATGTATATTCTGGAGATTATTTTGATTTCGTAAATTATACGAGGATGTATTTCCGACAGTATTCGGTATAAGTTCACAAAGATAATTTGGAGCAAGTCCATTAATCATTTTATAAAATAGAACGAGTTTATGCTTCTGTCTCCTATCTTCTAAATTCTCCCATCCGCATTCTTTGTATAAATTATCTATAGAAACTAGTTTACTACATCCCGTAACTATTCGAGCGGCCTCGTTTTGAATTTAGTCCAATTGTTCCTTTAAGACTTGAGGAATATTGGTCCAAACAACATCGCCATATTCAAAGATAGGTCTAACGAACGAGAAATATATAATCTGAAGTGAAAGGCGATCAAGTCGTAATTTTAGTTTTCGCATAACTGCAATACGTTTCCACGCTTTTTCAACAACCTGAGCAATATGGACATCCCAAGATCCATTATTGGATAGATATATTCCTAAGTGCTTATGCTCAGTGACGATTGGTATTTCTGTTTCTGACATGAAGAGATTTGGGTGAAAAGGCTTATAACGTTTACGAGAAACAAGAAGAGATTCAGATTTCGAAGGGTTAAATTTAACCAACCATGTTTTTGCCCATTGATTTATTTTGTCTATACCGGACTGTAGTATAGTACCTGTAACCACAGGGTCGTCAACTACCATTGATAGACTAGTATCGTCTGCAAATAGATTAATATTCGCTTGAATATTTTCAACTATGTCATTAATATAGATTAAAAATAACAGAGGACCTAAAATAGATCCCTGTGGTACACCAGCACGTATTTGATTTGGAGTAGAAACCCCACCTGGAATTATTACTCTTTGCATACGATTAGATAAGTAGTTTGCAAACCATTTTAATAGTTTACCCCTGATTCCTGCCTTTTTCATTTTAAAGATTAATCCTTTATGCCAAACCTTATCGAACGCCTTGCTGATATCGAAAAAAACAACTCTAAATTCTAAGCCATCGTCTAAGGTTTTGCATATTTTATTATAAAGACTTGTAACTTGATTAATCGTGGAGTCGCCAGGCATAAAGCCCGATTGGAATGGTGTAAAGAAATTAGTATCCTTTAGGTAATTATAGACATGTTTGAATATGATTCGCTCTAATACCTTTTCTATGTTATTCAATAACGACACGGGTCTATAATTCGATGGAGAAGATGGATCACCAGATTTAAATATTGGACACACGTTAGACAGCTTCCATGAGCAAGGCACAGTGCAACAATTCAAAGAATAGTTAAAGAGATCACACAAATGTGGAGCTATTTGACTAGCTGATTCAATTAGAATACGGTTGTTAATTCCGTCAGGACCTGAGGCCTTGCCCAGAGATAGGGTTTTAAGAATATCGAGAACTTCTAAAGATGTAATATTTATAGATTCTAGATACAAAGTTGTAGTCTGATTTTCGTTAGTTTCTTCCGGTAACGAACTTGAGGAATCATCTATATAAGACTGCATTGCGAAATAGGTATTAAGTAAATTAGCTTTTCCATTTTCCTCTACAACCATTGAATCATTTGAATTATCATATAGAGGAGGGATGGATTTCGATGAACTTTGCGATATAAACGATTTCAATAATTTCCACCAGTCGCGAGAGGACAGCGTCTCTGATTTAAGTGTTGTGGCTAATCCCTCAAAATACTGCTCCCTACTTTTTCGAATCATTGAAATTGTTTTGTTTCTAATAGATCGAAACTTTGACCAGTGATTTGCACTATTTGTTTGCTTGGCTTTTCGATAAGCTCTCTTTCGGATACGAATTTGTTTTTTTATCATATGAGTAAGCCAAGGAGGTTCTTGTGAATTTAGCTTTACCTTTTTATTTGGAATGTATCTACTCGCTACATTAGTTAAAGTTTCTGAAAATTTATCAGCATATACGTCAATATTACAATCTTTGATAGTGTTCCAATTAATGTGACTCAAACAATATCTTATCTGAGTATAGTCGCCTTGGTCATATTTCCAGACTATGCGTTCATGACTAATGAGCTTTGGTTTTTGAAAATTAAAGACACCAAAAATAGGAAGGTGATAGCGTAATGTTTGGTCTAGGCAAGGTTCTCCTACACCAGAAGTTAGTACTGAATCGCTGTTTGTAACAAACAATAAATCGATAATAGAATGTGAATGTTCAGTGAAATGTGTTGGCTCGTCTATGAGTTGATTTAAATTAAATTCATTACAAAGATTTTCTATTTTTCGATATGAAATGTTGTTCATCAAATTGATGTTAAAATCCCCTGTAATTATAATATCAGAAATGTTTGAATCAATAGCAAGTCTAAGAGAATCTTCAATAAGGTCAAAATAAGCATTGTCACTATTTGGTGGTCTGTAAAAGACACCATACAATATATTTCTATTTTTACTAGACTTGATCTGTATCCAGATACATTCAAGTCTGTTCAATTCGAGATCATGCCTTCGAATATAAGACAGATTTTCTTTGACGTATAAAATAACCCCTCCGTATCTATTGTTAGTTCTATCTTTACGTTCGGGCGAGTGAAAAGAAGGAAAGATTAGTTCATCATTAGATATATCACTCTGTAACCATGTTTCTGAAAACGATACTATGTCAAAGAAGGAAAATTCTGCTATTAAAGAATCGAGTTTATTCGCTATACTTTGGACGTTATAATGGACAGTTGACAAGTGATTTGGACGTTTTAAGAAACTATAGATTTCATTTACACTGGTCATGCTATCATTGGCTAATACATTTCTGGGTTGTGGGCCCGGATTTGGATGTATATCACCAGAAAGTATTAATAGGAGAACAATTGTTGCTAAAACAAAGGGAAATCGGTAGAGCATAAATTGTACAAGAAACAAACAAAACATATAGTTTTCTGCGAATTTCCTGTTGTAAAGCACTGTTTTAAAATTATGTGTACCAATAATGTTTTTAGCCAATGTTTTCGACTGTTTAATGCTGTTTAAAACCGAATAAGATTGGTGGTAAGAGTTTAGTATAAACAAAATCAATATCATGGTAATAGTCAGGTGAAAATGAAATTGTGCACAGTATGTTGGCTGGCTACCTACAAATTTATAAAATCTACACATTATGTTATCGCGCCTAATAAGCACAGAAACAACAGGTAGCAGCACAACACAAGTACACACCAGATAACCTTTACCTGGCAAGTGATAATAATAGAATTCGTTCTTGTTTGGATATCGAATAATAACACATCATCCACATGAAAAAAGACAATTTGAGCACAAAAAGAAAAGGAAAACATAATAATAAACACAATTAGATGCATATATGTACATGAAGACATTTGATGTATATGTAGCGTTCACGTGCGTAAGCGCGCTTAATCTAAATTTCAATGCCATAAAAAACAAAGTTGACCATACAGTAGCAAGGTATCAACATGGTTTTTAGATTCAATAAGCTTTGAGTTTAGTTCATAAAAGGTTTCGACAAATCGATCGTTTCTCATCAATACATCAAAAGTATTAGATAAATTAAGTATTTAATTTTGAATAAATTGATATAGATTAAATCAAATGAAAAAAACATCTGGGAAAACGACAAAATATAAAACTGTTTTTATTGTGCCCCTTTTTTATATAAGTATCAAAATTGCATTCTTTCAGAATGTTATTCAGTATAACAACATCAAATTCAACAATTTTCAGACTTTGGATTCAATGATTTCGAGTTGTAAACCAGAGCAACAATTAGCGAATTGTACAATATCATTTAACAACACACTTAGAGAAAGTCAAAGGCAAAAAATATGCTGTTATAATATACGTTTAACACTCACATTTTACGTGTCTTCGTATAATATTTTCCTGTATGAACATCGTCGATGGGATCACAGGCCGACATATATACAACAGAAATAAAGCTGTAGTTACGACGCACTGATCGCCCATCATCGATCTCACGGACACGAACCACTTATTTATAACATAATAGATTTACATAGTACTTCTTTTCAAGGGAGACAATTCGACTTGTTACAAGTAATCCTACATTAGTTGTCTTTCCTGGCCGCATACAATTAAGACGATTGCAAAAATGACAAGTTGAGTAAATTTGTAGTGAAATTGAATGAGTGAGAGGAGCATTTTGAACAGTTTACAAGGTAGGCAAGACCAAACCGATAATTTCGTCCAGTTGGATGTAATTAACGTTTAATTTTACGTCCTTGAGAAAGTCTACGTATATTTCTGGTTTTACTATTTTCGTTAAAATCAACATCAGCCAACAAAACCGTGCAATTCTTTGATCAATTTGTTTGAAAGTTGATAACATCGAACAATTTCGAAGCGTTTTGGAGCATTTTAAATGATATGAGTGGGGGTTTTGAATGAACTTTTGGAGCAATGAGCACGTAGTTTTGGATAGTCCTAATCGAGATGAGTGACATTACCACGATGTCATCAACTGTATTATTACCCCCAATAAACTAAAGTGATAAATGTTATACAAGTATTTATATTTATATAAGAGCCTATGAGGAAACTGTACGCATAATGCTCAATGTGCGGACGACAAAGCTGACTGAAGCTCGAACGATATATGCATGTTTGTGTTCTGATGACCTTTGTTAGAATAATTTTATAGAAAATATATTTTGGTTACCAAACGTTAGAATGTAAAATTGTGTATATCTTAGATAAGGACCTTTGAGAAAACTGTACGCACAATGCTCAATGTGCGGACGACAATGCTTACTGAGGTCCGAACAATATATGTATATGAGTTATGTTCAGATGATCTTTATTAAAATGATTTTGAATAGCTAATGGGGCGCCAAAAATGACATATACAAAGTTTATTTCAAAATTGTAGATACTACACTTTGTCACCAAACGAGAGTATGTAAAACTGTGTCTATATGGAAAGTATAGAAAACGAATGCCGTGGTATATGGGAAATAGACACGAGCGTTAGCGAGTGTCTATTCCCCATTTGCCGTGGTATGAGATTTTCTATTCGACTTACACCACTCTTTTCGTGAAAAACAAAAGCTATATTTTCACTCATGGCTCTGCCACTCGTAAAATATAGCTTTTGTTCTTCACTCAATGAAATATAAATCGATCTTACACTGAAACAAACGATTATCCTCTATATAATGCTCAGTTTGAGGACCGTGTAGTGTTTTTTCTGGTCCGAACGATATACGTATGTGTAGGTGCTTAATAAAAAGATTTTGAATGGTTGAAGGGTGCCAAAAATGACATATTTCAGATCTATGACGTTTGGTTACCTACCGACATTATATAAGATGATAGGCCGAATTATTTGTGGCCCCGGTCGGGTATTGTTGTCCGATATATCAGAGTATATCTCAGACAGCGAGGTACCAGTTTACATCACGATTTAGTCTGGTCCAAAGGCAACTTTCAAGATGCCATATCTACAGCTTTAGACATAATGTACAATTGTGTCTATATTTTTAGATAAAGACCTCGGAGAAAACTGTAAGCATAATGCTCAGTGTGCGGACCCCAATGCCGTCTGCGGTCCGAACGATATATGTGTATGTTTCGGGGATACATACGACAGCAACGGGGACCATCCCGGTGGCACCTGTATCCCAAGTAAGTTTATTTCTTCATTCGAAAGTATATAATCCAACTGTGACCTGTCGGCCGATAAGGACCATCGGGGAAGTCCGAAAAGTGGCGATCTTATTTAGTCTGCGCCGATTGCACACTTTTCACACTTTGATGATTTTCTGAATCTTGAACGATTATTGTGCCAACCTGTAAAAAAACATTTGCAAAAAATGATCTCAACTGGACCTTTACTAGAATCAATATCTTTTTAAGATGTTTATATTTCGGAGAACCCAGATGGTCCTTTTTCGTCTGACGGTTCGAAAGTTTTTGTTGTGTTATATTTAAAAGGAGCGTTTTAAAAGACCGGACAGTTTGATTTAAATCTCCATCAACATAATTTCGACCAGGCAATAATTTTGTGAGACTTTATTCAAAATGTGTCCTTAATATCTAGTAACATTTATGTCTTTTAAACTTATTGACATTAAACGATATAAATCGAAAAACAACACAACATATTTGGGTATAAATCTTCTTCTTATTATTATAATTATCATATATCTAAATTATCGACGACCGTTCCGCAGTCTGAGCCGACACGATGCCATCTGTGCGGCCGTGTGAGCATGGATGATGTCAAACACAAGCTGTTTGAATGTGCATCAACATATTCTATAAAAGCAAATTTCGTTTCCCATGTATCCCATATGAGTTGGTATGTTCATCCGATGAACGCTTTCTAATGATGGTGCTTGGAGAAAATCCCAACTCATTGTGTGCACAGGACTCAATCCAATTTCGTAGAATGACGATTACATATATAGATGTTTCCACGGACCATATGATTTATAGCGCCTAATTGCACATTTATTTTACCGTCCGTTTGGTGCTACATAGTTTAGATTTCAAGCTACATCACTTTGTTTTTACTTATATGCCATATCTATATTGTTAAAGAAAAAAATGTTTGTTCAATTAATCTCATTTGGAGGAAATAAAGTGAATGAATGAACATTATTATTATTATTATGTTTTTTATTATCATTAATATTATTATGACTTTTATTTTTATTTGTCAGAGGAGGATAATGGGGATCCATGTAATCAGACAGATGCGTGTTTCGATGTAAACGCCATGTGTATAGACGATGTATGCACGTGTAAAGATGGTTTCGTACTGAATGCCATGAACGTCTGTGTTCCTGGAAACGATACCACCGTTTGTCCCCCAGGTACAGAATTTGAGTCTTTAGTTTTTGTTTGTATTTGGTTTACCGCCTTTACCAACTGTATAGAAGTTATATCGTGACACCCATTTCTTCCTGTTTGTATGGTTATTTTTGTTGTTGGTTGTGGTGGTGATGTTTTTTGTTTTTTTTGTTTTGGGGTTTTGGAGGGTATCGAAGTTATATCGTGACACCCATTTCTTCCTGTTTATATAGTTATTTTTGTTGTTGTTGATGTTTGTGTTTGTGTTTGTTTTGGTGTTTTTTTTATTCAACGCCTCAAGTTACAACTGCAAAATTTTATACGAGCCACCAGCAGCCAATCTCATTAAGGCGTACTGGTTATTATCTACCTATAGTTTGCATACAAATGACGCTTGTCAAACTAATTTTCCGACGAAAGTTGGTCTCACCGGGCATCAAATCAATGACCAATGGGTTGAGAGTTGTGAAAAAATAACAACAATAACTTATTCTTTGTAAGACTAAATTTTCCTTTGTTATGATTTGAGATGGATTGCGCTACTTTTGATTGTTTAAAACGTACGTTCCTAAAGAGTTCTGTGTACTAAAGAATACAGCAAGAAACATTGTGAAATTGACAAGTTGAATGATTAGAACGAATTTGGAATGATATTGAACGAGTTTTGAATGAAGTTTAAGGGAGGTTATCCAAAATCGCTAATCTCGTCTTACTTAGACGAAATTATCATAATATATTACCTCCCTTTAGAAATATACATACTTTCAAATTTGAGTGTCTCCACGAACCAGCTAGACGCTTGAAAACCCACACCTGCCAATATAATCGTAGAATAGTTTGACATTTCAATGAAATGTTGATTGTTATGATCAATTTCGAAGTGTTTTTGAACAATTTCTGGACATTTTTTGAGTGATTGAAGTGGGTGTTTGGAATTGATTATTGGAGCGCTGAGCGACTGATTTTGAATTGTTTAGACCGCTATGGCTGCCATTTTCACAATGTGATCAAAATGTATTTACATCTTTCAGAGAATACTTTTCTTGAACTAGATTCAATTTTGCTTTTCACTGAAAAGCATTCAGAGAAAAATGGCAAACGAGAAAATCTCTTCTATCACTATCGCTAAGATTATTTAACTAAGTTTAGGTTTTGATCATTGTATTTCAAAACCGCTCACTTTTTTTCCGAAGAACTTTCTTACAAGGTCTCAAACTCTCTCACAATAATCAATGTTCTGCTTAATTTGTTAAATTTTTTTCGGAATTGAAAATATGGGTATATCATCCTCTATTATAAGACCTGGTGTATTATTCTTTATATTTGATCTTGTGAGTGACATTTTCAACAAGTTTACATGTGTAAAAAGAAGTCTCGGATCAGCATGTGCAGCTGCAAAGTCTGGTCAAAGTATTAACTGCACACTGAATTGATAGCTAGGGACTTACTCTCACATCTCATAAATGCAAAAAATTCAGAATATTTTAAATGCAGTGTGTGACTATCTATGATGCTAGATTTCTCCTCGTCACGCACACGTGATATTGTGGGTAATGTCACGCACAGGCTCATTTATATTTGTAGAGCTATGTGACCCTTGCACAGATAATGCGAATTGCACGCTACCAAACACTGAATGCGACCAACACACGGGAGAATGCCGATGTAAAGATGGATTCTTTGTAGACATTTGTGGAGACTGTCTGCCGAGTAAGTAGGGCAAAAATTCATTTACCCGTTACTTAACAATATTTTTTTTCAAATTGAATTGAAAATGAAAAAGTCGGCCTGATTAGAATGCGTGATTCGAATGTCATTGGCGAAAATAACAATGTAAAATTTTTATTTCCAACTTCCTTAAAGAAATGTAGTTGACTAGTGTAAAATCTACAGCCCCGATGAAGATCTGTAGAAGAGTTAGAATTTTCTCTATATTTATATTGAAGCTTTTTTTACCAGCTTATTCTCGGCGGACAGCTTTTAAGTAACCTACACATTATAATGTACGAGTCTCTGTCATTCAAAACATTTTTACCCTTTTCACCTATTCCTGTCGAAGTTCAAGTTTGTTTCAAGGAAATGCTTTTATTTATATTCTAATTTGTTTCTCACAATAATCGAGTAGAAAGCAGACAGTGTAGGCTAAGATCAGACTACAAATAAATTCAGACTGATCTTGGTTTGCCAACAACGAGGTTATGTCGGGAACCGCATGCGATTGTTGAAATGAAAACAAAGAAAATTACAAAGCAAATTGAGCCTGTGCGCGGTATTTCCAACAATTTGAAATATTTGTGAGGTGCAAACACTGAGTAGTATAGACAGCCACATACTGTAAATATAAAGTTACCTGATTGCCTTTAGATATTTTGAGACCTTATCTATCTACTAAACGCATAGTGAAGACTTTGGTCAGACTGTGCGGACGCACAGGCTGTTCAAAGCCTTTGCTATGCGCATATTTGAAATTGTTGGAAATCTCACGCACAGGCTCAATTAATAATTAATTTTGTCAAAAAGGTTTTACCTAAGAAGTGAAAATTCGATAATATGTTAGAAGTTTTGACTATTTACATACAGTAAGGATCGTTGTGAAATTGAAAAAAATACAATCTTAATGCTTTTAGAATGATTTTAAAATGAAATAAAATGCTTATGTGGAGCGAGTTTTGAATGAAATTAAGGGTAGGTACTATGTTATCGATAATATCGTCCGATTTGACGAAATGAAGGCTATCTTTTTACCTCCTTTTAATTATAGATATTTTCCTGTTTCTTTATCTTTTCGGATAAATCAGACGGTTTTTTTTAATCTGATGATAAATAGTACAATGATTTGATCGATTTGAATGAGTTGTAGATTATTATTACCAATTTTGAAGCGTCTTAAACAATTTTAGAGCGTTTTTGAATGGCTCGAGAGAGTGTTTGGAATCAATTAAAGGAGCGCTGGGTGAGTGATTTAGGATGGTTTTGATCGAGGTGAATGTCAATTTCACAATGTTACTAAATAGCTGTTCCTATTTCATTGTAAACAGAGGTTGGATTGGGCAGTAACTGTTCCATGGACTCGATGTGCCTCGACCCACAAGCGGTATGTGACCCGGAGACACACGAGTGCGTCTGTTTTGGTGATTTTTACGATGATAATTTCTGCACCGTTCCTGGGGGCACTTGTGATCCAAGTAAGACATTCGATATTAGTTATTTATGTTATAACTATATAAATATTCGTGTGATATCACCCCATTTGATATTTTATGATATCACATGGATATTTTTAGAACAATGACATAATGCGGTTATTTTAAGAAACTTGCATTCCTGTTAGAAACATCGACAAGGCAACTAGAGCTTATAAGATAAATATAATACGTAACGCAGTTGTTGGAATTGATAATTGTCTCGGCAGAGCTTCGACAATTATCAATTCCCCCACCTTCGTTATAGTGTAAACAATGACTGACGATCATTTATGACTATTGTTAGCCTATGTTATTTTCCAGGTCAATAAACAGGTATAATATAAAGGTATATTCCACGATTTTTGCCCTGGCAGGGCGGAGCCTAAGTAACGGATCGTTGCATTGAAGGCTAAGGAAAATAATCTTTCATTTATAATTACTTAGTACTTCTTTATATTGTCGACACAATTATTTTGAGACCTTAAATCGAAGGTTGATAACCAAACCCCTGTAACCCCTGTGACTTCAGCTTGTCCAAGCCGAAGCTAGGAGATTTTGAGATTTTGGTAACCCAACGATGAAATGTGTTCACTTTCTCTAAGCATGCAAATCCTTTGAGCTTTAGAATACAGTTACTTGCACGCATTAACGAGAATTGACGAATAATATTTGATAGAACCAAAATATCGGAAAGTAAACTCGCCACATTGCATCATGGCTAAGCCACGCCTTGTAAGTTGAACGCAAAATATCGCAAAGTCTAATAAAAGTGTACAGGTTGTTCAACCAAGCAATTTTTTACATGAGCTCAATTGGTTTTAACCGTTATTTTACATGGATTTGGACCAAAGGTTTTACAACTAAGATTAATCGCTCTTGATTCTGCTCCCAAAAAAGGAATCAGTACTCTTGCGAATGTGAGGGCTAATGAAAGAACGAAGATCGATAGCCGCTCCCGGGTCTCGGACTTGAGACTTCTTGGTAAAATAGCCAACTTCTACCTTTCGACCAAGGGTAGCACTGGAGATTTACTCGTTCCCACATAATACAACTTAATGCTTAATTTATATTTATAGACAATTATGTAAATGAAATTTTGTTTGATTAATTTAGCAAACAGTAATTGTTGGTTTTGATGGCTATTTAGGTGTTGTAATTGTTGTTGTTGTTGTTGTTACTGCTGCTGTTGCTATTATGTCGTCGTTGTGGTTTGTCAATGATGAACGTATTCCAGTTTTCAAATGACCTCGACCTCAATTAAATGTGAACCGTCTGGCAATAGAAACCATTTGGGCAGTGTGAAAAGCTGTGAAACTACCCTGCGTTCAGGATCACAAAACGGTGCCAACAGTTAGCCAATTTTACCCCGCTTTGAACGTGCACTTGTGTGCAAAGCGGGGAATAATTAGCAAACTGTTCGAATCGTTTTGGCGTCTTGAACGCAAGGCTGATCATCCTTCGCTGACTGTGCGGGTTGACTTTGTGTATTACTTGATTTGCTAGATCTACAACTCCGCATAGTTATCATATTTAGCACAATCTTTAATCTTGAACTAACCTCTTTTATTATTTATGTTCCCCAATGGTGTTATTTTAATTGTCGGTTCATGTAAGCTTATTTAACTAGAATTCATTTCTCTTAACAGAAATAAAGGTGGGAGAGATTTGCGAACTGCCTAATTCATGTTTGGATCCCAACGCCAATTGTTCACGTACGTCCTTCTGTGAATGCAATCCGGGATTCTTCGCTAATGAAGACTGGGAATGTGTACCGCGTAAGTACATTAATCAGAGTTTGAAATATAGGGGGATTAAAGATTTTATATCAAAGAGTTTCAATTCCACTTGCTTAAAAACTGTGAAGTTGATGCCTAATAGAATCGTCGGGTTTTTTTTATACCAAGCGGTAATGGCAGCATCGGAATTAAGAAACTTAAATTGCGGAATCAACGCTTCGATAATGACCTTAAAAAAGACTTAAATATTTGGTGAAATCGATTATTTAAACGAATTTTAAATTCAGCCAACATTTAGTACAGTTAGTAAAATTGGTAAATTGGCAATCACATCGAACAGAACTTTATACTTTGAAACACTCTCTCCAATCACCAAAAACACTTCGAAATTGTTAAAAAGAAAGTTTTGAAATCGTTCAAGACGTTCAACATTTCATTCACATCGATTCAGTTATTGCACTTTTTTATTATCGATGTGTATTTATAGCTCCACTGGCCGAAGGCCAGCGAGCTATTGTCATGGCGATGTGTCCGTCGTGCGTGCGTGCGTGCGTCCGTCCATTCGTCCGTGCGTGCGTATACTTTTTCTTTAAACATCTTCTCCCAAACCAATGGTGGATTTTCATGAAACATAGTAGAAATGTTCCTTGGGTAACCCTCTTCTAAAATTGTTAAAGAAATTCTGATTAACGCCCAAACTAGAGCGTGGCAGGGCGGGGCATTTTTTCACATTGAAATCTTTAAAAATCTTCTCCTCCCAAATCATTGGGCAAATTTCATTGAAACTTCGCATGGATGTTCCTTGGGTGACCTTTAACTTAAATTGGTCAAGAAATTTTGATTAGCCCAAAAAATGGACGTGGCAGAGCGGGGCTTACTTTGAGCCCGAAATCTCTGAACGAAAACTCCTGCTGAAAAACTGGGTGGATTTCAATGAAACTTTACCACAATGTGTCTGTAGTGACTCTTTTCAAAAATTGTTTCCTTGAATTTTTGATTGGCCCATAAAAAATATGGGCGTGGCAGGACGGGACTTATTTTGAGCCCGAAATCTTTGAATAACATCTTTTCCTGAATCACTGGGTTGATCTCAATGAAACTCTACCAGAATGTTCCTTGGGTTTCCCATTTCGAAAATTGGGTCTGAAATCTTTGAACGACATCTCCTCCCAAATCATTGGGCCAATTGCAGTGAAACTTAGCATGTATATTCCTTTGATGACCCTTTACTTGATTTGCTAAAAAAATTTGATTGGCTGATAAATATGGGCGTAACAGGACGGGGCTTTATTTGAGCCCGAAATCTTTGAATGACATCTCCTCCCAAACCATTGGGAAAATTTCAATGGAACTTCAACAGAATGTTTCTTAGGAGACCAGTTCCAATAATTGCCCGCGAACATACCAATTAATATGGGCAAAGCAGGGCGGGGCTAATTTTGAATCCGAATTTTTTGAAAGACATCTCCTCCTGGACCACTTGGCCAATTTCAATAAACCAGAATGTTTCGTAGGTGATCTTTTACAAAAATTCTTTGTGAATATTTGATTGGCCCTTATATATTGGCGTGGCAGCGCGGGGATTATTTTGAGCCCGGTATTTTTGAAAGACATCTCCTCCTGAACCGTATGTTTTTATAAGATTGGTAAAGGGATGCAGCTTCATGAAGATTGAGTATTTTGGTGCAATGTGGGCCATACCCTGTTAATTATTATAAAATAGGTCTTAAGAGATTTCAAAGTGTTTTTTTTTCATTCAAAGAAAGCTTTATTTAATGAAAGTCTAAAGATGTTAAAGCCAGTGGAGCGATATATGCCCTCTTGGGCCTCTTATTAAAGTGTTTGAGTGATTCATGAAAAAAGCACTAACTGTAACGTACCTAGTGGCCTATTCTTTGTAGATTATCAAAGGGCGATTACAACAAAATATATTTAGTATATTGGTGGTTCTTGTACACTTCACATTTCCTCAACGAGATGTGAGATCCATCCTCCTGTGAAGTTTCATGATTCGAGCTTGCTAACTTTTTGAGATTTCCTTAAAAAGGTCTACGGACGGACAGGCGGACGGACCGACGGACCGTCCTTCAAGAAAAGCAATATACCCACTCTTCTTCAAAGGGGAGGGGGCATAACTAATTATTCCATCTTTTGTGTTGCGCTGAAACCTCGCTTTATTACCTGAAATAATTCTGAAACCTCACTTTATTCCTTTAATTTACAGTAAACAACATCGTGAAATTGACAAAGTAAATGATTTTGAAGTGATTTAGTAATGAATATGAATGAGTGTGTGGATCGAATTTTGAGTGAATTCAGTGGGAGGTCATTCAATATCGCAAATTTTTCTCAGGATGAACAAAATTAGCGATATCGATCACATCCCTTTAATAAAATATGCATATAAGTTCTATAGATAGCTTCCAGGTTCTTCAAGAACCTATAAGATGCCTACGATTTGAAATATGTCAGTGAAATCGCGATTTTTTCTATCCAATTTTATTTTGAATAAAATTGTTGATTCTAGATTTTACAGTAGGTTTGGAGCGTTTTTGAATGGTTTGAGTCAGTGTTTTGAATGTATGAATGGAACGCTGAGTGAGCGATTTAGAATAGGTTTGATTGACGCGAATGTCAATTTCACGATGAAACTAACTTTAATTCACTATTCCAGTCCAGCCACCCGGTGAACCATGCAATGAGAACGACGATTGTGTAGAGAACGCTGAATGTGACGACGAATCTCACGAATGCGTTTGTGAATCCGGTTACGACGAGGAATGTGACGAGTGTGTTTCTATTGAACGTTAATAATCTTATAATATATCAGACCTATAGTGGCACATACATGCCATGAGAAAAACAGTATCTCTTGAAATACAATTATAAGTAATAAATTGATAAATACAGTGCAAGCAACATATTGCCCAAGTAAATTATCGATGGCTCAGTGCGAACCAATTATTACTGCCTATAAAAATAAAATTTTATTTCTAAAAACACTCTTTTGGTGTCATTTGGAGGTCGGGGTTAAGTGAATGCTTTTTGTCGTACTGGAAATGACGTCACGTTGCTATTGACGTTGTTTAATAGATTTAAGTGTAATGGAGGAGTGATGAGGATGTAGTTTCGTAATTATATTGTGTTTTCTTGATGAAGGTCAGTTGACCGAAAATTCGAAAAACAGTGTTTATGTAAAATATAGTAGAGTACAATTGATTCCCTGTGGAATATTATTTTTTTAAATCATAAGTGTATAAAATTAAGGTGGTAACAATTGTTTCACGCTGAGCCATCGATATTAGATCTATAAAATATTTCTACTAATAGTGATGATGCTATTTGGTCGAACGATTTTTTTGTTACGCTTAACCAACTTGTTTTGAAGAGATTACCAAAATTCACTTTTTAAACTTTCTGAGTGAAGTAATACAGTTAGTTACAGCGTGAAATTGACATTCACCTCAATCAAAACCATTCTAAATCGCTCATTCAGCGCTCCATTTACTCATTCCAAACACTCACTCAAAACATTCAAAAACGCTCAAAATGACTTAAATATATAAGATCAACAACTACCTTCATAATTAATAAAACATGAACGATATCGCGATTTCACTAAAAAAATGAAATTTAAGCGCGTGATTGGTTCTTGAAGAAAAAGGAAGCTATTTAAAGAACTTTTATGCATATTTCATTAAAGGGAGATAATCAATATAGCTAATTGTGTTCATCCTGAACAAAATTTGCTACATAGGATTACCTCCCATTAAATTCACTCAAAACTCGCTCCACACAATCCTTCAATTTTATTGCCAAATCATTCCAATATCATTCACCTTGTCAATTTTATGATGTCGTTAACTGTAGTGAAGTAGAAAAGAGACAGTGGAAGTTATTAGACTGCACACTTGTGCAAGTTTTTTCTAAGTCTATTTTGTTTGCCTTTTGTACAGTAAACAACATCGTGGAATTGACAAAGTGGATGATTTTGATATGATAATGGAATGAAATTGAACGAGCGCAATAAGCGAGCTTGGGTGAAATTTAAGGGAGAAAGTCGAGTTTCGCTTATTTTGTTCAGGATGAACAATTTTTCAAGTACCAATCTGATGTTTAAGATTTCAATTATGTAAGTGTAATCCCATTTTTTTCTACCTATTTTTATTTTGAATTAAGTCGTTTATATTATCTTTTAAAGCGATTATGAAGCGTTTTTGAATGGTTTGAGTGAGTGTTTGGAATGAATGAACGGAGCGCTAGGTGAACGATTTGGAATGATTTTGATTGGGACGAATGTCAATTTCAAGATGTTCTTAAATCTGCAATACGAATATGCCTTAAACGGTATAAGAATATTTTACGGGGAATTTGATGAATGTGTATCTTGTGAACGTGAATGATCTAATTATATATATCAGACCTATGGTGGCACATATCTGCCACGATTTAACTGTACCAAGATAATTTTGGGTCGAGAGATTTTCTTACAATCTTTATACTGCCGAATCTTTCAATTGTTGTTTGAAATAAATTGAATATTCCAGTGTAACTGAATCATTGTCAAATTTTGGTTTTCACTTTTAACTGGCACTATTTTAGTAAAAGGTGGGTAGTGTAGGACTTTAGGTTCTTGCCTGTCGATCTTTTTATTTTCTGTGAGCCAAAGCCTTAAGTAAATAGGAGTATACCTTGAAAAGCCCTGAAAAGCATGAGTAGGCTTATAGTTTGAAACCATTTCATCACCTGATACATAACTGATACATAAATATCACATTTCAGACAATTTTTTGTCGGGCATTTTTTATTAGTTTAATGGTCTTTTTTCGGGCCGCAAAAATTTGAGAATTTTACTTTTTTCCACCACCTGTTCCATCTTCATAGATAAGTATGTCCTGAATACACGCCATTGTTCCAAATTGATTTAACTTTCTTTGTGTATTCCATTAAATTTAATCGTTTTAAATAAAATCACGGAACGCGTTCAAGAATGACGCGCAAATTCGTCATTTAAACGATGTCATGGTAACATTTATTCTAAATAGAACGTTAAAAAATATATACCGGTGAGATCACAAAGCTTCCATAGATACCAGTATTAATGCACTTATCGAAAATTGCTGTTGTCGTCTTCCACCTTAAGGGGTTAGCTCTAGTAGCATTTTAGTTTACCTGAGCACGAAATACTCATGGCGAGCAAGTGTGATCACGCTGTGCCCGGCTACATTTTTGCTCAAATGTCCTGAAATTTGGTTAGAATGCGTGTCTTCGTGAGTGCGCGGAAAAGTTTGAAATTCGAAATTTCGTCGAGTGCAGTCAAAAACAGTCATGGGGCAAATTCTTAGAAAAAACTTTATGCATTCTAGATGCCCCATCTTTGGTCCAAATGCCATGAAACTAAGAATAATTTTCTACATGATATCTGGTTTGTGTTTTGATTTATGGTCAAGTGTATTGAAAGGCATTCAGAAAATTTGTCTTCTCAATACCTTAGGCTCTTTTAGAATTTGGTAAGGTCAATGATGGATTTCAAATTAGTAGTTATGGCATTTCACAACCTTATGTGCCATTGCCCTAGGGGGCGCTTTAGGGTCAATGATCTTCTAGTTTGATTTCTATTTTTTTTGCCTGCCCAACACTTGAGGCCCAACGTTGGGAATCTTATGCAGCGCTCTTGATTTTATGAACGATTCGCCTGAGATAATTCTTGTCACTTTATTTCTAAAACCTCGTAATTACAACTTTATTCAAGCCGTGATTATCATGATTTCAAATTGTACTGACGATTTGAGAAATAAACATGAAATAAGGTCGCGAAATAAGATTCATGAAAGAGAGAAAACAGGAAATTGATTCCCTTAAGGCTGTGGAACCGTAATAATTACGCAGCTTTTCGGAAGTAATGGACTTTAACAGTGTTAACCAAGGTTCCCTAATGATTTCATCAGGAAACCTCGGATAACATTGTGAAAGGTCATGAGTTCCGAGAAGTTGCGTAACTATTACGGGTCCGATACCTTAAGCCTCTACAACCTGCGTGGTCTGACGAGGGTCAATACTTTTCGCACATACGGTCCATAGAGGTATGTAGGCATAAGGTGATTGTTTATAAAACATTCATTGTATTCAAAGCACCTGTCCTGTGGTCATATCAAAGAAGCTCTCGGGGGCGTTGTTATGGCAAAACGCTTTATTAACATTTTAATTGACTATGCAGCAATGAAACACTTCAATATCCGGATAAAACTGACGTTATGCGCTTAAAACTGCGAAATTACGGCTTTATCATTAGTTACATTTGAGATATTTTGGAGCGGGAGCACATTGCCGATTTTAGACCTATAGTGCCTTAATACCCTATGACAAACAGCTCGATAAAAAATGTATTAAACATGATTTGCACGAAACAAAGTTTGGATTTGTAACCTGTAACCTTGTTATTGGTATAAAATGTTAGTAACAAAAACATCTAATTTTTGCCACATTAAAATGCCCAAAAGCGCGTTTTATCTACTGATTAACATAATCCAAGACGACACAATTTGGATGGTCTTAGTTCAAGGAAGGTGAAAACGATGATTTAAGCTAATTCGTTTTAAATGTGCCTTTTTATGCATGAAGGCATTGTTGGCAATGAAAAAATGGCTTGTATCATGCCATTTCTACATTCTCCACGATGCTATTCAAAGCTGTTTTTTATTAGATGGCGAAAAATGAATGGAATACAGTAAAACTTGCGTAATTCGACCATTTAGGGACCAATAAAAAGCGGTCGCTAACGGAAATGGTTGCTTAATACAATATTTAAAAGCATTGATAGAATATGTGTAGCAGGCAAAAGAAGACAGCATCTCTACTTTGAAAAGTTAAAGAAACTCAAACTGCGTGCAATTGTGAAAATTTCAGTCGAAGAAATACCGTTCAATTGTTGATTTAACTTAAGCATTTTTGGACGTACATTTGCGTATTTGAGATGAATGTGTTCAATTTACCCCACCCACCAATGTTAATTTTTAAGTTGGGGGTAATAAAGTTCTGATGCAAGTTACGTTGCTTTCCCCGTATAACTTGTGAATCCGAACGCTGTCTAACAAAATTCAACAAACGCGCGCATCTTCAACATTTTAAAGAAATACATTTCGAAATTTATTCAAGTGCCCGATTTGTTAAGGATTGATAATGAAAATCTGCATATGTCAACAAGAACAACATTTCTAATGAGGAAAATTGCCCCGTGTATCCATTGCTACTTTAAATAATAAATTCAAGGGAAGCTTATAAGCCATCGATCAGCAGTATGGTTTGAATAGGGTTGTTTCCCTTTGGTATGTTTTGAAGTCCATCACAACAGAATTAGTTTGAGTGAAGAGAAACAAATAGTTTAACATGCTTGTTTTATATCGTCCTACTTTATTCGCTAGCTTGATTACAAATTGTTCAATGTGGGCTATTTTGATAGTCCGTCTATCGGTCATCAATTTGTTTAAACATCTTCCCCTTTTACCCTACTAGTCAAGCTAAAACTTGATTGTGTTTTTCATGGATGAAGCTCTGCCATTTGTTGACAAAGTTCAGTTTCATCATAACCCCTGGCTGCCATTGTATCGAAAACTTATCACAGGGCCGATCTATGCCAATTTAGAGATACTCCTTGGGTGGAATTCTTCTAGGTTGGAGGATTCCGTCAGAAAGACACTAGATATAACCTCGATAAAAAGTTACAGCAAGATAAAGCAGAACATTTAGACTTCAATTTCGGAGAAAAGGTTTAAGAATTCATAGATAGAGAGGGCAGTTGAACTCTATTTCCAGAAAAAAGATATGCTAAATTTAAACATTGACAAGCGACACAGAAAAGGGGGTTAAATGACTATATGCATAAACCTATATCGGAAATTGATAACGTAAAAAACAGAAATAACACTTTCTGAAAGTTATTTTTGTTAACTTTAGATTTTTCAAATGGCCAGAAAACACAATCGAATTCAAGAAAAAATAAGTATTTTGAATAAAGCTTGACTCATATTGCAGCATCTTTAGAAATACTGAATCGAAGAGAGACCTGTACGTGAATAGTGGATCCAGAAAACAGTCGATGCTATTGACAAACTGAGGAACTTGTTAAATAAACATTAAAACAAAAGAAAAAATGGCAGCTCAGATCAAATAAACAGCTGATAGTATAAAGTTAAAAAGGACCGATTTTGTTGCCGAAGTTTGTGAAAATAATGTTATCTATTGGAGAGGTATTTGTTATTGAAAATAGTGATGAAGGATGTCAAATAAATTTCTCTCTGAAAGCGTAAAGGTGCGAAAATCTTAAACATTTGTAGTTGATTATGCAAGGAAGCCTGCATAAACTTGATATTACCTGCCTGATAACATAAAATAATGATACCAGGCCGTCTATTTTTTTTTTAAACAATTTGCATATTTATGATCTTAACAAAACAACTCTCACCCATATTTCTTTG
The DNA here is from genome assembly GCA_948146395.1 of Fragum whitleyi. Taxonomy (NCBI): domain Eukaryota; kingdom Metazoa; phylum Mollusca; class Bivalvia; order Cardiida; family Cardiidae; genus Fragum; species Fragum whitleyi. The sequence continues at coordinate 59,976,701 of OX411546.1, forward strand.
ATTTTAAAATTTTCATAAACTTTTAAGCCCTCAAAAACGATATCACGATAAATAGATCAACATGCTTGTGTGTTAACGTACCAAAATTATCTAGTCTCGGCTGTGGGAAAATATCATGACTTAGCAAAGCCACCCGGGATGAAATATGTATAATTTTTGATGATGAGTTGATTAAGGTTGAGACCTTTTTTCGAATAAAATTTTGGAAAGACAAACAATCCGTTCGCGAAAGCAATAGATGCGAAGTATGAAGTCGTCTTCTGTAAATGATGGCAAAGTTAGTAGGCATCAACATTTACATTAGTTACCAGTTGAAAGGCGAGTTAAATCAAATTGTTCTATGTCACAATTAAAAAAATAATAAGTCTTCTCCCTCTTATTTACAAGAGCATTTTATCTTAGCGGACTCCTCCCATGATCATTACACTAGATTTAGTTCCGATTTATGCTTCAGAATTCCCAATGTCAAAAGATTTGGTAAACAAAATCATTTGCTTAAAACGGATGCTTATTGTGGATTCATCTGCCAGTTAACATAAAATCGTCCGATAACTTAGCTAAATTTAAGGACTTTGTCAAAAAGTTATATGTAAATTGATGCTTTTATATTTGTTGTTGTTATAATTTCTGTGATATTTATCAATAAACTCTTATCGAAACCTTATGAAACTTTTGCAACCTTAATGGAAGTAAACTTATTGTGTGCCCTGCTGGGACATATCTTCGTTAATCTAAGGACCACAATGGAAACAAAGAAATTCCATTTCATTTTTTTTGTGTGTTATCCTTGATAAATGAAAGCATGCTCTAGTACAAGATTAAATGAACTATTCGTTCAACTGAAAGTGCCAACTTTCTTATGCCATTTTATTTTCATTCTTAATAAGAATCGTATTATGCAGCTATTTTACTATTGATTCATTTACTATGCATATGTTTTTATTTGTTTGAATAAAATCTATCTATCTAACAGATCATGATGGTCCACGAATCGGGGTTATATTAAAAAAAAATCCAAATAAACTAGACCAATAATTTTAAAACTAAAACATGAAAAACAGGCCCACGAGGGCCATGTATCGCTCCACTTGAAGTGCCCCAAGGAAACCAGAAGAAACATAAATTTGCTCTGAAAGAAATTGAAGTAAATTAAGATTTAAGTAAGCATGTCAAGGGTTATGTCAATGTAAATATCAATGTATCAATTTAATACAGCTCTCGACCCTATTATTCTAATTTTAAGAAAGTTCGTCAAAGGTCATATTCAGGATCAAAGGTTCAACAACATGCAAGAATAATCTCTTTATACTTAAAAGTGGCAGAATAAAGCTCTAGATCTTTATTTGTTTGTTTTTTTTTTTTTTTTGTTTTTTTTTCGGAAGTTAACGAAGTTTACATTTTCAGAGAACCTCATTATCTTTTCACGATCTCGTGCGTTGCACTCGGACGTAAAACTATTTTTCGGATCTCGGCAATCTTAAACGCTCCTTCCACCCCCAACCCCACCCCCCACCCCCACACACACACAAAAACAAAGTGAAATAACTCTATATTACCATCCTGTTTAGAGAAAATTTCTGAGTGGCTGTGGCGGAAATTGAACAAGTACAGCAAACGATATCATAAAATTGACAAGGCGAATGATATTGGAAATGAAATTGAATAGGTGTGTGGAGCGAGTTTTGAGTGAATTTAATGGGAGGTAATCCTATAAAGCAAATTTTGATCAGGGTGAACAAAATTAGCTATATTGATTATGTCCCTTTAATCAAATATGCATAAAAGTTCTTTAAATAGCTTCCTATTTCTTCAAGAACCAATCAGACGCTTAGAATTTCAATTAATTTAGTGAAATCGCGATATCGTTCTCGTTTTATTAATTTTGAAGGTTGATCTTATATATTTTAGTCATTTTGAGCGTTTTGGAATGAATAAATGGAGCACTGAGTGAGCGATTTAGAATGGTTTTGATTGAGGTGAATGTCAATTTCACGATGTAACTAACTGTATCTTATTTAAGAAAAAAAATTGTATATATAGAATATGTATAGTATCTAAATACTTTAATTATCTTTTATTTCTTCAATCTTCTTTCGAGCACTATTTTTCATTCTAAATTCCTAAAAAAGTCCAGGAAATAAAATTTAATCTGACGTTTGCTGACGTAAAGGAATATTGACACTACCACTTAAGGTATGGGGATTATTTTTCACAAGCTGTGATTTTACCCGAATTTAGAAACTGATTTACAATGAATCATATTTCATAACTATATGTGAGAATTGTTTTCGAGGTCATGTAGTGAAGGAAACTCATGAAGAATATATTTAATTTGAAAGGCAACAGTATGGTTACAAGGGTACAATATACGTCATAATCTACGCCATTGGGTACATGTACATGTAGTATTTCCGCCATCCCTTTGTTTTTATGCCAGGAATGCATTTCCCTTGCATCAAGCTACCATGAGGTAATTTGAAAAATGTTGGACTATGTGTTCACTTTCATCTATGAGTCCACCAAAGACAGTAGTTTCTGAATGAAGAGGGCGCAATATTTCTTTTCTTCAACCAAAGTGTTTCGGGGATCGATTTTAAAAGATGGCGCCTTAAAGTCACAATCATATGGCATTCGGAACACAACTTGGCCAATCTAACGATCAACCTCGAATGTACATCGACGGACTTTTTTCAAACATTACGGGAAAACCTTGGAAAACTTGACGACGTCAGTTAAAGTGGCATTAGCCCTCGAAACTTTGAGTGAAAACATTCGACGTCGCCAACGTTACTCGTTTAAGTCACAAACGTGAAACCGTCGTATCCTTATATAAATATCTTTAGATTCTTAAATAACGGCTGAAAAATCTTAATTTTTGAGAATGATTCGTCATTCTCAAAAAATAAGATTTTTCAGCCGTTACTTACCGTAAAAGATATAAATCTAAGGTGCTAGTTTTTCTTACGCTGTTTCCGCCTAACAAAATGCACAATTTTGTTACACACCCATCCGCCTTACATACATCCGAGGTCTGTTGCGGTTTACGGAAATGGCCGAGTGATGTTCCGAATGAATCATATGGCATCATCGAGTCAAGGTCAGTAATCGAAATGAAAGAAAATATGCAGACTTAAATAGTTTGAGGGTTGTAGAAAGAAATTAAGTTGTTGATGGATAACCGAATTGTCGTATCTACGGACTTAATTCATTCTGTAGATACGAAACTTTGTTCGAATAACGATGTTATGCGCAAGCTTTGTGATTTCGATATTCTGCTTTCATATCTGAATCACGGCTTAAAGTAGTTTAAAAAATGTAACTAGTCACACCGAAAGAAAAAATCACACTGTAAGTACGACGTTCCGGGTTACACAGCCACAAAGTGAGAAAGCTGTTAATTTACAGGCCTTTGCCTGCATATAAGAATAACAAAATCACTAATTTTGTTAATCTTAAACGAAATTAGCAATTATGAATTACCTTCCTTTAATTTCATTCGAAACTTACACATCGTACTCATGATGCACTCTGAACTGCAATATTACTGTGCATAGCCATTTGAAATCTATCCAGTTTGTGTCCCAGGAGGAAATTGTTCGTTAGCGCCTTTTTTATCACGAAGATAGGACTAGGTTAGTGTTATAAAAAATCTATCCGGAAGAAGTTATGAATTGATAATGATAATTCAATTCCTTCTTTCAAAAATCTTTATCACAGAAACAAGAAACTTCAGATCATATTTCTTTCCATACGCTTAAATTGACCACTTCTTTAAGTTCCAATCTTACAAATACAAACTTTTCCTGGCATTCAGTATTATCGGTACCTTGATTTCATTTTTCTCTTTTCTTAGCTGGTACGTTAAAATACTTTTGAGGACGAAAGTGTCTTAAGAAATACCTAAAGGTGCGTAGCTTAAATTTCTAAATGTAAAGTGTACATAAGAATATGCCAATGGCTTCATCAGCTGCTCAAATCGCTCACGAGAGATGAATGAGAGATGGTACAACCTACCTTTTATAACGTCGTCCTTCCCCGAAAATCTGATGGAGATTCTCTCTGTTTATTTATTACAGGTGAACCGTCACGCGAAAGGGCCTGTCTGGGAACTCTGTGAAATAAATATTTGAAAAAGAAATTGGGTCCAGCATAGGTCAGATAGAGGTCGCATTTGAAAATTTCTTTCACGTGATGGTAGATTGGTCATTCTAGATTCGGAAAATAAGCAAATGACTATGGGGGACTACATAAAATGATAGAAAATTTCCATTGCATCTGTTTTTTTAGTAAATGAAATACTGATCTTCTTGTCCAGGCTTGTACGAAACGGTTAACAAACGAGGATTATGGGTAGAATTATCCCCTTTTACGGCGTATTCATATAGTTGATGGGCAACGAGAACCACGCAACATCAATTTATTCAAACGGATTTTCCTTCTTATTATTTTCTCCGAGGTAGTCTTTTATATTTTGCCAACTTTACCCCGATATAGGTAGATTTGGCATGGTGAGCCGTGAAATCAACTTTCATAGACAGATTCCCGAGCTCGTATTTGAAAATACACATATTGTTATCGAATAATTGCAATCAAATGTAATAAAAAAAACACATCTGATTGGTTTAAATCGCATCACGTGGGGAATTCCACAAGACTTTATTTCTGTATAAGATGCAATAGGCTTTTCGGAAAACCCCGACCTTCGATCTGCAAGTCCTGTGTGGTAGAAACTCGAATTAACCTCGTTACCGATCACCAAAGCAACATTGCTAATTAATATATTTTGAATAAAGATATTTTCGGAAGATAACAAGCATGGCATAAACATATCGCCCTACGGGCGTAATTTGCCATTTGCTAAGGCATTTGTATTTTATACCCCAATAATCGCAGTGAAAAAGACACTAATCCCTATAATAACAAACGAAAACCGCTGAACGCAAAATGTCAATAAAAAAGTGAGTGTAAATTTTCGGCCATTTCTCTCATTCTAGAACATATTATCTTTTTAAAAACAAGGGGGTCAGAATTGCTTTAGTCGCTCACTGGAAGTATGTAAAATTGATTGAATGGAGTTCAACGCCACTTTCAACATTTTTCCAGCTGGAGCTACTAAGCTTGGATTCCTGGTATTTTTCTCACTAGTACAACCATCACATCCTTTCCTAGCCTCCGTCTACAATCTTACATAGGACTACGATTATTAGCCCATTGGTGACAGACAAGTAGTCGGCAAGCATGAGTGCCGCCGTCGGATATCGAACCCGGGACCTCTAGATTGACAGTCCGACGCGCTACCAACTGCGCTGACGGCGGCCGGAAGTATGTAAAAAGAAATCAGAAGAAACCTACTTTACAAAAAAAATTAAAAAACTACGTAATGCTCCAAATAAGCCCTAGCCTACCATATAGATATATCTTAATTCACACTTACAGGTTTTAATGATCCAAGTCTCTGCATACCAAATTTCACAAGGAAAAAAAAGCGTATCCACAATTTTATTAAATTTTGAAAATGTCACGAGATGTAAAATATGCAATATGTTCATTCTTTGTCGTTCTTATGCCTGGACACGTCCATTAGAACGTGGGAATATTGTTTTACATGTGTCCGTCCGCCTTTCTTTCGGCTCGTAAGTCCGAAAACTTAAACCAAAAACTCAAAATACAAGGCTCATATTTGCTATGGTGACGGATCTTAACGATACACATCTGCTTATAACAGTGTCAAGGTCATGTGACAAGGGCGTGACAATCAAGGTCAAAGTGGTAAAACCTACTGTTGAAATGGTCAAACTGATAAAATGTATATTAAACAGGTTAACGTTTCTCGGCTACATCAATCGATAAAAAAATACCTTTTACGTTGTTTACATAAAATGTCAATAAGATATAAAACTCATATAAAGACACGATAGAAAATTATTTCTCATATTTTTCATGAATTTGTAGCAGTATCAGGGCTCCAAACTGAAATTGCTTGTTGTTAAAAAGACCCACTGAAAGAAAATCTTAGGGTTACCATAGTACATTTTCAGATTGTTGAGGGTCAACATCCTGATTTAAGGGTTAACACGAGCCTTGAACCTTGTATAACGGTAATTTAGTGCAGCAGGTTAAAGACTAAACATCTTACGATCATTTTTTGCGTAAGTCAAAAATTAAAGTTGCTTCTACAGTAGTAACTAAATATGGAATTCTGCCATGCAATATCTCATTGTAATCGTCAGACGGTTTCGATGAGATATTGCAAGACAAAATTCATCAATGAATGAAAGCACAAGATACGATTATTGGTTTTGCCTTACGATAATATTTTCGTAAGATGATTAATAAAACGGGCCCCGGTCTTAATTCTCGTCTTTCTCAACTGAGTATGGGTAGTTTAGTAAAGCGGGATAAACAATCTGATTAAATTCTCGTATTTCCCAAATATTTCATTTCTTCGATAGTATCAGGTAGTCGTGTATCCTGTGTTTCTGGTAAGATGACCGACAAAATTCCTGCAGATAGACTAGTGACTCCAAATATAATAAACGGCATTATAATAGCAATGTCTCCTTCTAATAGATTTACCTAAAATAAAAAGAAAAAAAGGTGGTTAAAATACAGAGATGATGGTATTGGTATTGTAGTTTATTCAAGTCTCATCCATATATAGATCCACAAGTTACATTGAGTGATCAAAGGTCAATTTTGTCTATACCTGAATAGACAAAATTGACCTTTGATCACTCACTCTAAATTGCGGATCTATACTAACAATTATAAATATTTACAGAGCAAATTTACATTTTTACATAAATTATACGGCCATTCATTATAAGAATTACCAGAGACTAATAATCATGTAGAATATTAAAATAAAACAATGTATCATTTCAAACCAAATTAAACAGAACAATAGAAACAAAACCAATTCCCTTCCCTATTCCTGGGTAAAAATTAGATACTGCCACTAGCAGGAATTAATTTTGTATATTTATTTTTAACTTTCCTAATCATACGATTTGAATACGCGATTTGATATCGCCAACTGTCAAGGATGTACCTACTCAATACACACGAACTAAATTTTAATAACGAACTTGTGACCATTTATAGCCTGGTTAATTTGACCCGACTTTGACATCTGTGGAAAAAATGCTTAAATAACATTTACCGACATATTTTATTAATTAACAAAATGTTTAATACATTCAATATCGTTTGTTATTCATTCCTATGAAAACATGAGCAAAGCCGAGTAAGATCAATCAGATTTTTATTAATCTAAATAGCAGGGGTCAGATTCAAGTCAATAAAACCGCACTAAACCAACAAAATACTTTCTAAATACATGAACCTGTGCGTGACATTTCCAACAATTTCAAATGTGCGTGAGGTGTTAAGACTGAGCTGTGTAGACAGCCACCTACTGTAAATATAAAATTACCCGATAGTGTACAAGTACTTTGAGACCTTATCTATCTATTTAACGAATAGTGAAGACTCTCATCAGACTGAACGGATGCACAGGATGATCAGAGTCATTGCTATGTACATACGAAATTTTCGTATATGAAAATATTGGAAATCTCATGCACAGTCTAAATTAATTTCATAAAGCACGTGGCTGTAAAGTTAATATATCACCTTTATGAGACTTTGCGCACAAGCTTACAAAAACTTACAAAATTTCCGAGTACTAAACATAACTTTCTTTGATGAGTAATGCCTCTTTGCAGCCAATCAAAATGCACAATTTTTGGTTGACACAACTAGATTAAATTTATTTCCAGTATGAGCGCACGGAGTTTTATTTCATTACTTTTTTTCGTGGTTATTTTTTTTTTTTCAATCCTGTCTTTCAAAACAAAATAGCTCAAAAAAGTTTAAAAATAAGTTATATATATATATATATATATATATATATATATATATATATATATATATATATATATATATATATATATATATATATATATATATATATATATATATATATATATATATATATATATATATATATATATATATATATATATATATATATATATATATAACTTGCAAGAAATTATGATAAATATAATAGAAACGAGGGGGCAAGGATGACCCGAAATCGCTTATCTGAGTAATACATGATAAAAGGCAAAATAGTTCCACCCTATCACGCCCAAACAGTTTAGAAATAAAGTTTGATAAGGAATTTCTCCCAAGAAACAATCTTGGCAGGTTTTGCTTAAATGGTCCAATTGTTTTCGGAGACGTTAGAAGATAACACAATCAAGCGATCCCCGCCATGTCGAGCCCATGTTTTGATTTTTACTTACATTTCGAGAACAAGTTATGAGAAGAGATAAAAATTATTTTCAGAATAACAAGAAAAATCAAAATGTTATAAGCATGTTTCAGGACATATGAGAAATATGTGAGGGTACAGTTAGTTACATCTTGAAATTGACATTCGCCTAAATCAAAACGATTCTAAATCGCCCACTCAGCGCTCCATTCATTCATTCGAAACACTCACTCAAACCATTCAAAAACGCTCCAAGCCCATTGAAAAATATAGAATCAACAACGTCAAATAAATTTGGATAGATAAAAATCGCGATTTGACTAACATAATTCATATTGTAAGGGTCTAATAGGTTCTTGAAGAACCTGGAAGCTATCTATCTATATGCATATTTTATTAAAGGGAGGTAATCAATATCGCTAATTTTGTTCATCCTGAACAAAATTTTCGATATTGAATTACCTCCCATTAAATTCACTCAAAACTCGCTCCAAATACTTATTGAACATCGATCCTAAATCATTCCATAATCATTCACATTGTCAATTTCAGGATGTTGTTAACTTATGGTACAATTGACAATGATTGATAAAATGAATCATTTTGATAAATAACTCTTCGAAAAGCAAAATTTTCGTTCCTTTATACAACGTGTTCATTTAATTCTTTTTTTTTTATATTTTGTTCAAAATGTTTGCTTTTTTTTTCGTTTTTAAAAGAGATGAAGAAAATATTTGTTGATTTCATTGATGTATAAAGTCTAATCATATCTTATAATTCAATACCATGAATCCAAAAAATGTAAAGATTTGTCAACAAGGAAGCAGTTTTCTTATGTGACTACTTTTTGCGAAAGAATACAAAATGGCTGCGTTAAAAGAAAAAAACGGTAATAAAAACAATTTTGCAGCCAAACAGAAGGTACGAAATGTGATGGAATCAACTAAAACTAAATTATTATAAAATAGTTTTTTACGAAATAATACATTTATCCGTTATAACACAAAAAGCAATTAGAGGTTGATTTCTTTTGTCACTTAATTTTATTTTAAAAAATGGCCGCTTTAAATAATTTCCTACTAATTGTTATTATTTTTTATATATAGATATATTGTATAATTTTGCGAATGTACAAAACATTCATGTTTCATAATTGATGAATAAGAAGAAAAGATGAGAAAGGTTATCAAAAAAAAAAGAAAAAAAAATCTGACAAGTTTGGTCGAATCTGGCCCAGTGGCTATTGAGAAGATGTTCAGTGAATTGCTGACGACTTCCAACGCATGTTGATTGACAGACGATGTACGAGGGACAAAAGAAGATCGCAAAAGCTCACTTTGAGCTCAGCTTAGCGAAAAAACGATTAAGCAGACGCTTGACTTTTTGTACGAGTCCAATACCGAATACAATACGATTATAATATGCGCCTGCAAGATAGGCGAAAGCATTCGCAAATTAGATGCCTTAAATTGTTAATTCAATCACGTCCAAGAAAACATTCCTGCTTTTGCTATTTTGACTTCGTAACTCACAGAATGCATTTCTGTGATATTTCTTACCAACGACAAAAATAGGGGAAATTATTCTACAGTTAGTTACATCGTAAAATGTATATATATGGGGAAAATCCATTTTACTGATACAATTGAAATTGTAAGCGCCTGATTGGTTCTTGAAGAAATAGGAAGCTTTGTTAGAACTTGTATGCATAATTTTTAAATGGAGGTTATAGATATTGGATTATCTCCCATTAATTTCACCCAAACCTCCCCTATCACGCTCATTCAATTTTATTAAAAAATCATTCACCTTGTCAATTTCACGATATTGTTAACATGTTCAACCAATGTTAGATTTAGATTTACAGATTTTACAGAGTACATGTCTCTAAAATCTTATTGCAACGCTGCTTATCGAAAAATTGTTTTTCATATTTCGAAGAAGAAGAAATATTTTGTGTTTGTTTGTTTGTTTGTTTGTTTTTTGTGTTTTTTTTTTTCTGTTTTGTTTTATTTATTTCTTTTTTCAAAGGAGCAACGCTTGAAAAACGGCATCCATAGCTTTCTAATATCTAAATTAAAAAAAAAACACGTATCCATATTTTGTCGGATGTACGTATATGTATATTTTAATTAAATACATTTCGAGCACGTTTATATATAAAGAAACAACAGTATCCTTTACCGACAGAATAACAAAGATAAAAAATATAAGCTTGTCCTTTCTATATATTTTAATCTAAGATTGAGCTTTTATTCTATTTCTCCGAATTCTCAAATTATAAATTTTATACCGAAATATCAACAATACAGGTAATTCTATTCCCAATTCATTTCTCTTATTTAGATTTTAAATCCCAGAGGGGACAACGACGGGTTTTCATTTTAGATTATTAAAAAGGATTACTTTGTATGTAATAAATTGCATTTATGCAAATATTAAGAGTCGTATCATATGTACTCATATATTTGAAAAGGAGTTTGGTTCTTTTGCATGTCAACCAGATGTCGAATTTCAGAAATTATTTCACAGGAAGGTAGAGTGCCTATTCTAATTTCAGAAAATTGGCACTTCTTTAGACCGCGCACTCTGACGTGGGGTAACCACTTTTCGCATCGCCAAGAGGTTTACTTTTTGCGCGACAGGTCCTACAATATAATTGTATCAATTACAAACGTAAGTGATTCGTTGCCAGAATTATGCTAGATTTGGAAGACAAATTGCCTTTGTTTGTTCATATATACAGTGTACCATCGATGATCGTCCATCTTGTAAAATACCTGAGAGACATGTTGCCTAGATGTATACGTGTTCTCAAGTTAGACTTTTAATCGTTCAAAAACCCTTACGTAACCTTAACATATATATTTTTTAATTTATGAAAAATGATTGATTTTACACGAGAAACGATCGATTTTTACAAAGATGACAGGAAAATAGAAAACTTTGGGGAATCATTCCCTAATGCGCGTCAATTTGCACGTAAATGCTTGACTGCATCATGATGTCATAAATTTCTTTAACTCTGCTCAGATAACGTCAAATACGTTGAAATGGAAAAAAAGTATTATTATAGGGTAATTTCGCTGTTTTCGCGAGATTGTCAATTGCCTATCTATGGATATTACTCGAAAATCTAGCGTAGAGCATAAGAGCATTCCGCACGTGTTAACGTTTTGTTCAGCATAGGAGTGTCAACTACGTCGGTTACCGATTCAGGCGGTCTCTCCCGGACAGAGTTATCGACCTCAGACACTTGGGTTAAAATGTAATCACCGTTTATTGACAGGAATGTTTTTGATAAAATCAAGCCTAAATTAATAAACTTCATATAGCAAAGATTAATGTGTATGTTAAATTTGGCATCTCAAACAGAGTAGCTAGAAAACTTGTAAAATACTGGAGTTCAAGCAAGCACCGCTAGGGCATTTCCTGGTAAACATTCATGTATAGATTAGGATAAAGATGAAACCTTAAGTATAATTTCTTTTCGTGGTAATGTAGTGTTTTATAGTTTAGTCTTTGTCCTACTTTATCATCCAATCAAATGCTGGATTTTTGAAATTTTTGATGGTTTATTTTCCATAAACTACCCAGCTTAGGTTTATTTTGATCATTATTTCATTTAAACGTCAAGGTTTATTTGTTATACCACGCATGCGTACATACTAAACTCTACCCCCTCATTAATATACAACGAGCTCATGAAAAGTAAAGAGGAAAATCGTAATTCACGTTCATATATTGCATTCCCCACATTCTACACTGATTTGGACCTGGTTGGGCGTGACAAGGCCTGACGATTTTGTTTGCATGTGGTTTAACCCCGATTTCAACCTTATAGCAGTTTATCGCAAGGGTTGGTGTACCTACCCATGGTTGGGTCGCTAACTAAATATTTATGATTTTTTTTGCTTCTGTATGTAGCTAGAAACTTTTTTTATAGTTAGATTAATAAAATATCTATGTCTGTGTGTAAACAGATTAGTATACCATATGTAGAATTTGTGAGGTGAGCCGTGAAATCTGCTTTTAAGCATTAGATTTCCACGCCATATTTTTGAAATAGATATAACAGGTTTAGATAACTCATTATAAAGTAACAATTTCTCTTTCAAAGGAAAGAAGTGCAAGTCTTTAATCGCAAGGTTCACTCACTACCTGTACTTTAATTATTAGAGTGGAGAGATCAGGTTAAATTCCTATCGTATGATGTCTAGATATACCCGATATACCCATGGTAATGGACTCGGCGCCTACGTCAGAGCTCAGTTACACCTATAGTAGGCCCTTCTCTAACAATGACCATATTTGAGTTGGTGTTATATACTGAGTCAAACAAGTTCCGATACAGAAGTTAAATAGTATATAATTTTGTCATTGATAGAAAATTGTAACAAATGGCTTTTAATTTTGAAAATATGACATTTGATACATCATTAAAGTTGATTTTTATTGTTTTATTTCATTCATTTTTTCCAAAATTACCAGTTAAAATTACGTGGTACAAATCGTAAGTTCTCGATATTTCAATACCGGGTGTGACCACCTTGTGCATGCATTACAGCGGTGCATCGCTTTCGCATAGAATTGATTAGCGCCTGAATTTGTGCCTGTGGCATAGCATTCCATTCCTGGCTTAAGAAATTTTCCAACTGTACCAACGTTTGTGGATTACGGCGTCTAATCCGACGGTCCAGGGCATCCCAAACATGCTCTATGGGTGATAGATCTGGTGAACGTGCAGGCCAACTTAGAAAATTAATGTTTTGTTGGGCAAGAAAGTCGCGATATACACGTGCTGTGTGGAATCTAGCATTATCTTGTTGAAACAACGTGACGTTTCTGTTGGCGTTGAAAAATGGTATGACAAATTGTCTTAAAATTTCGTCTCGATAACGTTGTCCTGTTAGGTTGCCATGCACAATAACCAATTGTGTGCGATTGTGGGATGATATACCGGCCCATACCATGACAGAACCCCCACCGTAACGATCCACTTCATGAACACAAGCGTCAGCATATCGTTCACCGATCCTACGGTATACTCTAGCACGCCCATCTCCTCGCCTCAAACAAAAGCGTGATTCGTCAGTGAAAAGGACAGTATTCCACTGATTTCGTGTCCAATTTAGATTTCCAGTTGCCCACTGACGTCTCAAGACGCGATGACGTTGCGTAAGCATAGGTCCATGGTACGGACGTCTGGCTCTTATACCATACTCGGCAAGCCTGTTTCGAACAGTTTGGGCGCTGATTCTGTTATTTGTACGACCAGGTGTTACGGCAGCTGTATTAGTAGCGGCAAGAAAAGGATCGCGTAAGTGTGACGTCCCTAATGTGACGGTCCTGTGCAGGGGTCGTTAAACGTGGTCTTCCCGAACGGGGACGGTTACTAACAGAACCAAAGGTTCGATAACGACCTAAAAGTCGGGTTATAGTCAATCTAGAAACTCCAAAGTGAGCAGCGACGTCAACTTGACGTTGATAGGCTTCTAACATGCCAATAGCAATAAGCCGTTCATTTTCATTTAGTCTGGGCATAATCAACACAGAGAAATGTCTTAAATTTCCTTAAGTTTTCAAAATTGAGGTACAATATCTATGTAATACAAATATTGGTTTGTCAATACTTGTACCCCTTCATGGGTTTCCCGTGCAGCACGTGCAAAATGACAAAAATGCTTTTTCGGTTGAATAGGTTTTCTAACACGATCAATTATGGTTGTAAAATATAGTTTTACGTTTTTGCAATCATATACTGGCAATATGGTTCAATTAATTTTAGCCTCTAAAATTTTTTTGATCTTTGAAGTATGTATCGGAACTTGTTTGGCTCAGTGTATATGAACAAATTTGTTGATTAACAATTATTGGCATTTTATCTAATTTAATATATAATTTTTTGGTGACATCTGATACCGCAAATCGTTAATTCTTGCGAAAGTTCTTGTAATACAGAGTGGACACATATCGTATGTTCGTTCATCTACAGAATGGAGGTGATTGTCAGGTCAATAAAAACAAACAATACTGCATCTTTTATCATCGGTTATAGCCTTTTCGAAAGACTCGGAATTTACGTGCATATTTCAACAATACCATATTTGGAAAGAGTGGGCGTTCACTTGTAATAAATTCAACCGGTTTACCCCGTGTAAATCGTGCGAAATGCTGTCAATAATATTAAGCGCGGGAAAAAGACTAAGTCAGTTAAACGCTAATAGCTAAAAATTAAACGATTTAAGCAGCCTCAGTCGGTCGCTGCGCTCCCTCCTTTCGGCTGTTTAAATCGTTTAATTTTCAATTATTAGCGTTTAACTATTACTTCAACCAAAGGCACTCGGAATCAGGATTTTATAACAACTTACAAAAATCACTGTACTAAATGAACAAAAGATAGTATAGCCGCCGTGTTTTGAGAGTTCGGGTGTTTTTACAAGCATCTTTGGCTTTCGTCTGATGAAGTGTGACCCGTGAAGATCGAGAACAAAAATTGCTTGTAAAACATCGGTTCCCTTAGAAAATGGTGGTTACACCACCTGGTGTTTAATTCTCCCCGCCGTTTGCGGCGAATTGATATAGTAAAGGTCTTCGTCCGGAGCATATCTCCTAAAGTATAATAGCTATAAACTTGGAACTTTACGGCCGGATAGATCTTATCAAGGAGAAGTGCAGTGCACAAGAACTTCAACTCTTGCTTACTTTCAAGCTTTCACGGCGGGGGATGACCATGTTGAAATGGCTTTTGTTATTTTAGGTGTACTGTAAGTTGTTACAAAAAACTGAAGCCGAGTGTCGCGGTTTTTATCACTTACCAATACTGGCATCATGTATATGTTCAGATAAAAAAAATATTTATCTTTAAGTAAAATTTAAGATAATGATGATTTTTAGAAAGTAGGTCAAAATATGTGATTAAGTGAGACAGCGAGCGAGTGAGTACGCAAATGAGCGAGCGATTGAGTGTTTAAGTGAAAGAGAAGGAGTAAATGAGTGCTTGACAGAAAGGGAAAGGTTGGGCGTTTGGGGATTGAGAGAGGGCAACATTGTGAAAAAGACACTTTTCTACCTCATTGTTGGTTGAATTTGATGTCCTTATGTTCTACCTTCTTACAATAAAAATATTATATTCGAAAATGTAAATCTTACTATTGATTCAATACGGACCTCAGACCTATAATTCTGAATTAAAGAAAGTAGGCAGAGGTCATAGGCAGGGTTAAGGGTTCATCATGATCCCAGAATCAAAGACAATCATCTACCAACCATAATAATTGACTTAATACAGTCCGAGACCTAAAAAGAAGATTAAAGGTTAAGATCTGGGGCAAGTGCTCAGCATGGTACTAAAAGCAAATACAATCATCTACCAACCTTAAGTATTGATATAACTCATTCCTAGACCTCATTATTCATACTTAAGAAAGAAGGTCAAAGGTCAAGAACTGGGTCAAGGGTTCAACATGATGCCAGAATCAGAGACACTCATCTACCGATCTTAAGTACTGACATAACATTATCATAGCCCTAACAATCCAATATTTAAGAAAGGAGGTCAAAGGTAATGGTTAGGTTCAAATATCCATCATGATGCCAAAATCAAAGGATCATTTCAGTGAAATTGAGTTGAATTCTGATAATAATTTCAGAGAAAAAAGATTAGAAAAAGATCCAGAAGACCCTTTTGTGATGACGCGGTAGCCTTAAGCACCCATGATATCTACCCAATGCGAATTTAACACAGAAAACTGAAAGAACGTGACCAATGACTAATTCCTGTTGAATTCTGATGGGTAGTTCTAATAAAGAAGATTTATTTAAAAATTCACATTAAGGGGCCATTTTCTAATGACGACGGCTCTTTGCACCAATAATAATAACTTATTCAGAATTTAACGAAGAAATCTGAAATAGCTTTTCCAAAGATCATCCTGGTGAAGTTAGGTTCAATATTCTGTGAAGTAGTTTTAGAGAAGATTTTTTTTTCAATATTTCACCATAGGTGGCCCATTTTCTGCTGATATGAAAAGCTGTATTTACCATGTTATCAACCCTATCATAATTTGATAAAGGTATCTGAAAGAGCATGTAATGAGGATCATTTCTGTAAAGTTAAGCTGGATTCTGACCAAAAAGTTTAGAGAAGAAGATTTTTTTTATATTTCAACATAGTGGGTCCCTCTTTTTGATGACACATCAGCCCGTAGCGCAAAAACTATTAACCCGTTCCAAATTCAACAAAGAAATCTGAAAGAGGATGACCTCGGGATTATATATGTAATGGTAAGTTGAATTCTGACCAATAGTTTTAGAGAATAAGACTATTTTATATTTCAACCCGATCCGAATTCAACGGAAGAATCTGAGAGAGGTTGACCTCAGGGGCATTTCTGTAAGGTTTGGTTCAATAATGACCAGTAGTTTTAGAGAAGAAGGTGATTTATATTTAACCATTGTGGGCCCTTTTTTGTGACATATCAGCCCGTAAAGCCAAAAGTATCATTCCGATCAAAATCAAACTAAGGAATCTAAAAGCGCATGTTCTGGGGATCATTTCTGTAAGGTTGGTTGAATTCTGAGTTTTTTCAGAGAAGAAGTTTTTTGTATATTTCAAAATCGCGGGCGTTATGTTTGTGTCAGCCTGTAGCGCCCAAAGTATCAACCCGATCCGAATTTAACGAAGGAATCTGAAAGAAAATGTCATGAGGATCATTTTCTGTAAAATTTGGTTGAATTTGACCAGTAGTTTCATAAAAGATTTTTTTTTACATTGGGACCCCTTTTTTGACGGCTAGACGGCCAATACCCTCCCATTTTATTTCCTAAAAGAAGAACCATTTATCTCGACAGTGATACTAAAAATTGAAATGAAAATGATTATTTTGGTTTACAAATCAGTCAAAAACTTGCCCCACTGTTAGTTCCGTATCGAAAAAATCGATCAGGTGTCCATGAACCTTCTGGTGTCGGCGTGGCACGTTATACCCTGTGATTAACAACATCGTGAAGTGTGAAATTGACGAAGTACAGTCAATTTTGCTCAAGCGACCACGTCTATTTAGCGACCATCTTTATGAAATCCCTTTCCTTAAATGAAAATATTTCACAAAAGAAAGTATGGTTGGTTTTAGGATTATTGAGAACGAATCCTATGCTGTTAAACTCACCAGAATCGTCTCAATGAGACGTTTTTATTGAGTTTTAACATTATAGGAGTATTGAGAATTTTGCAATATTCAATCAAAAAGTATGTTTCTTATTTGTATACATAACCTTTATTAAGCGACTATTTCTTTAAAGACAATTTTTCGTTGTCCCGTTAGTGGTCGCTTAAATCAAGTTTTACTGTAATTGATTTTGGAAAGATTTTCAAATTTACTGGACTGAGTGTGAGGATCGAGTTTAGTGAGAAATATGTTTTATTATTGACACTTTTTTTTACATTTTTTGCTTTATGATATTAAATTATAAGATATGAAGACAAATTTTGTTGATTCAATTGAGTTTTGAAACTAAAAACGCAATCATTCTCATGCATAAATCCGATTCGCGTATTCATACAGATGAGTATGTTTTAGCTCATACCTAAATGAAACCAACAAATGTGATCTAATTATCTCTTGTTATTGGAAGGCACGCTCAAGGTTTCATGTTCATAAGTATACATTTTGCAGTGGGTTTGTATTTCCATTTATTTATCGTCGCTACCGTAGCACATGCCCATATGGGCGACCCCCCCCCCTCCCAGAAGACGGTTAGTTGATACATGACGAAACTACTGCTGAGATCCGCCATGGTTTTTAAACGTGCTCGGTGTACAGCACCGTCTCACGGGGCCTCAGTTTAACGTCTCATCCGAAAGACAATTAGTATGTTAGTGTGCCAGCCCAAGAAATCCATTTTGCAGTGGAATACATGTAACGCTTAATTATTTGAGGTTTCGAAGACTAAGGGCTCAATTTCAAAACAATTCCTCCACTCGACCTCGACTCATACTCGAAAAAGGAAGCCTTAAGTAACGCTCGAGGAGTCCTCCAGTTAGGTCCCCTCGAGTGACTAATTTGTATTCCGAGTCGTCAACCGCCCTCCACTTTCTCGAGGGACAAAAGAGTATCTCTTCATCCATGAAAGGCACGTGACTCTCGGTATTTACCGCAATTTCATGCAAATCAAAGTAATGAAAGTCCTGTTTCATTCAAGTCAAAGCATTCTCAACTTTAAAATTGTTAAAAAAAAAGTTTTAAATTAGATATTTATGTTTAAACGATAGAAGCTACCTCCGACGATCTAAATAAAAATTGGTTTCAATGGTGGCCATTTGAATGAGGAATAAATGTTTTTAAAAAATAATTGTTGGAAATCGTTACTGGACATCTAGCGAAAACAACGCGAAACCACTTTCTACTTAATTGATTGGAGTTAAACGCCGCTTTCAAAATTATTTCAGTTATATCGCGGCGGCTGGAGCACCTAACAATGGATTCTTGGTATTTCTCTCACAAGTACAACTATCGCATTCTATCCTAGCCTCCAGCTGCTATCTCACATAGGTCTACGATTATCAACCCATTGATGAGAGACAAATAGCCGGAAAGAATGAGTGCCGCGCACTTTCTACTTAAATGGAAGGTTGAATCTTTGCCTCTGAAACTTTTATACGCTTTTAACTTGGTGCATCGGAAACCAAATCCCAGTAGAAGATGTGAAAACTCTATGTTCATATCTACCATCCCGTATAATTTTATATGCGGTTTTTAAATAGACATCTGACAAAATGCCCAAATAGAAGGATGTTGTGATGTTCATATTTCTATATAATTCAACATTCTGTCCACCCAAAGAAGAATGCACAAAACGTGCAATACATGTATTATCTCCTACATAGAAATAGAAAGATTGCAAAAATAAGACTTTTTTTCAGAGGCTAGATGGCAATATTTTCGAATACAAGTCAAATGAACCCTGCACCAATGGTTGGGTGTGGATTTATGGAGAGTTCTCGTTATGAAGCCAAAATTGTCTTTGATGACCGGATACTCAAATAAGTAAAACCAATTGCCTGTGTTTATGGTGCAATATAACGTTTGCATATGTTTATCTATTGTACGACGCTTTACACATATGAGCGATGGTACAATTTTGTAACGTTTCACGAATATTTTTCATCTTAAACGCAGTGATCAAATACAGCATATTTCTCGGAATTGTCGCTATACTATCATATATCCCGGTTCCGAAGAAAACAATACAGCCTACTATCCTTGCGAACGCAATCGCTGCGTCGTCGCATACTATGCGTAGAATTTTTCTTATCCGCGACCCAGATAATGCAGGTTATTCCGAAGCAAGTGCGAGCTGTCGGTCCACAAGTCAGAATAATGTGTAAATCAGTCAAATTTCCATTTGATTTGCTCCATCCTGAAACATGAGTATGGGATACTTGATTTTTTAAACATTTATTTGCGATTTTTTGCAAATCGCTCATTTCACTAGCTGTCCAATACTACTTTTTATTTGAGTGGTATTCTAAAACGCGTGATTGAGTGGCGTTCAAGGACTGATCGCTGTTCCTCGAGAAACCCTCACTTTATCGAGTGGCCTCGAATTTACCTTACGTCCTGGAATACCAATCCGTCCTTAGCCATGAAAATCGTTCACGAAACGGGCTGCACGCACCAATTAAAGGTAATTATTTCGAGCAGTTCGAATCGAGGAAAGCTAAAGGAACGTCTTGAAATTAGGCCCTAAGCGACAATTCCGAGAAATATGCTGTATTCGATCACTGCGTTTAAGGTGTAATATTCGTGAAACGTTACAAAATTGTACCAACGTTCATATGTGCAAAGCCTCGTACAATAGATAAACATATGCAAAAGTTATATTACACCCTAAACACAGGCACTTGGTTTTACTTATTTGAGTATACGGTCATCAAAGACAATTTTGGCTTTGCTTCATAACGAGAACTCTCCATAAATCCACACCCAACCAATGGTGCAGGGTTCATTTGACTTGTATTCGAAAACATTGCCATCTAGCCTCTGAAAAAATGGGGTTTTTTTTTTTGTTGTTGATTTATGTGATTAATGTTGATTTATGTGATTAATGTTGATTTATATAGAAATATGAACATCACAACATCTTTCTATTTGGGCATTTTGTCAGATACCTATTTAATAACCGCATATAAGATTATACGGGATGGTAGATATGAACATATAGTTTTTAAATCGGAGATTTATACCGGTTTCCAGAAATCCAGTCTGTTTGACCCACTACATTTTACCTTTATCTTCTGAGCAATGTGTTCAAACCAAATAATGTGTTTACAAATACCGAAGAAACGGCCTTTTCAGTCACAATCTACAAACTTTGTTTTTATCTTATTTACTTTTCGACAAATAGAGAAGATGCTAATACAAAATTTGATGTAATTTTCGCTTTTAGTAATTACCAGTTAGTATTTTCAGTGTTTATAACAAGATTTTCGGTAGAGTAAAGGAGTTGAAACGTACAATAGGTTAACTGTAAAATAAATTTGTAGCACTTACAATATTACTACTCTGATTTTTTTCTCGAACGGTCATTTACCAGTTGTAGGGCTGACAACCAATCAAATTCTGTTATGATTATCACTCGGTCAAAACCCACGCGTAAATTCACACCACGTGGTAGATGCAATGGACATCGTCTGCTCGAAATGTGTCAATTAAGATATTTGTCATAGGTCAATGGTCGTCTGCACTCTGACAGGGAGCGTGGGGAGTCTACTGGTGGAATGAGTACTGTTGACTATGTGTTAACAAATAGAAATAATTTTGTAATTTTGAAATATTTGATTTCAATGAGCACTCTGATCACGCTCCAATCCTATTTACATTAATTTCAAATTTGAGTGTGAAGAAAAATTATTCGACAACAAATAAACCGACAAAAACATACGATAAACTGATATAGGATAGCAGTAAGAGCGATCTATTTTTAGAATAACTGAATAATCATAGAGTGCTGCTAGATTTAATCGATTGGTCAGAAACCAAAGATATAAATAGCATAGTTGCCGATTTCACGTGTTTCTTGAGGGAAAATGCATTTATAGTATTTGGGAAAACCGAATGCTTGAAAAAACAAACATGTTGGTAATCAAAATTGTAAATAGTTTAATGAAAAATGTTTTGTTGCTAAACAGGCTTTTAAACTCTAGAGAGAGGAATAATATTAACAGACAAGCTTTTAGCTTGGCGTGTGCTCAATAATTTAGACTAGCAAAGGGCTATCGAATCAGCAAACTTTCAAAATCGGACCCACGAGGTTGGATGAGCTGGCGATGTCCTCGAAAAGATGAAGTGTTAAGACAAAAAACTCACAAATTGGGCAAATATTTTACCAACTTTTATTGTCCAAATTTGAGCCCTTTTGATTGGCGAGCTATTGCACTATCCCAGCCTCTCAATGATGTCCGATTTACAGTGCTGACAGCACTTTGATTACATCTTCTACTTGGATTTGGTTACCGATGCACCTAGTTTAAAGCGTATAAAAGTATCAGAGGCAAAGATTTCAACCTTCCATTTAAGTAGAAAGTGGTTTCGCGTTGTTTTCGCGAGATATCCAATAACGATTCCCCAATATTATTTTTTTTAAAACATTTATCCTTCATTCAAATGGCCACTATTGAAACCAATTTTTATTTAGATCGTCGGAAGTAGCTTCTATCGTTTAAACATATATATATTTTTAATTCAAAACTTTTTTTCTTCTATTTCCTTTTTTTTACAATTCTAAAGTTCGGAATGCTTTGACTTGAATGAAACTTGTTCCCCAACAAGACTTTCAGTACTTTGATTTGCATAAAATTGCGGTAAATACCGAGAGTCACGTGGGTTTCATGGATGAAGGGTTACTCTTTTATCCCTCGAGAAAGTGGAGGGCGGTTGACGACTCGGAATACAAATTAGTCACTCGAGGGGACCTAACTGGAGGACTCCTCGAGCTTTCCTTAAGGCTTCCTTTTTCGAGTATGAGTCGAGGTCGAGTGGAGGAATTGTTTTGAAATTGAGCCCTAAGGGCCTAATTTCAAGACGTTTCTCCAGCCTTCCTCGACTCGAACTGCTCGAAATAATTACCTTTAAATGGTGCGTGCAGCCCGTTTTGTGAACGATTTTCATGGATAAGGACGGATTAGTATGGTAGGTTCGAGGTCACTCGATAAAGTGAGGGTTTCTCGAGGAACAGCGATCAGGCCTTCAACGTCACTCAATCGAGCGTTTTAGAATACCACTCAAATATATTGTAGTATCGGACGGCTACTAAAATGGGCGATTTACGCAAAAAAGAATTATTTGTAAAAAAAATCAACATATATATATATTCCCAGAGTCATGTTTTGGGATGGAGCAAATTAAATTAAAAATTTGACGGAATTTCACCTTATTTTGACCTTTGGACTAACAGTTTAGAAGCCTTCAAATGCGAGGATTCCCCTATCCAGAACTACTGCAGATTCTGGTCTCTTTTTTACCTACAATGTCCTATTATAACCTGCAGGCTCTAAGTCGCAGATAAAAAAATCGTACGCAAAGTATGTTTAGCAATTGCGTCCGCAGGCAAAGTAGCCTGTAACGTTTTCGCGGAACCGCAATGTACAATAGTATAGCGACAATTCCGAGAAATAGCCTACATACGATCACTGCGTTCAAGATGAAAACATTCGCGAAACGTTACTACCGTTCCTATGTGCAAAGCGTCGTACCATAATTAAACATCTGCAAACGTTCAATTGCACCCTGAACACAGACAATCGGTTTTACTTATGTGAATAAAAGGTCATCATAGACAATTTTGGCATTGTTTCTAACGAGAACTCCCCATAAAACCATCACAAACCCTGTATATAAAGATAGTTTTAGCCAAGATCGCTTGTGCATGGTCTAATTTGACTTGAATTCGAAGACATTTCTATCTAGCCTCTGCACAAAAATTTCTTATTTTTGCAATCTCTCTATTTCTATGTAGGAGATAAAACATATAATTGCATGTTTTGTGCATTCTTCCTTAGGTGGACAGAATCTCGAGTTATATAGAAACATGCATATCACAATATTTTTCTATTTGGACATTTTGTTAGATACAAATCCAATATCCACATGTAAAATTATCCGGTATGGTAGATATATACATGTTATTTTCACAACTTTTACTGGAATTTGATAACCGATGTACCACGTTAAAAGCATGTAAAAGTATCAAAATGGTTTCGAAACAAAACTGTATAATGAAGTGGTTTCGCGTTGATTTCGCAAGATGTACAATAACGATTCCCGACAGTTATTTTCATTTAGATCCTATCCCACATACAAATGGCCATTATTGAAACTCGTTTTTATTTAGATCGCCTGAAGTAGGTTTTATCGTTTGAACATGAATATTTTTTAATTTAAAACATTTTTTTCTATTTGTTACAATTTTAATGTTCGGATTGTTTATATGTTCCCCCACAGGACTTTTAGTACTTTGATCGACATAAAAAGCGGTAAATATCGAGAGTCACGGATGAATAGATACTCATTTGTCCCTCGAGAAAGTGGAGGGCGGTTGGCGACTCGGAATACAAATTGGTCACTCGAGGGGACCTAACTGGAGGACTCCTCGAGAGTCCCTTAAGGCTTCCTTTATCGAATATGAGTCGAGGTCGAGTGGAGGATTTGTTTTGAAATTGAGCCCTAAGTATGCGGGCTTCGAGTACACTTTCTGCTTTCTACATAATACTTATTGTGACAGTTAAGAACATGGTGAAATTGAACTGATGAATGATATTGGAATATTTTTTAATGCAATTGAATAAGTGCGTGGAGCGACTTTTGAATGGAATTAAAGGAAGATCATTCAATATCGCTTATCTATTTCCTTTCCTTAAAGAAATATGCATACCTGTCTGCGTGTCTCCGTGAATCAATCAGATAATTTAAAATCCACACACCAGCAAATAAAATCGTAGAATAATTTGAACGATTTGAATTAAATGTTGATAGTCTTGAACGATTTTGTATTTTTTTCTTACTTATACCTTCGGGGCATTTTTGATCGATTTGAGAGACTGATTGGAATGATTAAATGGAGCACGCGTAATCAAACAGTGTGATAAGGTTTTCAGTTTCTTACTTCAATGAAATTAACAAATTCCTTCATCTCTAAAAAGAATGAGGATGAGAACTTACCAGTTCAACGATGTATGGAGCGGTCATCCCTCCTAGGGTGGCGAAGGCGGCACTTATACCCATTGTACGACTTCTAACCACAGTGGGGAATAATTCGGCAGAAAATAAATATATGGTAGCGAAGGCTGAGGATGATACCAGTTTACCTATCATTGCCAACGTCACTACAGACCATTGGGTAGCTGTAAATTGAAAATAATGTATGCAGTAAGGATGAAGTATTATCATGTAATTAAACCTATTTTGACCTGATATTACCTACCTGATAACAAAAAATTGATATCAGGCAGTTAGTTTTAAGAAACAATCTGCATAAACTTTTATCTAAATTTCTTTGATTTTTAAGAATTTATTATGATAAAGCGATAAAAAATGATTGCATGATACATAGAATAGCACGTAAGTCTCTTTAGATTTCAATGTCATCTGGTCTCGGCTGCGAGAAACAAGAGCCGTCAGTGACGGGTTACTTATTCTCCCCGAATAAGTGCTTGATAATTGAATATACTTTAAATCAACGGTCAAAATTTACTTAAAACAGTTTACCATGACATCGTTTGCATGTAGGTTAATATAGCATATGCTGAACGGTTCCCAGGGTTGTAGAGAAAAGGGTTTTAGGTCCATTTCATTTTAAGCAGCCAACTTTTTCAAAGAGAGAAGTTGCGATCTCTTGTCAGTTTTCATTTGACATAGACCTTGACCATTTATCTACTGGAAGGTATTTTCGACAGTAATAAAAATATGAAATGTGAAGGTAATCACTTACCATTGCAATATTATGGCAAATTTCAAAGGTTTAATTTTTCAAACTTTGACATTGAGAAAATATATTGACCTTGACTAATGACCTTGAACTATGTACCAACAGAATAGTCTAATCACAAGCAATGCATGTGTGAAATTTGAATATTAAATCTAAATCCAATTCAAAGTTATGGCCAATTTCGAACTTTTATGATCGAAAGTATTGACCTTAAATTTGACCAAGAGTCTTGTCTTAATAATTTACTGGAAGGTCTTGTCAAAAGTTATAAATGAAGGTTATATTACTTACCATTGCAAAATTATGGCCATTTTAAAGTTTTAATTTTCCATTGTTTACCTTGAGAAATTGCTTTGACTTTGACAGATGACCTTTAACTTAATAGCAACAAAAATATCTTATCACAAACAAAAAACATGTGAAATCTGAAGATTAAATCGGATTATGATTAAAAGTTATGGTCTATTAAGAGTTTTCATGATGAAAATTATTGACTTTGACAATTTGACCTCGATCAAAAACTTTGTCGAAGATGTCTTCTGAAAGACATTGACCTTGACTGATGACCTTAAACTTGATACCATTAGAATGGTCTAATCCCAAGCATAGCATATGCTAAATATGAAGACCATATCTCAATTCAATTAAAAGTAATGGCCAACTTTGAGTTTTATGACGGAAATGATTCACCTCGACAATTTGACCTTGACGTTGGGCGAGATCATTGCCTAATTGTTCTAAAAACGGTCTTGTCATTAGTAAAATACATTTGAAATGTGAAAGATTTAAAACTTACCATTGCACAATTTTGGCAAATTTTAACGTTTTAATTTTCTAAATTCTGACCTCGACACGTGAGCTTGACTGATGACCTTGAACTTAGTACCAACAAAAAGGGTTTGTCATATGCAGTGTACATGTGAAATATCAAGAGTACATGTATATCTGAAACCAATCAAAAGTTATGGTGGTCAATATAAGTTTTTGCAGGACAAAAAGAGAGCTTACGTTAAGCTAATTCTAGTAAGGCCCATTTTCCATAACATGTTTTCAAACGTTAATTTTCAATAGTTTAAAGTCAAGAAGATATGATTTTCTACTCAAATATGAAATTACATTAAATTCAGACTATTAGACTAGGAGAAATAGGTAACTAACTTGTTTTAACATGAAGGCCACTTTTTCCATAACACAAACTTTAACTGAGAAATTAAGAAAAATCTTTGAAATTTCCTGGGAAGATTATGTAGGACTTTTCATCCAATTAGGCCCAGAGGTTCCTGAAATATGACGTCGGACGGACGGACGGTAGAACGGATACGCTATCAAACCGGCGACTATAAGCTCCTCCGAAAATTTTTCGGGGAGCATAATTATCATTACACGACAAAATATCGGCATGATAAATTCTCCCAACGAGCCAATTAACATTGAGATTTTAAGACACTAACATGTTATTCTCTATGTATTGCTGTGAATTTATTCATATCAAAAAATGCTTTCAGAATGCTTGTGGGGTAATCCTTGAGGTCAAATATGATATACTTGAAATTTTATTTTTAATTTTTTTGATGACTTAAGAGTGCAAGTATTTTCTAAACAGCGCACCGTCTTTAATGAGGACAAGTACAATCAGGAACGTCGTGAGATTGATAAGTGGAATGATTTCGGAGTTATATTGTGATGAACGAGTTTTGATCGATTCTCAATGGAGGAAAAACATTATCGATAATTCCGTTCAATTTGACGAAATAAATTATATTTTTTTAATCTCCCTTTACGTACTTTGCTAATTTTGTGTATTCGCGGACAATAAAGACGCTTAAATTCAACACCACCTAATAAATCATGCAATTATTGATCAAATTGAGTGAAATGTCCATCATTTTGAACGATTCCAAATCGTTTTTGAATAATTTCGGAGCGATTTTTGATGATATGAGCGATTTTTTTAATGAATGACTGGAGCGTTGAGTGAGTGATTCTGAATGCTATTGATCGAGATAGGAGTCAATTTCATGATGTGATTAAATGTTTCGTATGAATTCATATGCGATATGAATCTGACTTAGGGAAAAAAAGTTCACAATAAATGACTTAAGTTTGTAAATATTTCTTTCTACAACAAAGTAATATATCATTGCACTTTTTCTTGCGAACTCTGCGACACGGTGTCCGAAGATTCACGACCAGTAAAGCACGATCTCATCTCGGGAGGACTTTGTCAGATTACGGAAAAGTCCGAGCTTTGTTCCGAATGACACAGTCGCCATGATGAGCTCACATCGAACAAATGCAAAAATGAAGAAAAATTGGTCCATGAACTAGTAGTTTGATTTTAGGAGAGATGCATACCTGCATTTCCATAAATATGAGGTAAAATAGAAGCCAAGACTACTATGCCTCCGAATATCATGCAGAAACAGTGAAATTTCTTCCTCTTTAGATAGTGTAGTCCCGGAAAACACAGGGCGTACCCTACTACTTCCATAACACCCGAGATGGCAAAATTGGAGTAAATATTTCCACTAAGATTTGCTACGTTGAAACTTAGTCCAAAGTAAAGAAGAGATACTGTATACCTGAAAAAATAACAGACGATTTAAGGTAGTCGACCCGTAATAGTTCTGCCACATTTCGGAACACATGGTTTTTAAACGATGTTGAACGAGGTTTCCTGATGAAAATCATTAGGAAACCTCGGTCAACGTGGTTAAAGTTCATTTTGAGACATTGCGAAACTATTACGGTTCCACTACCTTAACCAATGCAATAGATGGAATACCGTAAAAGTTCTAATAGAGCCACATGCTCTAATAGAATCACATCTCCTTTCCGGAGGTTGAAATCGACCATTTTTGATGTGATTTAAAAAAAATCTTGAAACCTCTAATAAAGGTCCATACCCACATAATAAACGTCACAAAAAATCAACAGAAATTTTATGGACCCTTTCCCCCTAATTAACTGCTAATATTTTGCGCGGATTATGTCTATTTTTTTTTTTTTTTCCTTTTCTGCACCAACTTAACAAATATCGATTACTAAGCGCGTAACAGTTGTAACTGCCTATGTGTTTAAAGGCAGTTGCAACTATTTCGCACTGAGCTATCGATATGTAGCGTAGCCTCTTATAAAAGGCCATCCCTTTTCTAATGGGGTTCTCTTAGAGCTTTAACGGTATTATTTCCTTATTTATAAAAAAAACATTTCAAAAGTTCTTTATCAATTCCTGTGTTAGGATACTCATCCGCTGAGACGATTCAACAATCCACATATGATGGATATTCGTTCGCAAACAAATATTAAAGGCTTGCATAACAAATATCATGTTTCCATCTGTGTTAAAAATGAAAATTCTTGAGAATTTTGATCGGTTTATTTGAATGTCTTAATAATCTTACACTTGGATATATGAAGGACATTATTACATTCTGTAAAACACTAACTACAATTTACGGTCTTCTGCTCATCATGAAATTACCAACTCGAAATTCAATACAATGTACAAGAAAAAATGCATTTTCATACTTCAGTATGATTGTGTGGAACGAAATTCCTATTTCTATTCGAGACGCATTTTCTTTACCTAGTTTCAAAAATCAGCTTAAACAACATTTGCTTGTACGAAATTCTAAAGCCCATTCATAAAACATATCAACATGTAAAAAAGAGCTGTTTCTGTACGAGGATTTCCTATTCCCTAATTAATTTCCTGTGATTCATCATATTGTTATCATATTTTGTTTTCCTATTCATATACTATAGAAGAATATTTTTCACCATTACCATTTTTAAACTTTTCATTAATATTTTTTTTCATTGATAACGAAGGTAAGTTTGTAAAAAAGACTATTTTCATGTTATTTTCATTTGAAAAATGTCTTAATGTTCTACCGTCATGAAATAAAGATACTATTATGATTATCATTATTGTTATTATTGTTATTATTATTTAAGCTAGCAATATCGATTTGCAACTGTTATTGGTACACGCAAAAAGTATCTCTCTAGCAGGTGGCTGTAAATAAGCCATTTAACTTCGTTTGAAAATAAATCCGATTTTGTTACTTAAACAACATATAGATCGAAATATGAAAACAGGCTTTTTAAAAAAGTTTCAAAAAGAAACATTATTTTGATGAAATTTAGTTTATGGGACTTAAAAAAAAACCCAACGGTTTGTTATTTTAGGATCTCTGAATAGCTAAGTGTGAAAATAATGCCACTGGCATGGTCTATAGATAGAGGATTTTGAATGGGTGGTCATTGAATACCGAATTTATTAAACGAGTCATCTATAAACAGATAAAAACGAGGGTGTGCCGAGTTTTTATCTGATTTAGATGACGAGTTTAATGAATTCGGTATTTAATGGGTACAAATTTGATATTCAATTCAAAATATGACCCGAATTTTTGCAAAGAATCGTCAAAATCCTCGAAATTCAACATTTCAATTTTCCGCGGAACTTATAACGCCGTTTAGAACTGACGTCACAATAAATACACTATGACATCATTTTCGCGGTAACATAATAGCGTTGCAATTCGCTATGAGTTCATTTGCATAGTTATTCCCCTGGTGTAATAACACCTGTGTAATATCAAAAATATTCAACGGGTTTATTTCACTCCCGCGACGTCGGTCATATTATAAATAGAATTTGTTTTAGTACAAAAAGTATATCCCATAGATTTCAAATTCAAAGAGCAAAGTCCTGATCGGAAATAACCAAACCAACGGCACAATGTCATCGTTACTAAAAATGACGTCATGTTAAAAAAAACGCTTTTAAACTTCATTTTCAAGGTGTGTGTTAAATATTCTGCAAAAGTTATTGTTATCTAACCCTTCTTGTTATTTATTTCAAGAGAAAACCCACCGATTAAGTACCTTTGATAAAATTGAAATGCGGATCAGCTATTCTTGGACATCTTAAAAATTGGGGTGGTTGTTGCAATTCTCTTAAAGATAGTTACACCATCACATTTTATCATACAATTAGATGCAATGACATGTATTTTTTATGTTGTATCAATCATTTCAGACAACAAAAAAGCGTCCATGACAAACTAAATATCTAAGTGCCATTCGTTGGATCTTCTAGAAAGAAAATTACCTAAAATGACAAAAGACAGTTGAAAGGTGATTACAATGCAAGAGAAACGCTAATAATATATTATTATAAGAAACGTATAAAGCTATAAAAGAAATAAACGTTGGTCATTCATGACATTGTTACCTTTCAATTTTTATTCCAATGACAAGTTCTTTAATCGTTAGTAAGGAAAAAGTGCCTGTGAATCAATATTACACAATTTTTAAGAGGGTTAAACAACTTTATAACCAAATTATTTTAACCTAAGTAGAAAAAGCTTTTCATGTCATTGCAATATGATTTAAAAACAGCATAACAATAAAGCTAGAAAACCAAAACGCACAAACCTTTAATATAAAAAAAATAACGAAAGGGATAAACCCTTATTGAATGGGGGTAAAAATTTTTCGTTACTTTTGCTTAATCTACCCAAATATTCAAACGGTGTCTGATAGCCTTAAGATGCAGGACACCAATGTGTGTACATAAAATAAGTGAAATCGATCGTAAATTTTTAGCATTGTTCGCCGGGGAAAATTAAAATAATTACCAATTCCAAAAGACGATTAAAGTCCTAATCGTCAGTGACCTTGACTTGCAAATCTTCCAAAAAGACTCCGGCTTTACCAATGACGATTCTTCAAGTTTTAATGGAATCAGGTCAATATTTAGACTCTTCTTATTTATTTCTGCCATACGCTTGAAAATCTTTTGACATTCTTGGTTGCGCCCTGTAGACATTAACCATCGTCCAGAATTTGGTAAATACCTAGAAATCAAGAAAAAAAGTAAAATATCACAAGAATACTATTTGAAAGCCACATTTGTATTATTTTTAGAAGCTTTAGAATTGGTCAAAGTCGGACAATTCGTTTCCACATGAATTATTTCGATGCCCTTTCGCGTGAAGGCCTCGAACGTGTATTTAACGTATGTGACCCGTCACGCGAAAAGGGACCTTCTCGGACGCACGTAAAGTGTCAACCCCTGTCAGACTGCGCGGATTGTGTACACTGACTACGGTTGAAACTGTTCTGATTTTCTGAATCTAGAATGATCAGTCTACATTCTTGTATAAGATTTTTTGAAAGGTGAAAACTGGTTGATCTCTGCTGGAACAAATGTCTTTTTTCTGTGATTTCATTTTATACAGTTCCGAGATGGTCTTTTTTCGCGTGATGGGTCACATTGTTTTCTTTGTGTGTGTGTGTGTTAAAAATACTTATGCACTGTAAAAGATGACTTTACACCAAAGTAGTGATAGCTTAACTGCAACCACTTTCGGTGTAAAATACCTTCTTGCATTAAAGAATCATAATACCAAACAAAGTTTTATTTTACGATGACGTAAGTGTAAACTTTCAACAAACAAAGGGGAAACGCTGCAAAATGATGAAAATTGATAACCACAACTCGTGTTGAAGCACTCTTCAAATGGGAGTAAATCTCAATTATGTCGGGAAAAATGAACACAAAAATTTGGGCAAGTCCTAGCCCTAAAAAACACAAAAAAGGGATCTTGGTTTTGTTGTTATTGTTGTTTTCTCTTTAGCGTAATAACAATTTACAACCAAAACAATGAGTAGTGTAACACCAGTTATTCATTGCTGCTTCTTCACTTTATTTCGTGTTATTTAACACTTAAAGAAAGGTAAATTTTCTCTGAAAGTGCAAATTTACACCTTATTTGGTGTGTATAAATATAACACGAATGTTTGTATTGCTTTGATCTCATTTTGGTGAAACTTGACTCATTTCTTACAGTTTGGGATTCAAGCAAAAAACATTCAACTCCTGCCTATTCAAGATATTACGTTTGTATGGTGTGGAGGTCAATCGACGAAATGTGATTTTGTTTACGTAAACAACGAAGGCTGTATGATGTTGTTCAGTTAACAAGAAATTGACAAGATGAATGATTTTGGAATGACATTGGATGAGTGTTTGGAGCGAGTTTGAGAGAAATCCAATTAAGATAATTCATTATCGTTAATTTGAATTAGCGATATTCATCAACTCCCTTTAATAAAATATGCACACAAGTTCCATAAATAGCCTCCTAGGCAATCCAATATCGATATTTATTACCCCCCCCCCCTCTTTAATAGAATATGAATGCAAGTTCTATAAATAGCTTTCTCTTTCTTTAAGAACCCATTACATGCTTATGATTTGAATTATGTCAGTGAAATCGCGATTTTATCTAGCTATTTCTATATTGAATGACGTTGTTGGTTCTATCTTTTTCAGTGAGTTTGGAGCGTTTTTGAATGGTTTGAGTGAGTGTTTGGAATTAATGAATGGATGAATGGAGCGCTGAGCGAGTAATTTGGAATAGCTTTTACCGAGATGATTATAACTTTTTCAGTGAGTTTGGAGCCTTTTGGAATGTTTGAGGGAGTGAGTGTTTGGAATGAATGAATGGATGAATGGAGCACTGAGCGAGTAATTTGGAATGGTTTTTACCGAGATGAATGTCAATTTCAAGATGTTGTTAAGTGTATCACCACCGTTGTGACACAGTGAAATAAAAAAAAATCAAAGTACTGATAGAACAGAAAGCTAGCAAAGCATAGATATTTTAGTAATCTTCCTTTTAAAAAAATCAATCTGATACAACATCATGGTTGAAATAACGCGATGAGTTAAAAAGCATACTTTCGATAAGTTCATATTTGAATATTGTTCATCCAAGTGACCGTACAATATAGTGTGCGTAGTGAAAATTCTAGTCTAGCTAAGCCATTACTTTGCACACATGTCACATTCTTGAAAAATCCACATTTCTATACTGTACAACCGTGAGTGTGAAGAATTTCTCATAAATCCGATTTTTCTTTTCTTTTTTCTGATCAAATGGTCTCATTTTCCAATTGAGTCCCCTTTCTGACATAAAAGAGTATTCTGGTTATTGTTCACCAGGCGTGAGCCACATTTTCATGTCCCTATGTTTTTATTTTCAGATTAACTTTGCTCTTTCAGAAGGTTTTATCATTTTGACTTACAAACTGAATAATTTTCACCATAAATGCGCTAAATGTATGGCCCTTAGAATGTAAACAAAGGAAGTGTCAACAGGTATCCTTTTCTCGTGTTTTCATATGGAATGTTTCAATTTTTAATTCATACGGTTCATCTTAATGACCTGACAAACATAACTATCCAATATTCATGAATTGTCGCCCCTATTATATAAACACTAAAGAGAGTTGATGACGAACGACGTACGAGGGATATCTTATGATCACACAGCTCATCATAAGACCGATTTGCTCTTACGAGCTTTAAGTATGAGGGGGGGGGGGGGGGGGGTGAAACTGCAGACAGACATGCAACATTACGGGAGAACTACCTTTTATGGCGAAATAATCATTGATTTAGTGGTTAAGCTGCCAGAGACAGTTTGCACTAATTTGAACTCTGAGACTTCCTCAAAATTTTGTATGTTAACTAAAGCCAACAAGGATGACGCTTTGCTAGCTTAAAAATAGTCAAGTGTAATATATTTTCTCTCCTGAGTAGTTTGTCATTATGAGCATGTTCGTAAAATTTCCAACGATTTCAAATGTGTACCAAGCAAAGACTCCGACCAGTCTGTGCATCCGCACAGTCTGAACAAAGTCTTCACTGTGCACTTTGTAGATAGATAAGGTCTCAAGGTAATTTGCAAGGTATTCGGTTAACTGAACTATAGGGGACTTCGGCACAGGTAGTGATGACGTCATCAAAATATGAGTGGTTAGCGTTTCCAACCATTTTTACATACACAAAGAGCAAAAAATCCAATTTTCAAGTAGTAAAATTATACATTTGTAATGATTTATTCCAAGTGATGAAGATGTCATAATGTAGATAAATCATCCCTTCTTTTGGTTATGCAGTTGTCATCATGTGACAATGTCTTTGAAACGAATAATTTGTGTCGAAATGTAACCACCCGGAGAGTCATACGAATCCAAATGATTCGTAGTTGAGCAACCAAAGAATCGGAAATGGGACACGAATAAAGCTGTATTTACGGCATTTTTGGCCACACAGCAATGAAATATGTTAGTTTTAATTTCAATGCTGATTTATATTTTTTTTATTTTTGTTACGATATTCATCCCGTCTCAGAGCATCCAAACATAGATTTAAGTTTTGTATTTATCCTTAATGGTCTTAACAACATAAATCCAGTCATTTTAACCTAGGAATATTGAGAATCGTCCAAAGCTATCTAAATATCAAATCCAAATTAATAAAATGAAAACACACACACGTTTAGAAATTAAGGTCATGTTAGATAATAAGCGAATGTTGCAAATCCAAGATATTCGGATGAAACGGCTTTTCGAACACATACTGTTAGGTACAAAAACACTAACAGAGAGTTTACATTATGCGACATGAAAAACATTATCGGCACTCATTACACAAACATGTGTCATACAGATAGTCATTTCTAACCCAATGATCTATACTACACGGCGAATCTCTCTGATCTGACCATAACCGGATGCGCCAATCAATATTGTCAATGTCATAAAACGGTAGCTGCTTATCCCACACACGTGCACGGGTCATTAAGATCGCCCTTACCTACGCAACGTTTTATACCACATTCCTAATTTTCTTTGATCTGCATCAATCAAGCCATGTCATTTGCCACTGATTGGTTGCTTTCAGTATGACACAACTAGTCTTTGAGCCCAATGTGTGAAAGCTTGGTTTACACATCAAATATTATGCTTAATCAGACATGGAAATAACATGCTGTCATATAAAAAGTCAATATATTCCACATGCTTCAAAACATTGCAACTATAGAATTGCAACATTTGACTGATTACAATCCTCCGAAGGCCATCTCGTTGATATAAAAGAACCATTACAGTCACTCAAACACATACTTTTTGTAATCTTTGTAATAATTAGCAGAAGTGTTGAATTTCAACCAATCAAATTATTGACGGATCCTGCGGGGGGATTGCAGAGAGGGGTCGAAGATGTGTCATTAAATTATCAAAAAGAAATTCAATTTAAACTGGGCACTTATAGGAAAAGGCACAATCTATATTTTAAGTTCCAAACCTCTTTACAGAAATCCTTTATCCACCACTGCAAATGATAAAAATGTTCGTTCGTTCGTTCGTTCGTTCGTTCGTTCGTTCGTTCGTTCGTTCCTTCGTTCGTTCGTTCATTCATTCATTCATTCATTCATTCATTCATTCATTCATTCATTCATTCATTCATCCCTCCCTCCCTCCGTCCATCCGACCAACCATTCCTCCATCCGTCCGTCCATTCATCCATCCGTCCGTCCGTCCATCCATACATCCGTCCGTCGCCGCCGTCATAGCGCAGTTGGTAACGCGTCGCACTGTCAATTTAGAGGTCCCGGGTTCGATCCACGACGGCGGCACTTATTCTTTCTAGCTTTCTAGGATGCTAAATGTTTGCCCCTTGCGCACATGTCAAATCGTTGGAAATTTCACGCACTGGCTCTTATACAAAGAGATATCACATGTGTGTACATGTAATTAACCTTATTTGAACTAAAAGCTTTAATTATACTCGACTATAAAACCACAGGGCTATAATTTAAGTAACATTATAACATTGTACATTAACCTGTTAAAAGTCAATAACTTTTCGAGAGGGAAAAACAAACGTAATAAACGCTAATTAAATGTCGATAAAATAAACTGATATCGTTACATGTATAAGCTTTGCTTTTGTACATTGCTGGTTTTAGACTGGTGCTCTTAATGTATTTTGACTCATGATTCAAGGAGATTGCATGCCTTTGGTATTGTGTAATTACTGGCATTTAACCTTAACGGATATAGCCGGAGAATTGTGCCTCGCATGGTTTGTATTTGCAGACGTGATCGATTCATACATGAGATTATTTTTGTCATAAAATTTGTAACATAAAACTAATAACCTAAAAAAAAAAGATAATGAAAGAATCGTTTATATGTGTTTGGTATATAACTCAATGTACTTAAAAACTATTTGACATTAAGAAGAAGAATAAAAAGAACAATTGATACATGAACCTTTTTTTGTCGATACTTGTTTTATGTACGGTTTTGATTTTCAAATGACCAGCGGAAGTGTGAAATCAAGTTCTATTCCTCTAGATAAAAACAATTGCGGTTTTATTGAAAGAAAAGTTTTTTTAAAATACAAATTTAAATTGTGGAGGCTACATTTAGATAGAATCAACCAGTTAGGTAATATGTGAAACAACTTACTTATCTTATATGACCTGTTACATGTATATGGGGTTTGAATGCCATGAAAATTAAGTTAACTAGTGCGTGCATGTGTACGAACAAAGCGGGATGTAATTTGCAAACAGTTTGCATCGTTTTGTCATCCTAACCGCAGGGCAGAATTTTCGTCATTACTATATATATTTAAGGTTGAACGGTTTTTCGTAGTCTTTTCAATCTTCCAGATGCGAGCATGCTGGAATCCTATTCAGCATGAACAATATGCGCAGTGAAATCACGACCAATGCTTCTAATGCCTTAGGAGTTCAACTTCATGCGATGGGTTCTAATATTGAGATTTTTTGCACAGTTAAGAACATCGCAAAGTTGAATGGCTGGGTAGTTTTGGAATGGTTTCAGTGTGATATTGAATGGATGATTGAACGAAATTTAAATGAAATTAAGGGTATGTGAAGCGATATCGCTAATTAACTCCCTTAAGTAACCATCTCGTAGTTTTTTGCCCCCCACCCCCACCCCCAAAAGAACCATAAATGAAGAACGATTTCACAGCGATTGTAAACGATTTCTAACCAATTTGAATGATTTCAGTACATAGGTGGGATGATATTTTTCATTTGGGGATTAGAAATGGTTTTTGGCATGATTTCGGGAGGAATTTAAATGGATCAAATGAGCGGTTTGAATCAGATAGCGGGAAGATGATAATGCAAAATTGCTAATTTCGTTCAAGAGAACGAAATAAGCGATTTTGCAATACTACCCTCACGTAAAAATCTGAGTTTTATTTTAGAATGCTTTGTGTGTCCCCACGAACATATGAGACTCACAAATCTAATTAAGCCAATAATATCATGGGATGAATCGGTCCAGTTAAAAGAAGTCATGGTGAAGTAGGAACGATTTTGGAGGGTTTTCAATAGATTTAAAATCGATTTGGTGTAATTAACTATGCCATCAGAGAGTACATACCACCAATACATCAAAACACCAAACACCGGCGCTGAGATGGCTAACTGTAAAGCCCGCCATGATCGTAGATAGTAGGCAAGCACCGATTGTATGAGAATACCTGCTGCCCAGAAGAAGTTTTGTAACATACCACACAGAGTTCGTTTGGATGGACCAACAATTTCCATAGCTGAAAACATATTTGTGACCCGTCACGCGAAAAGGGACCATCTAGGAACTCCGTGAAGTAAATATTTGAAAAAAAAGATTGGTCCCAGAACGGGTCAACCGAAGGTCGCATTTCAAAAATTGTTTCATGGGAAGATAGATGAATCATTCTTGATTCAGAAAATAAGCAATGTGCGAAAAGTTTCCACCCTAGTCAGTCTGCGCATTCCGCGCAGTCTGCCTAGGGTCGACACTTTACGCACTCTCCAGATGGTCTCTATTCGGGTGACGGGTCACATTTATCCTGTTTAGAATTTCCCTTGTACAAAACGGGTTACAATTTGTAAACCTTTGCAAACGTTTTTGTTTCCTGAACATCGACCAACGCTGTCATAAGTATGTTGTTGTTGTTGCTGTTTTTAATGTTTTGTGCCCTCTGTTTTGCTTAGTTTAATTTTCCCGCGCAACTACCTCAAAGTAAAATACTCTGGAGAAAAGATTAATGTACATGAACTATTCAACTCTCGGTATGGCTTAATATAAAGGCAATACTCGCTTTTACTTCCCTGGTTTAGTGACGGTAGAGTTCATTTCTCTTAGCACTAATGTAAGGTTTACGTAAATGCATAGAAGGAGAAACAATATGCATTAATGCATCTAGTTTACGAGTATCAGTAGTCCCGATCTCTTATTTGCATTTCCTTTTAGAGGGCAGAGTTGCTGTTGTTTTCTGTGGTGTTTGAATTTTATGTAATCATTAAGATAAGTGTCAATATTCCTTGAATGTACATATATAATACGTATTTAGAGTTTTGTATGAAAAAAAATATCTAACGAGGTTGGGAGAATTGATCATTGTCGAGGCTCTGACGAGACAATTATCAATTCTCACAACCAAGTTAGATATTTTTTCATACAATACACTTAGTACGTATTATATTTATCTTATAACCTCTATTTGTCTTCTTTTCGTCGATGTTTCTAACTGAAATTCAAGTTTCTAAAAATAGCCACACTATATCATGTTCTAAAAATAACTATGTGATATCATAAAAAATATCATACGGGATGTTATCACACAGATATTTGTATAGTTATAAGATAAATATACATACCGTAGATAAAGCAGGAGTTATAAAACACACCAAAACCAATTCCAATGAACAAACGAATAACGATGAATACATATATGTTGGGTAACCAAAGCAGCAAGCAAGAAAACAGCCCCATTCCTATCAGCTCACCCATAGTAGCTTGCTTTCGACCGAACCTTAAACAAACATATACGAGCCTGTGCGTGACAATCCAAAGATCTCATGTGTGCATGATACTGACACACTGTGTAGCTTATATGACCATACGTAAACTTTCGAACATGTATACCTTGCTTTAAATTGCTCCCTCATCGCTCCACTCAAAGCATTCAAAAAGAGACTCAAATCACTCAAAACGCTCGTTCGAAAAAAACCTTGCAACCGTTCAAAACGATCAACGTTTAATTAAGATCGATCCAATTATTTCGTTATTCTATTGTCTTGGCTTGAATTCTAAAGCGCCCGATTTGTCCCTAAAGGCATAAAATAACAAGAGGACCATGATGGTCCTATATCGCTCACCTTCGTCTCTTTGACTTCTCCCTTAGCAAAATTAAATACTTGAAAGATCATTAAATTTTTCAAAGAAAAACATTACTCTATTTCTATGATCGCTGCATAAATTTCTATCCTTTTCTAAACAAGTTTCATGTGACCTGGCCAACATTCTGACTAAGTTTCATAAAGATTGGGCAATATTCGTGGCATCTAAAAAGAAAATAGTCAATTAGGCCCCTTTTCCCGTGACATGACATGGATCTTTCCAATTTTAAATAGGGTTCATCCTTGTGACCTAGCCATTATTCTGATCATGTTTCATGAAAATTTAATAGTATTTGTGGCTTCTAGAACGTAAACATGAAAATTGTCATTAAGGCCCCTTTTCCCGTGATGTGACACGGATCCTTCCAATTTTCAATAGGGTTCATCTTTGTGACCTTGCCAACATTCTGACAAAATTTCATAAAGATTGGGCCATATTTGTGGTCTCTAGAGTGTAAACAAAAAAATGTCATTAAGGCCTCTTTTCCCATGATATGGCACAGATCCTCTCCATTTTCATTAGGGATCATTCTTGTGGCTTGGTCAACCTTCTGACCAAATTTCATAAAGATTGGGCCATATTTGTGGCCTCTAGAGTGTAAACAAGAAAATTGTCATTAATTCCCCTTTTCCCTTGATATGGCACGGATCCTTCCCATTTTTAAAACGGTTCATCCTTGTGACCTGGCCAACATTCTGGCCAAGTTTCATGAAGATTGGGCCATATTTGTGGCCTCTAGTGTGTAAACACTAAGATTGTTCATGCCGGGCGACGGACGACAGACGACAGACGACGCACGACGCACGACGCACGACGGACGACGGACATTCAATGATCACAAAAGCTCACCTTGAGCACGATGTGCTCAGGCGAGCTAAAAATTTACGAAACTTCGTCCGATTGTCCACCCTTAATTCAATTTAAAACATGTTACTCCTGCTTATCAAATTTCGTTCCGAAGACATTGGATAATCATTCTCTTGCCCTACGTTCAGGATTACAAAAAAATGCAATCTGTTTTCCAATTTTACCCAGCTTTGCACGCAAGTGTACGTGCAAGGTGGGTTAAAATTGGCAAAGAGATTGCACTGTTTTTTTTTTATTTATCCTGAACGCAGGGCTGGCCAATTTCAGGATGTTGTTAACTGTTACTTAAGGATCAAAACAGCCTTGACATTTCCTTTCAGTAATTTGATACCTGACGACACCGTCGATAAATGTAAGTTATAAAAGTAATTTCCAAGAATCTCCGAGACATTAATCTTTTAACCGCCCTTAGTTACGCCTTTCGTAACATTCAAAAAGAAGGGTCCTTATAATTCACCATTTGAGATACAAAATTATACCGTTTACGAACATGTTCCATCCAAAAAACGAAAAGAAAGTATAAGGTTATTCATCCAAAAATATTTATTGTTTTGATCATCAATGAGACTTGCGTAGGAAAAGGGATGATCTGGAGACAGCCAACAATACCGTCACTGAACAGACTGGGCAGGCGGACACGCGTCCAAACTGGCCGTTCTTTGACCATTGTTTATTAAGAATGATCATTCAATCTTCCTGTATAATCATCCGTACTTTGTTTCATGGAGTAATTTAACATATTTAACATATTTTACAGATTGTCCTTTGTCGCGTGACGGATCAAAAATTTGGTGAACAATAATAATCACAATGTGGTAGTTTAGAATTTTTTATGAGGGTATACAAACTTCCTTTTGGTTTCATTGAATAAGATGATAATGATTTTCTTATGTAGATTACTTTTGTCCTCCTACAAAATTTCCACCGTTTTGTGATCCTGAACGCAGGGCAGTTTTATTGGATAACGAATAATTTTCTAAATTTGCTTTCGATTTGTTTAAAAAAAATCCCATCACAGTTATTTTCATTACATGGCGAATTCACCGACAGTTCAAAAACCCCGAAGATAACCTTTGCTTCTTTCAATGAGTTCGAAAAAAATTATTCATTCTGACAAAACTAACTTACTTGTCTGATATTGTTCCTATTGCAACAAAGCCAATAAGCGCTCCTACATTCATTGCCATTGTCGCATGGGCTCGATATATTGTTCGTGTACATACTAAATTAGCCTGTAAAAAGTATAAAGTTTATTTAAAGGGTCTAACATAAACTAATTCGTAAGGAAAAAAGCTGCATAGGTTAATGAGATTTTGAACTTAAAGTATTGTCTCGATACACTGTTCCCTCAATACTCAACAAGAGTACCATCGTCACAAAATACGCCACCACTTTGCTGCTGTTTCACGAAAATAATTGTAGACACTACTTAATTTGACAGAACCAAATTCAAAATGACCAAGTTTCATTTAAATCAAGACAAAGAGTTAGGAGGAGTTGCCTTCACAAGGCTGCAATTTCAATAAGCCCCAGGCACTAAGTTTTAAGGGGGCATAATTCAGGGAAATAAATGAGCCATAAAATCCTTGACCCATGTACATCTACAAATTATGGTGATTACATAGACCAAGTTTCATTTAAATAAAGACAAAAAGTAAGGAGGAGTTGCGTTCAAAAGA
This sequence comes from Fragum whitleyi, assembly GCA_948146395.1. Taxonomy (NCBI): domain Eukaryota; kingdom Metazoa; phylum Mollusca; class Bivalvia; order Cardiida; family Cardiidae; genus Fragum; species Fragum whitleyi. The sequence goes on from OX411546.1 coordinate 60,018,596, forward strand.
CTGCAATTTCAATAAGCCCTTGATACTAAGTTTTAAGGGGGCATAATTTAGGGTAAAATTAATGAACCATAAAATCCTTACTTCATGCTCATCTACCAATTGAGGTGATAACTTTGACCAAGTTTCAAGAAGATCAAACCAGAAACTTAGGAAGAGTTGCATTCACAAGGCTGCAATTTCAATAAGCCCCAGAGACTAAATTTTAAGGGGGCATAACTGAGGCAATAAGCCCCAGAGTCTAAGTTTTTAAGGGGCATAACTCAAAAATCAACGAACCATAAAATCCTTCCTTCATGCACATTTACCAATTGAGGTGATAACATTGACCAAGTTTCAAGAAGATCCAGCCAGAAACTTAGGAGGAGTTGCGTTGACAAAAAAGTGGACCCAGAGACTAGGTTTTTAAGGGGCATAACTCAGGCAAAAATCAACGAACCATAAAATCCTTTCTTCATGCATATTTCCCAATTGAGGTGATAACATTGACCAAGTTTCAAGAAGATCAAGCCAGAAACTTAGGAGGAGTTGCGTTGACAAAAAAAGTGGACCCAGAGACTAAGTTTTTAAGGGGCATAACTCAGGCAAAAATCAACGAACCATAAAATCCTTCCTTCATGCACATCTACCGATTGAGGTGATAACATTGACCAAGTTTCAAGAAGATCCAGCCAGAAACTTAGGGGGAGTTGTGTTGACAAGAAAAGTGGACCCAGAGACTAAGTTATTAAGGGGCATAACTCAGGCAAAAATTAACGAATCGTAAAATACTTCATTCATGCACATCTACCAATTGAGGTGATAACATTGACCAAGTTTCAAGAAGATCCAGCCAGAAGTTTAGGAGGAGATGCGTTGACAAGAAAAGGGGACTGACGTACGGACGGACGGACGGATGGACGGACGGACGGACAGACGGAGAAGATGACGCCAATATATGTCCGCCTCCGGCGGCGTATAAAAAGTGAATAAAATATGAAAGCCGGAAGCCTTACGATCGAGTTGTAATTGTCATATGATTACATCTTTATACAAGCTGATGTAATTGTCATAAAATAACATCTTTATACAAGCTGTAGTTACAAGGTTCTAGCAGAACACTGACTTTATGTTTTAATGGTTTACAAATCAATTGTTGAGTTAGAATTTATAGGCTCGGTAAATGGACAAAAATTAACAAATTGGAAACAAGCTTTAAGGTTTACCCCTCTGTGTGTTTACTGCTTGTTCAATAGCCAAGTTTAATACAGCTCTTCTCATAGTGTAGATCCGTAAAGAATTCGACAAATTTCGATGAATGACGTAGCTTCCTTAGACAAAATTTTTCGATTTCTGGTAGGAATCTAATTAGAGACATCGAAACAAAAGTGGACAGTTCGAAAAGGCAATGCGACAAAACACAAAGTTCCTATATATGTCTATTTAGAATATAATTAAAAAAGAGATGTTTGTAAAACGTTGATGCCCCTCATAACAGCAGGTCAATAGCCCATTCTTTGTCAACCGACAAAGGGCAATGACTCACAAAATATGATGAGTAGAGTTGTGCTTCTTCAGCACTGCACTTCTCCTAAATGAGATCTATCCACGTATTAAGTTCCATGATTCTAGCTTGTATACTTTTTTGAGATATGCTCCGGACAAAAAATGGTATACGGACGGACGGACGGACCGACCGACCGACCGACAAGTGCAAAACAATGTACCTCCTCTTCTTCGAAGGGAGAGATAATTACTGATAAATGTGTCGAGTAAGACTTCGACAGAAATGTTCTCCTTAAAACACAAAGAAGCGGTTATAAGTCGTTGCAGGACCTACACCTTTTAAATATCAATTTAATCGTTCTCCAGACCTACCATATTTCATCTGCGAGGACCTAGGTTGTCAACTTTATCGTACAGTGCCGGGGGTAGGAAATTGTTGAAAGTTCACCGCAACCCCAAAGGTAATACCGGTACAATGTCTCTTTATAGGTATCAATTTACAACATACACTATATGTTTAGTTATGATATAAAATACAAGATCTATTCGGGGATCATTTTGTGTGAGATATTTAGATGTTCTCCCAATCTTCTTACAGAAATCTTATTGGAAGTGGTTTAACGAAAAGAAATTTCCCGAAACAAAATGTTTGTTTTTTAAAGTATTTGGTAAAATTTCAATTCGGAAATTCTTTATGATATCTTTAGTCATTTTGCTAAATGACATAACTTTGTCCACAGATTACATAAGGAGTTCGACTTATCCCTGCAGTATGAAAGAAATATCCATGGCCACGTTAAGAAAAGTACATATTGTGTGAGGGTCACTCCAAGAGCCCGATAATGTCAGTTGGTAGGTTACATCAACGGTACAGATTTATCAAACAGTATGAAAGAAATATCAATGGCCACGTTAAGAAAAGTACATATTGTGTTAGGGTCACTCAAAGAGCCCGATAATGTCAGTTGGTAGGTTACATCAACGGTACAGATTATCAAAATAAAACGTTGTTTTATTTGGTCTTTTCACTGGCCAACTGGCTAAATACGGGATGGAATAAAGTTATATTTCGTGAATTCGGCTACAACGATGACTTAGTAAACGGACATGTTTTGCTTAACCGAAATAATACTATGTCCTTCGAAGCTTCGCAAATTTCTATAAAAAAAATAAGACTAGGGCTGTACTACCTCTGTGATGACTGTATCTAGGAAATCTGTCTGATCATAAACCCACTTATCACATTCTATTATGTGTCTTGATGATCCATTCTCAATCATTATATGATTTGTGACGTTATCTGTATAACTGTAGAGATCACATTTCGAGTATTCACCGGCGTCATCAGTTGGTATATAGGTGTTTATGAGATCATTGTGTGCTGAACTCTGTACTACGTAGGTGTCATTGTCCAGTCCTGGTATGGCGCACCTGAAATCATTTATGATTTTTTTCTCTAATGCTTTGCGGGGGAAGATCGAGAAAAAAACGGTAGATGTTTGTTTGATAAACTAACCGCCTAACAAATGAGGATATCAAAACTTTATACTCCACTTTCGTTTATTATCCGCTTTTCTTCCGTTATCTAAGTGGATCCCAATTAGTGACGTCATCATGAACGATGCAAAGCAACCATGTGCTAAATGATGAGTTTTAATGACGATGTGTTCTAAAATGCTTTGTTTTATTTTGGCATTTAAGAAATGGAATAACCGTTAGTTTTTGAGAATTAACGATTGGTATTTCATTTCGTGACCAATTAAAGCTATTTTTTCGCTCGTTGCTCCGACCATTGTTAAAATATAGCTTTTGTTGTTCAATAACAACAAAATAAGAAGCGATCGTTCACTAGAACAAACGATTATCCTTTATTCAACCGATTTTATACCACATAGTTTGAAATGCATTGGCGATTTCATGAATGAATATGTCAACATTATATTTTATTCTGAATAGGAGGATGGATATAAAATATACAAAATATACAGGAACAAATACCGCTTATCTTACAGTTAACATTATCGTGAAATTGATATGATGAATGATTTTGGAATGGAACTGAAGGAGTGCGATGAAAGAGTTTTGAGTGAATTCCAGGGAGATAGTCCAATATCGTTAGTTTTGTTCAGGATGAACAAAATAAGCGATATCTATCACATCCCTTTAATAAACTATGCATACAAATTCTAAAAACAGCTTCTCGTTTCTTGGAGAACCAATCAGACAATTATAGGTTCAAATATGTCAATGAAAATGACTTTTTTCTAGCTGTATTTATTTTTAATGCAGTTGTTGATCTTATCTATTTAGTTATTTTGGAGCGTTTTTATTGGTTTGAGTGAGTGTTTTGAATGAATGAATGAATGAATGAATGAATGAATGAATGGAGCGCTGAGTGAATGATTTAGAGTGGGTTTGATTGGGATGAATGTCAATTTCACGATGTTAATGACTGTATGCTAAATAGCGGGTTTTATCCCCAGCACAGCAAAATTGATGGTCTTTACGACATTTATCTTCCACTAGATATTTCATAATCGCAAAATTAAGTAGGCATGCAGCCAGAGGCTAGGAAAGGGTGTAATAGTAGTTATGTTGCGAGAATTACCAGGAATCCATTGTACTCCGACCGCCGCGTAACGACATAACACGTTAACAATTGCAATAAACACCATTCCTTCATTCATGTATTCATTAATTGATCACTTAATTAATTAATTAATTAATTCATTAATTAATTAATTAATTCATTAATTAATTAATTAATTAATTAATTAATTAATTAATTAATTCATTCATTCATTCATTCATACATTCAATCATTCATTCATTCTATAATCGAGGAGAATACATTTAAGTGAAGAGTTTACTTACTTTCTCTACTTTTATAAAAAATTATATTATTATTATTATCATTATTTCCAAATTCTATATTTGTGTCCAGTCACGCTAAAAGGGACCATCTGGGTAGTGCGTAAAGTGTCGACCGTAGTCAGACTGCGCGGACTGCGCAGACTGACAAGGGTCGAGACTTTTTGCACTTTGCTTATTTTCTGAATCAAAAATGATCAATCTACTCTCTAATGAAAGAATTTTTGAAACGCGACTTCTGGTTGACCTATGCTGGATTAAACGTCTTTTTAAATGATTCATTTATCATAATTCCCGGATGGTCCCTTTATCGTGACGGGTCACATTTCAATTTTCTTTTTACATAGGGCAACGTTCTCATCATTTACTTATAAAGTACCATCGTTTTATCTTTCCAAATTCGTTAATTTCCTAAACCCATCCGGAACCGTACAAATATATGCCGTAGTTATTCATATTCTTGATTATGATCGGTTGGCGGCACTTGGAGACACTTGATAGTTAGTTAGAAGTGCATCTTGGCAAGCCAACGGTTCTAGCTTAGGTCTAGATACTTTGTTTTGCGACGGTGATTTGCGATTTGTGGAGCTACATACCTACCAATATATACTATTTATTATAAGTTCTTTGAAACAGAATAAAAATTGTTTTTTAACGAAAGACATAAAACTTCGCTATCAGATGATAGTTTTGCAAACAGTAATTAGAACTCAGGGTATTCAAGCGTATTTCGATGAATAACTTGATAGCATTTCTTTTCAACGAAATCAACATCTACTAACGCAAAACATGATCTTCTCAAACAGCACATGCATTTATAGGTTCGCTAGATAGTACGGAAAGTTCTTCATTATGTTGTGAATGATATATCATTGCTTTATTATTTTATGAATCAAACGTCTCTGCACAGATTTTAAATGAAAAAAATGATTAAGGTGGCAATGGACAGCGGCCTCTCGACTCTTTAAACCGGAAGTGGGTTTTCGTTTATTTTACGGCTCTTTTTGCGCATTGTTTAAAAAGACCGGTTTTCGTAAGATTCTATTTATGGAAATAACGTAGAATAATGATGGTAAACATCATAATTTAGCTTCTTTCAACATTTGATATTAATTTAATGACTGAATCATTACACTTAACAATAAAAAAGCGTTAAAACTGTCATTTCATTAGGAGGGTCACTGTAAAATTACGAAAATCTTTCTTATTTGCATGGAAAGGTATGCTGAATTTTTTACCAAATAAAGAAAAAATATGGGTTATAAACATATCGGAAAATATGAAAAATTCATTGGGTAATGTCTCCAAAAAAATAGGTTTTTGTTGCTTTTTTTATCAGTAAAATTACAAAAAATTAGTGCATTTTTAACTTTTGAAGGCAAATTGTGCAAATGCAATTGATCAAAGAGAATTTTTCTTGTCAATAGCCATTGTCTACATGTATAAGGTCTATCAAAATGTATGTGTTTTATAGCTATAATCTAGTACAGAGTTCATACTATACCTAAAACGAATATAACCGTTTTACTGAAAAATGGCCTTTACCACTCAAGGGCAAATAACTCTAGCATGAAAACGAGCGTGGAAAGGTACCTTCAAATTTTGAGATAATGACTACACAATGTTAAACTACAACATATGTGACCAAGAAAAAAAAAATCATTGGGCGGAAAAAAATGACGCCATGTGTCCATTGCTACCTTAAATGTAGGGAGGGACAACGTCATAATATTATAGGTCGCCATAAGACAGACTTAATAAGATAAGATGTTGTTAATGACTTTGTTGTTTCTGGACTCTCTATCCCAACTCCTGGCACCACCTAAACACGACTAATTGCCGTCTTCATAGATCCAGGTAAGTCTGACACGTAAAGACACCGTCTTAACGGCACGGGGACTATCTTATCGTTAATTGGATTATTTCACACTTCCCGCAACTTCAAAGACAGTTTTAGTCTCTAGACGGCGTAAAATGTCCGGTCAGAAAGTGTGGAACAATATTCGTTTATTCTGGCTTGATACACTTTCGACGTAACGGTCGTAATCGACGTCACCATTGCAATTCTTTGGTTTTGAAAACGACTATTCTGTTTTAATTCGGTGAAAAAAACGCCTTAGCTCCTCTTTTTATAATACACTTTGAATATAAAATAAAAGATCTAGTATTGTTTTAGTTAAAATATGTATTCAATGTCATAGAACTTTTTGAAGGGTATAATTATCTCGAGATATATTACTTACGGTGATAAGTAAAATATGGCGTTCTAGAAATGAAAGGCTTACGAAGTGTTTCGACAACAATAACTTTTAAACAGATGAACAAAATAGAATAATTGCAATCCAAAACAATCAAGAATTTTGAATGGTTAAAATCGAATCATGTGGGTAAAATCCGTTTCACTAAATTCTGTATAAAGTGCAATAGCTATTCGGGAAAAAACGACTATCGATCTGCATTTCAAGTGTTGTAGAAACTCGAAAAACCGTCGCCCTGTTTCACAACACTGGGTATCTATTTGATCAATTCAGAATTGATGCTCTTTAATGCATAAAAAATCGAAGGATTCCACTTGTTTCCAGGAAACGGCAAGGTGGAGACTACTGAGCCGGAAAAAGAACTTTTTCAGGAGGTAAACAGGAAAGGAAATAAAAATGGGCGATGTTTTAGTGGTAATATATAGGTTCTGACCGAGAATTTAACACCACCAGACAACTGTTTCAAGGAAACTTGACAGAAAAGTGACAGAACTTGATCCAACTCCACTGAAAGATGGGAACGTTTGTTGGAATGATGGTGGGAGCATTGTTGAGCATATAAGCTGATGCCATAGAAACCGGTTGTATTATTTGTGGCCAGCCTCTCAAAATTAAGAATTGTATATTAAAAAGAAACGATATGGACTAGGAAGAATTCTTAGTGTAGGCTTTATTACCGGGCAATGTGAAGGTGTCACACTGGTTCCTTATGGGAAAACACATAGAGTTGAAGGCAGCCGTGACCCTGGGGTTTGGGACGCCATCACAAAACTTGCATCAGGTAAGTGTTGTATTTTTTGCTAAAATGTATCAATTTACCACAATCTCCATCTAAAATCAAGTAGAAGTATTACCCAATTTACATTATCTATCATGCAACAATGATCCATCTAATACCAACATTGTAAAAATATTAGAAAACAAGCAAGTGAATGGTACAATTTTTGTAATGGAATGACTTTTAAATGCACTGTACACTTACTTATTTCAGTATAAATACAGATTTCTCTCTCTCTTTTCTCTCTTCTCTCTCTCTCTCTCTCTCTCTCTCTCTCTCTCTCTCTCTCTCTCTCTCTCTCTCTCTTTCTTCCCCCTCTAACATTCTCTCTCTCATACAAATATTAAAATCAAACATTCAGTACGGTAGAACTATCATTAATGATTAAAAAAAATGAAACAACAACAAAAAAGTCAACCCTGTAAAGCATGAACAATTTGCAAGTCCTACCAGGGCCATATATCAATTATAATAAGTTCATGTCATGATTCAGGCATAGGACAGAAAACTGGACTGGTACTGCCATTCGAAATGAGAAGCAAATGCTGTAGAGTATATGAAGCTGCTCGAAGGCAGAATCAAGTTCCAAGGGTTGGAAAGGTAGCCCTGAAGCTATTGAACAAGGCATGGCTGTTTCAATATTAAAAGGTTTAAAGGACAACGGTGTTTCTGTTAAAAGGCTTGTCATGGATGATGACTATAACTATTGCTAAAGTTCTCTCGAAGTTTAATGAAAATCAAGCGATAAAAACCATGTTAAAAAGCAGCTGACGAATAAGCTTTTTGAACTACAAAAATAAAGAGATCAGAAATCTTGAAACACAAAGACCATCAGCCATATTAAAAGTGTTTTTCTTATGCTATCTCAAAAAATGAAAGGAATTACTTAAACCCGAAAGAAAATCTTAATACAATTACACCCCAATTATTAGGTGACCACTCCCTACTTGATATCAGTTGGTGTACATATATTCAGGATGACAAATCATATAAGCCTAATAACCTCCCATATGGAAGAAACTCGTGTGGAGATGACTTGAGAAAAGACTTGAATAATCTTTTTAGTGAATTTGCTAACAGAAATGACATGTTATGTGATTTAGGTAGCTCACAAGCAAATGAGAACTTTAACAGCATAGAAGCTAGCAAAGCAAAAAAGTCCACACTTTTGGGGAGGTTCAGAGACAATAAATTTTAGAGTAGCTGCATCTGGATGCCAAAAGATCTTGGGTCCTCATACATTGTTGTAAGTTAGAACATCAGGTCAGAATCATGGTGAAGTTCACATCCACATATTCAAATTTATCTTATATCTAAAAAATATCCGTGTGATAACATCCTGTATGATATTTTTTTATGATAGCACATAGTTATTTTTAAGACAAAATTATTGTGCAGTTATTTTTAGAAACTTGCATTTCTGATGGAAACATCTACAAAAACAAAGCAAATAGAGGTAATAAGATAAATATAATACGTATTAAGTGTATTGTATGAAAAAATTACTAACTCGGTTGTGGGAATTGATAATTGTCTCGGCAGAGCCTCGACAATGATCAATTCTCCCAACCTCGTTACATATTTTTTCTCATACAAAACACTAAATACGCATTATATATATACCATAAGAGAACTTCCATTAATTTGTTACTAACTGAAGTTGTCCTCCTCTACATCTTCTTATAACTGTTACCATGTCATTTACTTTAGTCACTGCGTATATTTACATGTATAAACATGATATTTAGTGATCCATAATTATGCTTGATCATCAAACAATTAGTATGAACTATATATGTACTTTTATTGAACAAAATATTTAGAATTATTTCATGTTTGTATACTGAAGTAATGAATCCATCATAAAATAGCCAGAGAACTGTTGTATTAGAGTTAAGTTCCTATGATATACAAATTAATGGCTTAGCGCAAAACACGTCAATTTGTCTGTCTTTCCTTCTGTCTGCAATTACTTCAATATATTCAGGATACAATCCTTATATTTTGCTTGATGATAGATATCAATGATAGGTATCTGCACAAACCAAGGAACCACAGGACAACTTCCTAACATTTATTATCTAATTTGAATTGCATATGTGTTTTTTTCAACTTATTAAAATGTTGTCTGTGAAGAAATTGTGACAACTGCTTGATTAAACGAAATTCCCATTTTGCATTTTTTCTACCATCTGTGACTCAAACAATTCTATTTTAATTATCTTATCATTGTGACCTCTTTAAAGTCTGGTAAAAGGTGCTGTTGTTGTTCTTTTTCTAAGCCCATGAAGCCGCCGCCAAAGCGCAGTTGGTAGTGCGTCGGACTGTCAACCTAGAGGTTCCGGGTCGATCCCAGACAGCGGCACTCATTCGTTCCTACTATTTGTCGCTCACCAATGGGTTGATAATCGTAGACGTATGTGAGATAACAGCTCGAGGGTAGGAAGGGATGTGATGACAGTACTGGTGAGAGAAATACCAGAAATTCATTGTTACGTACTCCAGACGCCGCGATGTAACTGAAAGATTGTTGAAAGTGGCGTAAAACTCCAATCAAGTAAACTATCGAACAAACATATAAGCCCTGAATGAAAAACCAAAATCGCATGAGTGTCAAAAAAGCATTTTTGAATTGTTGAAAATTTGTTTGTTTGAATGGGTTTTACGCTGTTTTCAAAAATTTCGCAGTTATATCGCGGCGGTCGGAGCACCTAACAATGGATTCCTGGTATTTCTTTCACCTGTACTACCATTACACCATTTCCTAGCCTCCGACTGCTATCTCACATAGGTTTACGATTATCTACCCATTGGTGAGAGACATTCCGCCACCGGGGACCGAACCCACGACTTCCAAATTGGAAGTCTTATGCTTAGCCAACTGCGCTATGCTGGCTGCTTGAATTGTTGAAAAGAAAGTGGTACTTTACTTTTTTTTCCAATAAAAACTTTTTTAGATAATTATTAACCTGTTGATGATTTTATTTTGTTAAAAAAGTGCAATCGATTCCCAATGTTGTTTTTTTTTTTACTCGAGGATAACACGATAAAGGGTCGAATGACTCTGATTTCCATCGTGGTCCTAACTCATTCCAGATCTTATCCTACACATTGAGTGAGAGGCAATGGGTTCTAACCACTGCTTCCCACTTTTACAACTGGGTTGACTTGGGCCTGCCTGTGAAGTGTCCTGCCCAAATACACAACCCGTTTCCGTTGGGACTCGAACCCGCAACCACCAGGTTACGAGTCGAGCGCGCTAACCACTCGGCCAACGAGTCAGTCTCAATGGAAGAGTTTTAGCAAAGTGTATTCCTGGTACGAAACATCGAACAACAGTAGATCAGCATTATAAATTCATGAAATTTTAATTTTTCTTGGATAAGTATTTGTACTTTTTTTTTTCACAAATGAATTACAATGAATACACCTGAAGATGCTATAGCTTTATCATAGCTGGTACAGCATCATTGTATTTCTCACCAAACCTTGCTTTCATAAAGCTTTGATTTTAAACATGCTTTTGACCAATTTAATCACAGTTCAGTCATATCTGCAAATGTAAATACTTTTCATTCTCTTATTGAAAAGAAAATCATTACATCTTATATGGCGTCTAAAACTGCGTTACCTGTATTCACATTTATGCATTTAAAGGTTGCTCATAAAAGAGAAGGTTATTTAGGAATAATGCATGTCTAGGGAGAAGATTGCCATGGGAAACCAAGGGTGACTAAATGATCAGTATTGATAATTCAAGAGAAAAACATCAAAAATATTGGTAGAAAAAAATGATTGTCTCACAGAAACGCTACTTGTATTTTAGCATACATTTTTTTTGCATGTTTGTTTTTAAAGCATGAAATAAATGCGGTTTCTGTCATTTTAAGATTAACGAAACATGCATTTCATTAATTAGGCGTTGTCTATGAAGCATGTCATCCTTTTATGGCCTTTAGAGTTAAGCAGGCTGCAATTTAAAGACCTTAGTCAGAACAGTCTGAGCAAGGTTATATTGACCCATTCACTTTCTTAAGTAAAATACATGCATACTTTCACAGGGATTGAAACTGGGTACAAGTATGCATGATTTTGTTCATTTAATTTTGTCCTCGCTTGGATTAATTTTTTGCAAAACCACTGTAGATTGGCAGGTTATCAACGTCCCCTTTAAAGAAAGTTATACCCATTAATGTTCTTTTTCTCATAAAAATGGCTTGGTAGTATTGTTTAAATATATATATATATATATTATTGTTTATATCATGTACTATTTGCCATTAAAATAAGATATGAAAATATTACCTGCGTTTTGAACAGGTAAATAAGACACTTTTGAAATTAGTTTTATTGCTTCACTCATGCTTAAAAGGATGTAATACCGGTATGAAATCATTAATTTTTGCCCATATTAGATTTAATAAAGCACTTCAGCGACATACCTGTATTTTGGAACTGCTAAAATGAACACTGGGGACATGAGTTGCATGGCCTCAAACATCAGTGGTATGCATATTGCAGTGTATACAATACGTTGGTACTTTCCAAAATCACCAAGTAGGGATAGGACATCGTCATACTTCATTGTAAATTTAATGATCAACCTGTAAACAATTATTGTAAGACAGTAACTTGCTTACATAGTATCATTCAAACAGCTACAAAACTCTTAAAATTTTATTGTTTAATATGAGTTTAAAACATAAACACCATGACAATAAGACGAACATAAACACCATGACAATAAGACGAAAAGGGTTAATTCTTCTGGTGCAAAGCAAAGCATCAATGTTCCCGCGATGAAGATGACGTCGATTAAAAAGAAAAAAATATTAATCTGAACTTTAAGATGAAATTTTTATCTGGCTTTTATCATTTACTAGGTATTTTTATATATAAATTCTAAGGTATGGCACTGATAAGAAAAGAGCTAAATAGAATTTTGCCATTATAATTATATTTGAAAGTAGATTAGACCACGCTTGAAGCGAATTGGCCAATTAGAGAATAGTATTTCAAAAGTTAATATCAAAGATACAACTTCGAGCGTTGCATTTACAGATATACGATGGAAGTGTGTCGTGCACATGAATCTCGACATTTTTTGTGTGCCGAGTCAGGTCAAAAACATGACGAGCAGTTTTTATGATTGCTTTTTCCAAAATACGTTCTTTTGTCTCAAAAATGCAAAATATCTGCAAGGGATGGCAATAGATTAATAAGTTGTTTCGGCGTATTAAGACCCAATTAGAGTAATATCACAGCGAGTTTTACTTATTGTTTAGAAGCTCGGGTAAAAAATGCATCAGATAGAAAATCTCGTGCCGCGGTATTTAGGAAATAGACATTCGCTGCCGCTCGTGTCTATTTCCCATAAACCACGGCTCTCGTTTTCTAGCCTATACATATACACACATGTAATACCTCATTAATATGTATGCATTAGGTGGAGCTATAAGTTTACACAGTAAAACAAAAACATGACTTATAGATTTTGTTGCGGATAAACTTTTACGTAAAGTGTTGTATTTAGTCAAAGCATATATTTGCCATCTAAGTACAAATACACAAACTGCATTATACCGCATATGTTCATATAATTCAGGCAAAGGGGTCTGGCCACATATTCTTCCAACTTAGATTCGGCCATCCCTCTTTGGAGTTATATATATAATTAGGTTTTTTTTACATTTGCTCAATATAAGGATGACAAAAGAAATATGGAATAAGAATGAGAAAAATATATCCAATTATGGTAGTAAATAGCCAAAGGTGAAAAATTCATACTAGTCAATACAATGTTTGAAGAAAGCTTTAAAGAAAATCGCTTATTATGGGAGTGTTTAGAAAATTTTGACGGTGTTTAGAATGTTTATCAGTCTGTCGGGGTACAGGTCACGATCACGGATCACATGAAATTCAAGCAAATACAACTGCTCGACGTTATCATTTAAACCTTTCAAGTTCTTTGATAAAAATTGAACACAGAAATATTGTTGAATTTTCCTCTAAACGTAAGTATTTTGAACCATAAAGTGAAAGGTTCGAACTTAAAGGATTGAAGCGGCGTAATCTGTGGATCATTTTAACTCTTTCGGGTGTAAAGCGTGGCCATTGAAAAAGATAATGTTCCACATCTTCATTTGGATATCCACAACTACGTTTCGGATCAGGGCATTAATGGTTGATAAAAATGTTAGTTAAGATTGCTACATTGGTTGCGTAATCTCGTGTGATAGACACAGAATTTCCTCTCTCAAACAAAATAATAACGCAGTACCTCGTGATAAGCAAGCGTACGCAATAATGAGGACTTAAATGAAGATAAGGAATCAACATGTTTTATAGAATAAGGAAGCTCATTTCATAAGGTAACAGCTGATGAAAAGAAGGACTTTTTAGATATTTCTGTTCTACAAGCTATTAAATCAATTCCATTAGCATTGTGTAGGGAATAACTTATTCTATTGTTTTGCTTGTTGTGGGAATAAGGCAGAAAGATAATTTGGTGTAAGACCATTAACTGTTTTTAAACAAGGACGAGTTTTTTGGTATTCACGCCTATTTTCCAGACTTAACCAGCCGATTTCTCGATAAATGTTTTCCAATGATGTAGATCTAGTTAGACCAGTTACAATTATGACTGCTTCTATTTGTATTTTTCAAGAGAGTCTTTCTCGTGCATGCCACAGTTATACAAAACTACTGTCGCATATTAAAGAGTTGGACGCAAGAACAAAACATAAATATGGTTCAGTGATTCCCGCCTGAGTTTGAAATAAACATGTCTCATCATTCCAGATAATCTAGGGGCTAGTCTAAATAAATATACCATATGTATTTAATTACGTTTTCCTTCAAATATTTGTTTAGCGGTAACGTGTTATATACCGTCAATAAAATCGCTAAGGTCATATAGAAAGGGCTATTATCTATTCACAGTCAATGTTACTAATTCTTACTTCATATGAAAGACAAAGAAGTCTATGCTTACGCAAGAACCATTTTTGAGTCGAGATTTGTAAAGAATTTCTCCAGTTTCCAGTCCATGAGCCCTTATTAATGGATTTATCATAGATTTGGTAATCTAATACGGTTGACGTAAATGACGTAATCCGATGCGGTAACCTTATCGTACATACGTCACAAGCGGCCTACCTTGACCAAGTCCACCTCATTATCTGCTGCTTACCTTTACATGAAATGGGTAGATAATCGTAAACCTATGTGAGATAGCAGTCGGAGGCTAGGAAAGGGTGTAATGGTAGTACAGGTGAAAGAAATACCAGGAATCCATTGTTAGGTGCTCCGACCGCCGCGATATAACTGCGAAATTGTTGAAAGCGGCGTACAAACCCATTCAAACAAACAAACAACCGTTTACAAGACGCTCATTTTATCAAATGTCAGGCCTAACTCAGTTTTTTTCTTGATCCATTTCAAGGGGTCATTATTACGATGTCAGTAATCGTTGTATCGCCTTTATATCAAATTGTTGGGAAAATTTCATCACTTCTTGTGTGAATCACCGGCATAGCAATTCCTTTAAACACATGTGTAATTTTGTTTCAAAGCAATAATGTGTAGAGAGCGCCATGATGTTCGAAAACATAGTGACCGCTACTCAAGTTGAGGCATTGAAAATTCTTGAAATCCAAATCTTTTCATTTTGACACGTGTAGAGGGGGTAAACCTTTTTTTACGATGTAAAAAGAAATTCGAAATTTTCTCCGAAGCTTTTTTTTCTAGACGACAATATAATTGGCGTTGAAAATAAAACACTGGAGAGTGCTGGTTAATATTAAAGATTGTGAGATGTTCAAAAACAAAATTATGGATCGGTGTTTTCTGAAAATTCCCGTCTATAAGTCGAATACGGTTTTGTGACTTGTGATTCCAATACATTTGTACTCTATAGACGACTCAAAATAGCGAATTCTACTTTTATCTTATAACTATACAAATATCCATATGATAACATCCCGTATGATATTTTTTTTTATGATATCACATAGTTATTTTTAGAACAATGATATAATGCGGTTATTTTTAGAAACTTGCATTTCAGTTAGAAAAATCGACGAAAACAAGACAAATAAAAGTTATAAGATAAATATAATACGTACTTAGTGTATGTATGAAAAAAAATATCTAACTCGGTTGTGAGAATTGATAATTGACTCGGCTGAGCCTCGACAATAATCAATTTTCCCAACCTCGTTAGATATTTTTTTCATATACTACACTAAGTACGTATTATATGTATATATATCACCGACGCTAAGTAGTGTTCGTATAACACCGTTCTTGCTTTGATGCAACAACCATCGGCGATTATCAGTGTATCTCAAACGCTGAGAACGTCAACGTTGGCCAGGACGCTACGGTATAATGACGCCCTTAGATACAAAACAAAGAAAGGAAATCATAGTAGGCGGTATTTAAAAGTGCCAAAAACCTCTTTGCCGTAATTGAAAGTTAATCCACTATATGATAAGAATATTGGTAGATGGGGCAAAACGCCGATCCTTATCAAAAGATCCCTGCGTTCAGGATGGCAGAACGTTACATACTGTTTGCAAATTATATCAAGGTTTGTACGCATGTGCCCGTGCAAAGCGATATATGATTTTCAAACAGTTTGCATCGTTTAATGTAAAAAATGTCCTAATGTCTATATCATAATTTATTTATTAATTTTACATCTAGTAAAATGTAATTTTACTATTTTACACACAGAAATTGGTAATAAAAGTAATTTCAGAATTGTGGTCGTGTAATAATGGTTATAATTTCATTTTCGCGTTGATGTCTCCATGAATAAAGTCTGATGGGGAAAGGAGTTATTTGCATAGCAAAATCCTCAGACTTCATCCTCATAACTCCTCCACCAGACTTTATAAATGGACTCAACGCGAACAAGAAATTATAATTCTATTATTCAAGATTGCTATGGTACAGGTCAAATGATCATATCCGATTCCCAGACGATCTAATGCTAGTTTAAGTTGGAAAATGCGTCTGTTTTTGTTTTTGTTCTATTTCATTTATCTATTTATCTATTTATTTTTTTCATTTTATTTCATTATTTTTTTTCCTCTTTATCGATTCAAATTGAACAGACACGTAAAACCTAGGGTGGACCTTTTGACCCAATTCACCTTCGGTGTTTTACTCCACAAAGGGCAAGATAAATAAATTGGTCAGGATATACAAATCAATAATTTCTGATTTTGTTCACTTTGTTCAAACGGCCCTTTGGTTGATAGAAAAAAACATGTTCTTTCCGAGAAAATTATAAACCTGTAATAAATGAGTTATGTATGAACGCCAAAAAATACCAGATTTTCAAATTTATATCAAAGTGCTAGAAAATAATCAGATGATGAAAACTATTAAGATTACAACTTAATTTTGATTTTATCATTTAAAAACACTATTTAGACAAAAAACAAAACAAAAACATAATGCGCCAAAACTTTAAACGATTCGATATTTCATAAGTGGGCGTTCAGTCGAACCTGGACGTTTTGCCCCATTTTACCTTACTTTTTATTCCATATTGTAAAACATTCCGACTTACTCTGTAACGTATAATGCGTTTATGGTTACTTTATCTAATCTTGATTAGAATCCTTAATTACTACAAGTTCAATGATATACAAAAATTAGATATCCCAGATTTAAGTGCAGTATCTACCTCTACGTAATAAAGACACTTACAATGTTTTAGTTCCAGGCAGTTGAAATTTAACATCCGCTTTTATGCATGGACACTCGGACCATTAATTGATATGCGTATGCGTTAGCACATTGTGCAGTTTTAACCCTTGTCATGCTGAACCCGGAATAATCCTGCTTTGGCAGGAGCTATAGACAAACAACAGCCTGCACATATGTGAAGTCTGATGTCAGTCTACACCACCTGTTTCTTACTTTCAAACCAGAATTGTGAAAACTTTATTTTTTCAAATACAAGTTGACCTACGGTTGGCACTTTCAGTGCTTTTTGCCCTTTGATTTTGATGCAAATTTTTAGCCAAAATTTATTCAGCATGACGAGGATTAATATTCAACTCTTCAAATCTTGACTTTGGCATTGGTGTTGCTGAGTCGATTACATCGATGAACTACAGTTAGGGACATCAAGAAATTGACAAGTTGAATGATTTTGGGATGATTTTGGAATGAAATTAAATAAGTGTGGTAAGCGGGTTTTTGAATTATGTTCAAAGAAGGTAAAACATAATCGATAATTTCGTCCAAAAGGGCGAAATTATCGTTAATTTTACCTCCCTTTAATAAAATCTACGCACTTTTCTGATTTCACGGACAAATCAGACCCTAAAAAATCCAAACCAGCCAATAAGTCATGCAAATTGGTCGATTTGAGCGAAATGTTGATCATTTTGAACAATTTCGATGCTTGTTTACAGACGATTTGGATGATTGGAGTGAGTGTTAGGAATGAATGATCTGAGCGTTGAGGGGTTAATTTGGAATGGTTTTGACCAATTTCACGATATGTTTAACTGAAAATTTGGTCCCTGGGAAATTTACTACACGTAAAGAAGGGCGTATTCGGTCATCTAGTCTAAGATTTAGTTTTCTGAAGGAATCGGTGCCGCAGTCGGGAGCTGAAATGAGATTTTTGCCAGAAACATTTAAACTTTTTTATTTCATTTATTCATTCTTGAAGAAATTGTCTCTGTGACACACCTGTAATATTTTCATGTAACTGCGATTTTATGCATTTTGACAGGATTTTTCTACAATTAAATATAGTTATCATCTTATTTTTTATACATCGTCATGAAGTTGGGGGAGCATCTATATTTTTCTTCCAAATTGGTCATTTAAGCCTTCTTTGGATACAGGACGAGAAAACTCAATTAGTTTATGACAAGTGTGGCCCGTCTTGCGAAAAAGGGACTCCGTAAAATGAATAAATGAAAAGAAAGAGACTGGCTCTAGTGCAGGCCAACCGGATGTCGCATTTCAAAAGTTCTTTTACAGGAAGGTACATTTATTTAAAGCCCGAAAACTTTCGACCAAAGTGAGTCTACGTAGTCCGCGCATGTTGTCTATGATCGACACTTTGTCCACCTACCCAGATGGTCCCTATCGTGCAAACAATTGGTCAATTAGACCCACCTTTGCACGTGCACATGCGTGCAAAGCGGGGTATCATTGAATACTGAAGGCAGAGCATATGTTTGCCATCATCATAAAGTAACCCTTGAACATTTCAAAGCTATATTGTGATATTTTTTATGTGCCGTGCAGAATGTAGATTCATGTCAAGACCTTTGGAAAAGATGATCGATAATACGATATAAACTTAACCACCAAATTCTAATCGGTCACTCAAATAAAGCATAAAAAGTTATGCTTGATAATGTTAAAGATGCAAGTGTTTGATGATTTCAGATAGCCCATACACTTGGTAGATACCAAAACCATAATTCATAAAAAATATACAGGGAAAGCAGTTTAGCTTGCATGAGAACATGGGTACCCCCAATGTCAAAATTAACATTGGTTGGTGGGGTAAACTTAACAAATTCACCTCATTTACGCAAATGAACGTCTAAAATGATGATTCTTTACTTATTTCTATTCAGCAAGTTTTAAGGCATCGAAAGCATAGGGATTTTTCAACAACATAACGGTATTTCTTCGACTGAAATTTTGAAAATGCCCTGCATTTTGCGAATTTTGTGAGTTTTTCAAAGTAGGGTTAGTGTCTTCTTTTGTCTGCTACAATCGTTCTTTCGGTCCTTTTTACACAATTCTTTCACTAAAATCCTCGAGATTGATTTGTCTTTGCATGAACGCAGTGTTCTATTCAATTATTTTATTGTAAATGTGTCGGAAAGAGGAAAACATACAGTGACCGATCAGAATTTGGTTTCAGTTTAAACTGAAACAAACTTCTAATCGGACAATGCATATTTCTCCGTTTTAGTCACACTAATAGAAAATTAAGTGTTAAATAAATTGTGTCAAAATTGTTACTGACAAAAATCATCACAAAAGAAAATATCGGTTTTGTGGACAAAATTTCGTAAATTTGCTCAACCAACTAATATTTTGAATCCATTTCCTATCAAAATGTTAATATTGAAATGAGGGTACCAAAGATTTCATGTGATGTACACTGCTTTTTTTCAAAATACGATTTTCTGTCTAGCAAGTTAATATGCCATTAAAACTTTAAAAAAAATGGACCATGATCAACAATAAGATATACTTTACATGCTTTAAACGTGTGACTGAATAGAGTTGGTTTCCGTTTTTACTTTTTGTTTTCGTTATTCTGAAACAAAATGCATAAATTAACACAGTGGATTTTGATAAGGTGAATGGTTCTGGAATAATTTCGGAATGAAATTCAATGAGTCGGAAGAACGAGTTTTAAGGGGAGGTAACATAATATCTCTAATTTCGTCCAGTTTTACGGCCCTGTCACACCTCAACTTTTTGGCCAGCGTGTACCAAAAACGTTTCAGAGAAGACTAAGTCTGTAAATCGTCGGCATACGCTGACCTACATATTCTTTTTGGCAATAAACGACGCGCTTGTAGCGTGTTTGAACGTCTGAGTAGCGTGTGAATAACGCACCAGCTTATACCAACGTTCTTGAGCATGTACTAAACGTTTTTGTAACGTCCTCGACACGTGCTTAACGCGTTTGTCACGTGCGGCTACAGTGTGATGACGTGTTTGTAGCGTGTTTGGGGTAATAATATAAATTCTGCATGAAATTATCTATTTAGATTAATTCCTTTAATGCATGAATAGGCCATCGGCCTATACACATTTTCAAATTCAACGTACATTCGATTATTAAAAAAAATAGGAAAAGACGGAAAAAAATACACAGGAACCTGTACCTGTTACATTTTATGTAAAACATGCATATAATGATATTCTGAGGCTACAGGCTGATAAAAGCTTCTGACATTTTACTCGAAAGTTATTGCGATCAAAGGAAGATACTCCTTGTCATTTAATAAATTCCTTTCTTCCCCAAATAGGATGGTTATACTTCAAAATTTCACAAACTTCCGATGCTCGTCTTCAACCTCTTCCAATCTTGATGAGTCTTATATTTAGATGGAAAAAAATGTGTACAAACTATAGTTCATATCATAGAGACAAATATTCTGAAAAGAACAGATTGGAGTAGAGCATATCTTGTATTATGTCAACTAGGTACAAGGATGTACTTCTCTTTTTGATATATCAATAATGATCAAATAAAATGAAATATGTTTGTATCGTGTTTACAGTCCTGTAATTCTGACCAAGGAGCAGAATTTTATATAGTAAATGAAATTGGTAGCTTATGTGCTTGTGTGATGTGGTTTGAGTTTGAGTGAGTGTGTGTGTGTTTGAAAGAGTGTGAGTGAGAGAGAGAGAGAGAGAGAGAGAGAGAGAGAGAGAGAGAGAGAGAGAGAGAGAGAGAGAGAGAGAGAGAGAGAGAGAGAGAGAGAGAGAGAGAGAGAGAGAGAGAGAGAGAGAGAGAGAGAGAGAGAGAATGAGAGAGAGAGAGATAGAGAGAGAGAGAGAGCGAGAGAGAGAGGAGAGGGAGGAGAGAGAGAGAGAGAGAGAGAGAGAGAGAGAGAGAGAGAGAGAGAGAGAGAGAGAGAGAGAGAGAGAGAGAGAGAGAGAGAGAGAGAGAGAGAGAGAGAGAGAGAGATTACGAAGTTCGAATATTGTTTTTTTAAAGAGGGCCATGTTGAAAATAAGATTGTATATGTATCTTAACATGTTACCTTCTATAAATAAAGTTATTATTATTATTATGCACAATCTATAAACGCGCTGGTTAAAGGGCATTTAAGGTTCATGTAAAGTGTTTGAGACCCAATATTTAGGGCACTTCATTAGCCAAGAAAAAACAGTATGTCCAGATATATATATATCAAAATGAAGCTATTCGTGACCACAAGCAGTTAGGCAACATAAGACCGCCATAGCTATAGCGGTATAGCCAAAACATTGTGGAAAAGGGTCATTTTGTACAGAACAAGCAACTGCATGACGGTTGCATAAAATTGCCCCGTATTTTAACAAAGTACAGTCTGAAGTACCATCCAGGTAGTGCTACAACCTTAGATATAAAACTCAGTACCAAAAGGCTCTTTTGAAACAATCAATTTCCATTAATTTTGTCAACATACATGTCAAACCGGTTTGGTCTCTTTTCAAAATAGATGTAAGGTATGGTGCAACATCACACCATAATATTGTGAAATATTTTCTGCGATTTATTTCAAATTATAGTTTTTTTTAATTCAATGATCTACAATATTACTATAT